>CAIGQZ010034990.1:6796360-6839583 GCA_903798205.1 Danio tinwini | reverse complement strand
GTTGAACTATGATTAAAAAATGCTTTACAAGATTATTCATACTTAAAGAACTTAGTTAAAATTAGTATTTCAAAGTCTTAGGGCTGCACAATATTGGAAAAATCTTTATATATATTTATTAATTTTTTTGCTATATATATTGCGATATGAATACATTTTCTCCCTATGACTTAATATCTCTATTTGGAATGAACTTATAATGTTAGATTGATTGGGATGATTCTGGAGTGGGAGAGCATCTCCATAAAATCTAATAAACAATCTACAAAATTTTCATTGTTGTCTGTGCTACTTGTAGTGCGTTTCTCTATTTGCATGTGTTGGATTTTCATGCATGCGTTTAGCCAGAAATGATTTACTGTTTACTATTTGCATCTCCATAAAATCTAATATAGATTATATAAACTTTTTGGGGTCCCCCCGACACGTTTTTTATTGTGATCTGTGCCATTTGCAGTGCATTTCTGTATTTATTAAATATTTTCATGCATAAGAATCTAGAAATACAAACAAGAAAAAGATACAATTGAAATCGTTTCCTGAGTCTAACAGTATTCAAGTACAGCAACTATTAAACATTTAATAAAAGTAATCGTAGTTAAGGCCACAAATGGTACAGTTTCTTATATCTGAATGCTTTTAAAATCATTATACAAATCACCGGCATCAAAACACATGCAAATGAGAATTATAATACAAACTCAACGTTTAAAGTATCATCTTATTCTACATCCCTCATCCTACCTAATACCCAAACCCAACTACTACCTTAACCGTTAATCAGCAGCAAATTACAAATTTAGTCTTAAGTCTTAATGTTTATTAAAGTACTAATAAATGGTGTAAATTAATGTTAACAAGCACAAGTTTGCATTAATAATGCATTAGTTAATGTTGAACTATGATTAATAAATGCTTTACAACATTGGTTCCCAAAGGGAGAAGATTTCCAAACATCAAACAAATTATTAAACTATTAGAATTACCATATTTTTCCATAACCAACAGAATAATAGTTGCATAAAACTAAAAAATAAAACAGCAGACAGCAATTACATTATATTAAATATTATTACAATACATAATTTTAAAGCCACAGCAATAACGTCAGATGCAGCAGATTGATTTTATGGCATTAGGTTAAACTTTGACACCATTTACAGCACTCAAATACATAAAAAAAATAAACTAAACCAAGAATATACTTAGGCCTATTGGTGTGGATGCACTGTTACATGCATGTCTTTTATGTTTATAACCACCTCAGAAGATATTGGGGGTTTCGAGTCACTGACATAGTTATTTTGAAGGTTGCGGGTTGAAAAGTTTGGGAAGCCCTGCTCCACATGACTATTCATGCTTAGTTAATGTTAGTTAACTAGCATTAACTAATGACAAATTATTCTAAAGTGTGACCAAAACATCAAATAGTCAACCAAATAAACCGATTGATTTTCTTACTTGAGTTTTCTGAAAGCCGATTGGTCCAGATGGGCTTGTTGGCGATTTGGGTTGAATCCCAGCTGAGGTCTCCATGGGCCACGGTTACTTTGCTCCCAGTCACCGGGTTTCAGTACCTTATTAGGGATCCTGGAGCACGAAATAACGCATAAATGCAAACCCTCACCAAAAAAAAAGCTCATTTATGCATTATCACTGAATAGTGCAGCACTTACTTGGCCCCTGGCAGGATAACAGCCTTGAACACAAAGCCATCAGCGTACTGCGGATCCTTGAATTTGATTCTGCGGACCAGAAATCATCAGCATTTAAGTGCAAACATTTAAGTGCAACACTGGATATTTAATATTCAAGGGCCGTTCAGATGAACAGCAGTTTTGACCAGGCACCTTTAAATAACTACTGTAAGACTTGTATAGTTGTAACAAAATTATAATTATTAAAATACAGGGATTTCTGTGTGGAGTTTGCATGTTCTCCCTTTGTTGGCGAGGGTTTCCTCTGGGTGCTCCAGTTTTCTTCAGTCCAAAGACATGTGCGATAAGTGAATTGGATGAACTAAATTGGTCGTAGAGTATGAGTGTGAGAATAAATGCGAGAGTGTATGGGCGTTTCCCAGTACTGGGTTGTAGCTGGAAGGGCATCCGCTGCGTAAAACATATGCTGGAATAGTTGGCGATTTATCTCCGCTGTGGCGACCGCTGATAGATAAGGGACTAAACCGAAGGAAAATTAATGAATGAAAATGTAGTTTTTTTTTGTTGTTTATTTAATTACAATTTAATTTATTTATATTATAATTTTTCATGTGGGGGTCAGGATTCAAAATATATGACTGATTGATATTATCTCATTACTCAGTGTAAATTTCTGACATGTTTTTACACAAATAATGTTAAAAAAATATTTGATATGGTTCAAATGTGAGCAGAACATCAAAACAAATGCAAAGATACAGGGTCCAATATTTATATCCAAAGCCAAAATGTCCTTTAACCCATTCTTCTCCAGGCAAAATGCTCCAATGACCAGGTATAAACAACAGCAGAAATTAAGCAGAGCAGCATCTTGATTGATGATGCTTTAATAATGTAGTAAAACAACTATATTAATACATTATAAATTTATAAGCTCTCCTGTGAAATTTATATTTCTTTACAAAAATTATTTCACAATAGATGTTTAAATGAGCAAGGAAACTTTTCACATTACTTCCTATTACATATTTGTTCTGAATAAAGTCTTATTTATTTTAGTTTGACTGAAAACATTTCTTTATTTTTCTTTATTAAAAAAAAACTTATTGAAGTGGCTACAGAACAAACCATGTTTTTGACTTGCACAATTAACTTAGTTAACCAAATTAACCTAGTTAACCCTGTAAAATTGCACTAAACTGAATACTAGGATCTTGCAAAATAAATAGTACTTCTATGTTAAGCTGCTTTGACACCATCTATATTGTAAAAGCACTAAATAATGATGAATTGAACTAGAAAAATAGTATGTACTGTCATTATGGCAAGGACAAAAGGAATAACTTATTAAAAATAGTATGTTAAAAAAATGCAATGAGGTGAGATACAGGTAGGGCTGGGCCGCAAAAACAATGTTGTATCGAATCTCGATAAAATTTATGTCGATACCAATGATAAGCTCTGGACTTTTTTACTCTATCTTGATCCAAGGGTGCACTTACACTATGCTACCCAAACCGTGCCCAGTAGTGTTTGTGCTCTGAATCAGGCTCAGGCGCGGTTCAGTTGGCCGGCCCTGGCCCGGTTAGATGAGGTGTGCCAAAGCGCGGTTCACTTGGGCTTTGGTGTGGTACGCTTGTAGTGTGAGTACAAAGTGCACCTGAGCCTGAAACTGAAGATGCGCCATCACTTTAAAGGGACTGTTTCATATGGATTAATTAATCATTCTTACTATTCAATGAACGCAAACTGTCATAGATTATTAAAGACGCAAACCCCTCACTGCACGACAGCTGCGCCTTATCAAACCTCCTAAGTCCTGCATTACGAGGACTTTATGATTGTTTATGAGCGTCAAAAGTGGCTGATCTGTTCGGCAAAATATTTGGCTGCATGTCACTGCATCCCAAATGACTAATATGATATAACCATATAAAGAAATCTCCACTGTGCTGAGCGAGAGTGCTTCTCTTCTTAAACTGAACAGCACATCATCGATGACGTAAGCGTGCTCGGCCTCGAATGCAATGTGAGTGCAGGCCGTCGGGGGTGGCGAGAGGGGGGACAAGCGTGCTTCGGCCCGGTTCAAGGCAACTGTACATAGTGTGAGTACGCCGTAAGAGCCAATCACACAGCAGAAATGTGCCACAATGGGACTCTAGAAGTGTGTTAATATTAAAGATGCACCTAATTTTTGTCCACTGAAAATATGTTATGCCATTTAATTGACCCTCAAATTTTTGTGGCTTCAGTCATTGTTGGGATACTCTTTTAAATCTGGAAGATTTAACAACTTATATTGAAATATATATTGTTTTCGAGATTGAAAACCCAGCCCTAGACACGAGTTCGAGACAGGTTTGGCAGTACAGGTAAGTAAGAGATGGTCAATGGTATAATTAGAAATGTAATTATAGAAATTACAGATGTCAATACATGCAGGTATTTAATTAATCATAAATACAATGTAAGGTAACACTTTACAATAAGGCTGTATTAGTTAATGCATTTACTAACATGAACAAACAATGCACATTACAGTATTTATTTACAGTTGCAATCAGAATTATTGAACCACCTTAGATTTTTTTTTCTTTTTTAAGTATTTCCCAAATGATGTTTAACAGAACAAGGAAATTTTCACAGTATGTCTGATAATATTTTTTTCTCCTGGAGAAAGTCTTTTGTTTTATTTTGGCTACAATAAAAGCAGTTTTTAATTTTTAAAACCCATTTTAAGGTCAAATTATTAACCCCTTTAAGCTTTATTTTCCATAGTCTATAGAACAAACCATCATTATACAATAACTTGCCTAATTACCCTAACCTGCCTAGTTAACCTAATTAACCTAGTTAAGCCTTTAAATGTCACTTTAAGCTGTATAGAAGTGTCTTGAAAAATATCTAGTAAAATATTATTTACTGTCATCATGTCAAAGATAAACTAAATCAGTTATTAGAGATGAGTTATTAAAACTATTATGATTAGAAATGTGTTGAAAAAATCTTCTCTCCGTTAAACAGAAATTGGGGAAAAAAATAAACAGGGGAGCTAATAAATCAGGGGGTTGAATAATTCTGATTGCAACTATGTTAGACAACGTTAGTTAATGAAAATACAGTTGTTTACTGCTAGTTCATGTTAACTCACTGTGCATTAATGTTAACAAGCATGGATTTAGATCCTAATAATGCATTAGTAAATGTTAAACTGGGATTAATAAATGTTTGTAAACACAGTAACTAATGAGTCCTTGTGTAAATGCACGCTTTTACATTGGGTCACACTTAATTAATAAATTATTAATTGCAGTGCAAGTACATATTAGTTAAGGCCACAATATAAAGTGGGAGCCCATTGTTTTAAAAATGCAATTGTTTGTTTTTACAAGTGAATTATAAAATGTAATAAATATATACTGCATTGATTAATATGATTTAAAGCAATGTTTTCTAGCTATTTTTAAATATTAGGAAAAACATTAGGAAATCACCCATGTAATATAGTTTGATACATTTACCTTCGGCCTAAACTTGTTTGAAGGTTGTAGTTTTTAGCACTTCATAAGAAAAAGTTTTGGCAGCCCTAAACCCTGAATACTCTGTTTTCTCAGATACACAGCCTTTTGCTATTTCCAATTCTTACATTAAGAAATCTTCTACATGCAATTAATAAAATCACACTATATACAATATATACAAGTGGGTTCAAATGATGAAACATTGTCAAAACATTCTCATAGGCTTCGAGTCCCAATATGCTCTTCTTAAAGACCATTTTTACCCTGTAGGATTTTTATTTTTACAAAAGTACTGCTGCTGCTCAGATAAAAATTTATAGCCATTCCCCAAATAAAGTAATTGTCTGAATCTCTGCTGGGAAGGAATTATGGAGACTGGAGTTCTAGGAACTTTAATTGAATGCGCTTGGTTTAGGCAAGTTTTTGTTGAAAGTCTCAGGGTTTCATGCTGCGTCTGACCTCTAGAGGAACCAGTAAATATTAGCAGGACAAGGCCAGCGTTTCATTGTCATACCCTCTCAATCACGCTTGGAGATGATCAATTCTGGCTCTGGAAGGACCTTGAGTGGGTAATAGGGCTTAAAGGATGAGCCTCACACAAACTAATAAACCAAAAGGAAACTAGTAATTGGCTGTGACAAAGACTATTAAAATGAGCCTAAAATTCAATGTATGAAAACCAAAAATAACACTACATAGGTTTTAGTTTTTACTTGATATACATGTTTATAGGATATGACATAGTGAATCTGATTTTAAATGAATCAAGAATTAATGACTCAAAGATTCGTTCATCAAAAACTTAAATAAAAAAGGTTATTTAAACAATTCTTTTTAAATAGCTGACAAATTCAGTAAATTACTCAAAGGCTCTGTTTGCTTTTTTCAGCAAAATAAATAAATAAAAAAAAAAAATATATATATATATAAATAAAATTAAAAAGGTAAAATGACTTTTAAATAAAAAAATTTAATGACTAATTTATGTTAATTTTACATTTTATTTACTTTAAAGCAATTACTTTAATTCTTCCAAATAAAAATTAACTTGAAAAAAATCTATATATATATATATATATATATATATATATATATATATATATATATATATATATAAAATAAATACATATATATAAAATAAATACAAAAACTATTAAAATAAATATAAATATAAATTGTGTAAAAATAATTTTTTTTATTATAAAAAATATTAAAGTATAAATAAAATAACATTTTATTCAAATTAATTCTAATTAAATTAAATATAAAAGTAAATAAAATTCATTCTAAATAAAATAAATGGTTAAATCGAAAATAACTGTGTAAAACAAAAAGTAAATATAATAAAATAAAATATAATTAAAAATAAAATTATATAAAATCTAATTTATTATCAATCTGAAATAAATAAAATAAATAAATGTAAATATAAAAATAAAAACAAATAGTAATAAGTGTAAAACATTAAGTATAAAACAAAATAGAATGAAATATAAAATTATATAGAATTAAATCCAAAAGCAAATATTTAAACATAATAAATGTAAACATAAAAATTAATGCAACTATAAAAATAAATGTAAACATAAGAATAAATAAAATAAATATAAACATAAAAAAAAATGTGCAAAACCTTAAAGTATAAATTAAAATAGAATTAAATATAAATTATATGGAATTAAATTGACCTAAATAGAAATACAAGCAATAAATGTAAATAAAAAATAAATATAAATATAATAAACATATATAAAAAAGTTAAATTTAAAATAAAATAATTGTGTAAAACATTATAACATTATAAAAAGTATAAAATAAAATAGAATAAAATATAAATTATATAGAATTAAATAAAAAATTTGAATTAGATAAAAACAAATAAATATTAAAATAAAAAAGTAAATAGAAAATAAATGTAAAATAATTTGTATAAAGTGTAACAAAGAAAAACAAAGTCTAATCAAATATAATTAAATATAAAATTATACAGAATTTAAAGTAAATAGAAATAAATATAAAAATCAATGAATGTAAATATAAAATAAAATAAGATAAATTGTTAAATCTAAAATTAAATAAATAATAACAGAAATAAATATTGAATTAAATCTAAAAGCAAATAGAAAGAAAAATAAAATTAAATAAAGGCAAGTAAAAAAACCCCGAATAAAACAAATAGTTAAATATAAAATTAAACACTTCAAAATATATAAATCTAAGAAAAGCTCTACACAAAGCAAACTCTTACCCAATAGCGCAGTTGCTGCTGATGTCTCTCAGCACTGGGATTGGAGACTCCACTAGTCTGAGGAGAACAAAAGCAATGTTTCAAAGGATTTAAAAAGCTCAACTCTCAAGTGCCTCAACAGACACAGCCCAAGTAATGAAAACACAGAAAAGCATCAAGAAACAAAAGATAAATGTGTCGTCTCCTTACTTATCTGGTAGAATAGGGTCTTCGTCTAGATTTAATATACCTTGGATTCCATGGCAAAACTCTGCAGGGATCTCAGTAGACTGAGAAAGAAGATTAGAAAATTACTGACTGACAAACTGAATATAAGAATTATTCATTCACATTAGTACAAATATATCATATTATTAGGTTAATAAATCATATCAGGTTAATAATGAGATCATTAAAAAAATTAATGAAAATAAATACAATTAAACAAATAAAAATAAATAAAAATAAATGAAAAAAAAAGAATTAATAAATGATAAAAAATAAATTTAAAAATGTATGATGAATCTTGTAATGTTCTTAGTTCTAGACTAAATTCAGCACTTTTTAGACAAGCAAAAAGATATTGTATTTTTTAAATACATAAATTAAGCCAAATAATATGCCAATAGGAAAGTAAAATGGTCTTATTCAAACCGAAATAAAGATTTCACTTACCCTACTAGCAGATTATTTAGCTTAATATAAAAACTAAATTTAATAGTTAATAACTTATTTTGAAATCTTTTTTTTTTTCTACTTATAAAAATGTTTCTTGATTTAAGAATTTGGATATTTGGTCTAGAAACAAGGCAAGGACAGCTCACACTGATTTTTTATAATCCTGAACGATTGCAGCATGTCAGACTGCACGAACATGGCTCCCACGTCACACTGTAAGATCTCAGCTGTCAATGTCAGACTGAACGACGATTAAGACGTACCAAACACAAAACCTGTGACACTTTCACTATCCCGCATTCTGAAATTATTCCTCACAGCAATCGTAAACAATCTGTAGCTGCAATTTTGCACACAGCGTGCCTCAATAATAAAACCAGAATGAAAAAAAAAGTTTTGACATTTCCCTGCGGTCATCTGCTTTGTTGCATGAATCGCATCATCATATTTGGCGCTCCTATCGGCTCATCACAGCCGTTGTCATTGCAGAAGAGTGTCTGAAATCTTCGGACACTGACAGAAGTTCAGAGAAAAAATCTGATCGCAACGGGTATTAAGCAGCTGTCTGTAAACATGTCGAACCAACAATCAAAGATCACAGATTTTAGCCTAGGATTTCAGGAGTCTTTTAGAATTTCCCAAATTTGTCACGGATGACAAAAAACCGTGCAGCTAAAACCTCAGTTTGAGCAGGGCTTAAGAAACAAGTAAAGTTTTTGAAGTGCGCTACATTTCTTTACTAAAAATTAGTATGGAGTAACAACACTACAGAAAATAAGAACATTACAGGGAGTGCAGAATTATTAGGCAAATGTGTATTTTGACGACATCATCCTCTTTATGCATGTTGTTGTACTCTAAGCTGTATAGGCTCGAAAGCCTACTACCAATTAAGCATATTAGGTGATGTGCATCTCTGTAATGAGAAAGGGTGTGGTCTAATGACATCAACACCCTATATCAGGTGTGCATAATTATTAGGCAACTTCCTTTGGCAAAATGGGTCAAAAAAATGACTTGACAGGCTCAGAAAAGTCAAAAATAGAGAGATATCTTGCAGAGGGATGCAGCACTCTTAAAATTGCCAAGCTTCTGAAGCGTGATCATCGAACAATCAAGCGTTTCATTCAAAATAGTCAACAGGGTCGCAAGAAGCGTGTGGAAAAACCAAGGCGCAAAATAACTGCCCATGAACTGAGAAAAGTCAAACGTTCAGCTGCCAAGATGCCACTTGCCACCAGTTTTGCCATATTTCAGAGCTGCAACATCACTGGAGTGCCCAAAAGCACAAGGTGTGCAATACTCAGAGACATGGCCAAGGTAAGAAAGGCTGAAAAACGACCACCACTGAACAAGACACACAAGCTGAAACGTCAAGACTGGGCCAAGAAATATCTCAAGACTGATTTTTCTAAGGTTTTATGGACTGATGAAATGAGAGTGAGTCTTGATGGGCCAGATGGATGGGCCCATGGCTGGATCGGGAATGGGCAGAGAGCTCCAGTCCGACTCAGACGCCAGCAAGGTGGACATGGAGTACTGGTTTGGGCTGTTATCATCAAAGATGAGCTTGTGGGGCCTTTTCAGGTTGAGGATGGAGTCAAGCTCAACTCCCAGTCCTACTGCCAGTTTCTGGAAGACACCTTCTTCAAGCAGTGGTACAGGAAGAAGTCTGCATCCTTCAAGAAAAACATGATTTTCATGCAGGACAATGCTCCATCACACTCCAAGTACTCCACAGCGTGGCTGGCAAGAAAGGGTCTAAAAGAAGAAAAACTAATGACATGGCCTCCTTGTTCACCTGACTGAACCCCATAGAGAACCTGTGGTCCATCATCAAATGTGAGATTTACAAGGAGGGAAAACAGTACACCTCTCTGAACAGTGTCTGGGAGGCTGTGGTTGCTGCTGCACGCAATGTTGATGGTGAACAGATCAAAACACTGACAGAATCCATGGATGGCAGGCTTTTGAGTGTCCTTTCAAAGAAAGGTGGCTATATTGGTCACTGGTTTGTTTTTGAATGTCAGAAATGCATATTTGTGAATGTTGAGATGTTATATTGGTTTCACTGGTGAAAATAAATCATTGAAATTGGTATATATTTGTTTTTTGTTAAGTTGCCTAATAATTATGCACAGTAATAGTCACCTGCACACACAGATATCCTCCTAAAATAGCTCAAACTAAAAACTACTTCCAAAAATATTCAGCTTTGATATTAATGAGTTTTTTGGGTTCATTGAGAGCATGGTTGTTGTTCAATAATAAAATTAATCCTCAAAAATACAACTTGCCTAATAATTCTGCACTCCCTGTATAAAAAATTACATAAATTATTTTCCGGCAATCATAACTCAAAATCATGATTAAGTAATTTAGTTGGTAATGCTTTGCAATAAATTTACATTATTTAATGTTCAATACATTACCTTATTTTCTTTAATATACATTATCTTTAACATTAATGAAAATTAAGTGTCATTGATGTAATTTATATTAACTGGCCTTAATCACTGTGGACTAAAATATAAACTAATAATTTAGTGCAATACACCGTGTACATAGATGTTTCTTTACATTGTACTATTTTAAATAATCTGCTTGTAATTACATTCACAAATTACACCGTTGACCCATCCCTTACACCTTAACCCAACCTTAAACCTACCCCTACCCCACTTCACAAGCACCGGAAGTGTTGTGCAATACTTTAACACCACAAGTACATTGTACTTATTTTCTGATGCAAGCGCGTGGTAAATAAATCCACAATATAAAGTATACAAAAAAAAAAAAGTCTTAATTCATGTTAACTTGTTAACATTTAGTTAATTCACTAAGCACAAATTTGGATTTTAATCATGCATTAGTAAATGTTGAACTATGATTAATAAATGCTGTATAAGTATTAATAATAATAATGATAATAAATTATATTTGTATAGCACTTTTCCTACATACATGCAACTCAAAGCGCTTCATAAACAACAAACAAGCATTAAACCAGGCTTAAAGTGTGACTTTTCTGTTGGATTAGTATAGATTAGTACCGTGTGAGATTCTGCACGGTAGAGCTCCTGGATGAAATCACAAAGAGTGTGAGACCTTCCCACAAACATCACATCACTCCCCAAACTGTTCCTCCTCACTGCAAACACACAAATATCACACAGTACAGTCAGATTACAATACAATGAAAATAAAACGGAATAAACAAGCTAAGCTCTTTTACTGAAGAACTATCATGCACAGCAGTGTTAAGTGGATAGTAGTCATGCAAAAATTGTACACGGAGTTTTTCTTCTGTTGGACACAAAGGAAGATGTACTGAAGAAAAAAAAAACAGCCATTGACTTTCATAGCATTTTTTTGTACTTAGTATGGATGTCAAATGCTTATTTTTCCAACATTTCGGTAAATTACTCTTTTTAGTAACACTTTACAATAAGGTTGTGTTATGGATTTAATAACACGGACATATTACAGTATTTATTCATCTTTGTTAATTTTACTGACAATACATTAGTTTATATAAACCCACAGTGCATTACCTAATGTTAATATTAGCATGAATATGCTTAAAGTATTGTTAATTTTAAGTTTATGCAAGTTTATATATTAACTAACATTAATGTAATCTTATTGTAAAGCAGGCCCCAATCCTGTTCCTGGAGATCTCTCTTCCTGCATAGTTCAGCTTCAACCCTGATCAAACACAGCTAAACCAAGTAAGTAGGATCTGAAGCAGCACTTGGTAATTCAAGGCAGGTGTGTTTGATCAAGGTTGCAGCTAAACTCTGCAGGAAGGTAGATACAGGAAACAGGATTGGGCACCCTTATTGTAAAGTGTGACCTACAGTGGCCCCCTAAAGTATTTGCCCCCTTACAGATGCTTATTTTTTTTTGCATGTTTGTTACACTTCAAACTAATTGTTGAACTAGGATTAATAAAGTATTGTTCATTATTAGCTCATGCAAGTTGATATATTAAGTAACAATAATGAAATCGTATTGTAAAGTGTGGTGTGAAAGTTTGAAAAAAAGATTTGGAAAAAGATTTTTTTTTTTGCACGTTTCTCACACGTCATCAAATGAACTTAAATATTACACAAAGATAACACAACTTGAGGTCATTTTGGTCGGCCGGCCACTCCTGGGAATGTTCTCCACCATTACACTTCTTTGCAATTTGCATATAACAACTCTCACTGTGGTTTGCTGCAGTCCAAAAGCTTTAGAAATGGCTTTATAACCTTTTCCAGACTGGTAAATCTCCATTTTCTTTCTCATTTGTTTTGAATTTCTTTGAATCTCTGCATTATGTCTAACATTTGAGGATTTTTTGGTCTACTTCACTATCTCAATATGCATTCTTTAGTGATCCTGCCTCCTTGTGTTCTTGTGTAACGTCATCATCAACCTCCAAAGTTCAGTTCCAATACTCAAAACCGTAAAAACAGAGAACGCATGAACGTTCCCGGATGTGTTCTTGATATCGAGGATGTATTGATGCGGACTTGAGCACAAAAGTCCCAGAAGTCATAGTGGCTGAATAAAGGAGGTGGAAAGCGCAGCATTTTTTATATAGATTTACTATTACAATTCAGAGATATAACATTGATTTCAGGAGTGAACATGAAAATCTTAATAAAGGCATAAACATTAAGGGTGTTTATTTGCTGAAATTCGTAATAATTGGTTTTATTTGTATTGTGCAAAGTATATTTGTAAGGTTTTTGTGCATGTTATGAAAATTAAAAAGGGGAAATAACAATAAAGGCTGATTTATACTTCTACGTCAAGCACAAATCTATGGTTCGGCGCAGCCTTCGCATGGTCGCATGTCTCTCGCCATGGCGGACGCCGACATGCACATCTTAAAAAAATGCAACTACACGTTGCAATGACGCATAGCGCAGGCTCTGTAATCGGTTGGCTTGTAGCGGTGACAAGCGTGGGCGGTGCTGAGAGCCGCGAGCCCAATGGAGCGAGTGTTAACAAGTGTCGAGTACCATGAAGGAGCTCCAGATGGAAACATTTGTCTTGTGTTTACCTTTTGATTAAAGTTGTTGCACGTCCACCGGTTGTCGCCTCTGAATGAGTGAGTTTTAGCTACTTGTACATTAAGGTAGTGTTCAGAAAAAACAAAACTCGACACAGAGGAACGCGCAGGGCATGTGCGGTGGGTCACGGCGATCACTCGACGCAGAAGTATAAATCAGCCTTAAATCGTTGTATGGGTGCTGTAATGTTTAAATAATTTTCCGTAAAAAAAAAAACGTGAAGGTCATGTGACCATCTGGAAGAATGCAGCATTTCTCAGAGGCCACGTTCTGTGTTCTCGCCGTCTCCAGAGTTCGTTCATCTGAGGTAACCTGGCAAGAACGGTCTCCACAAGAATGCAAGTCCATTTTCTGCGTTGTTGGAATTGAGAAACAGCCAATATCAGGCAGGTCCTATTTAAGGGATTTCTTGATTGAGAACAGGTGTGGCAGTAATCAGGCCTAAAGCCGTGGTCACACTGCACTTTTCTACCCATAGACTAATGCTGCGTCCCAATTTGCATACCATCCGTCCTAAATAGTATTTGAAAATATAATTAGTATGTCCCAAATCATAGTATGTTAAAAAGAGTATGCCAAAAGTTTCTGGATGGTTTACTATTTCCGGTCAAAATGTTAAGTGTAGAATCATCCATACTCTAACCGCTGATATTGGCCACAGTATATTGCGTGTTGGATGTGAAATCGATTAGAACTACAAACGCGGATGAAAAGTTTAAACAAACTACAAACATAATAGACGCACGAGACCAACCGTCAAGTACGTTAGAGGCGCTTTGGTAAAGATGTTTGTATGACCGTTAATTAATATCTAACCTACTGGAAAATATTTAAATCTGCGTTATCGGTGTTGTATTTCATCTGCAACAACAATATTGAACTTATATAAAGACGTGTTTAGACATTAACCTATGAATGCAAAATTATCCAAAACACCTGAGGAGATGCATGGAAGTCTCATGAATGAAAGATTAACCTGCTGCTGCTTCTCCAATAAAGTAGGAAATTAAATACGACAGAAATGTGGATGATTGACAGAGCTCATAATTAAGCAACACAACGATCTATTAGCGAGGAAGTAGTATGTCCTAACGCTTGCATACTCTTCTGTTACACACTCAAAAGTATATTTTTCCTTTACAAAGTACATACTTTTAGGGCGTATAATAAGTATGCGGATTGGGACGCAGCATAACTTTCATGCAGATGAGATAGCAGCAAATCGGAAATGGAAGTTTTGCAATTCTCTTCATTGCAAAGTTCAAGCTTGGTGAACACTGACCAGCGAAAGTGCATCACATGACTGTGTGAAACCAATCGAAGATCAAAATATGACCTCTCTGTACAGAAATTTTAAATATGGACCAATCGCTTGCTTTTTTTAAAGTCATCTTGTTTAATCCCGCCCCTTTGTGCAGCACCATACAGTAGAATTTCGCAAGCTCAAACTCTAGTGCGAGTGTGGATACAGAAACTGAACGCAGATGTGATAACCCAGGTAAAACATAACTTTAGGTTATGTTTTATATTTAAAAAGCACTTCTTTAAACATGCTATGCGTTTTAAAAATTTGTTTTCCCTTATTAATAATAAAAACATGCATGATGCATTTACTTGTGCTATTGTTGACTAATATTTAAATTATTACAAAGATCTGAAACCGTTAAGTGTAACAAACATGCAAAAAATGTAATAAAAAATAGTAAGGGGGCAAACACTTTCACACAACTGTATATACACACAAAAAAAAAAAAACAAATGTCCTACAAAACTTTGCGAATATAAACATATGGTTGGCCAAAGACCTCATTAAGACATTCAGTAACATAGTCTTATTGATTTTAAAATGTACAAGTCTGACCTTCCTCTGGGGTCAGGTCATTGTAGACCTCTGCTAATGCGGCCCGCAGCCTCCGCTCGTCCACAAATGGTAACAAAGCAACACCTGTTAGACAGAGAAGAGCAGATTTCAAACACTGAAGAGATAACAGTATTCGCTTCTGTTCAGATTGTGAGAGACGAGTGCTGACCCTGCCAGGCGTACTTCTTCCCATTCAAATCAATGGCAAAGTCATCGGGATAGAAATCAATGATGGAGGATTCCTGCACAAGACAAAGAGAATGAATAACGTTAAAATTCATGCTTTTGACACATAGAAATGTGCCTGTTTAAATTGTTAATGGTTGTGAAAGTCTTTTGAATATTTTCTTTTGACTTGACTATTACTTAAGAAAAAAAAATTATACATTTTGAAAGACTGCCAACTGCTTGTCATACATCTATACAAAATAAGATCAATGATTATTAATATTAACAATAACAATAATATTAAACTGCATTATGAAATTAAGCGCAAATTGCTTGTGTCACACATTTATTGATAAATAAGTGAAATTTATTTAAATTATGGATAAAAAAAATTAGTTAAGTTTTTA
The DNA here is from genome assembly GCA_903798205.1 of Danio tinwini. NCBI lineage: Eukaryota > Metazoa > Chordata > Actinopteri > Cypriniformes > Danionidae > Danio > Danio tinwini. The sequence goes on along the minus strand of CAIGQZ010034990.1, from coordinate 6,823,997 downwards.
CCAGACAAAAAAAAAGATTTATTAATGTGTATTTTATATGAAATAAAAAATTGTGAATAAATATAATTGTTTAAATTACATTAAGGAGAAAAAAATTGCTCATCTCATACATTTAATGACGGTTATAAACAGAATATAATTAAATGTACAAAGAAAAAATACTTTTGCATAATCTAAATGGTTTTAGAGGTTGTTTTTTTGGTGGTTTTAGAGTTTCTCATTTAATTCAGTGTTGTCCTTATTTTGTGTTTTTTGTACTAAAATCAACTTAAAAAAATTCTGGTAACACTTTACAATATGGGACACACAGTTAATGTATTTACTAAAATAAACTAAAAATGAACGATACTTGTCCTGCAATCATTAATAACAGGATTTTAATAATGCATTAGTAAATATGTAACTAATTGTTAACTAACACATTAGTTAATGCACGGCGAATTAACGAACTAACAATGAATGACTACTTTAAGTAATAAACATTAACGTATTTTACATTGCTCATTTATGTTAGTAAATACTTTACACATTGTTTCCCGTACTGTAAAGTGTTACCAAAATTCAGAGTGAAATTTGTTAAAATTCAGTAAATGAAATGAATAGAACATTAATTTTCTCATTTTTTCACCAGTTTTGAAGCAAATTTATAAAGCTATAATACAATGCATATCAGTGCCATATCGTCTGCATATTTAAATAAAATCCAGGGTTCATGTTTCAACTTAAATTCATTTGTGCAGCAAAAAATGTAAGTGTGATAAAAACGCTTTCGTGTGGAACTCATGTATTCACAGCGTTCATTATAGAAGTTTAACCCTTGTGTGCTAAAATAAAAACCACTAAATTTCGCTATGTAGAAACCCTAATCATAACTTCCGTACAGCAGTCCTACAGCATTGACACATGATGACACTCGAATACCCTGTCAGAAAAGTCTAGTGGCTGAGAATGAGCTTTTTACAGTGTCTGCTATAATGTTAATGTTGTTTTTTGTGTGTTTACATAGATGAATTTGGCCACTGTGTAAAGGCGCAGTATAGTTACGATCTTATTGCCAAATTAGATCATTATGATAACACATATGTTTGTTTGTTTTTTTAAAGATAAATACCAAAAAATAGAGCAACTGGAATAACTACAGCAGTCATGACGGTCTGATCTCATATGAAGCAAGAGATCGCCATGACATATGATGATGTATGCAGGTGCTGTCCCAATTCTTATGCTGCGTTCACACCAGACGGGAAGCGTCAAGCGCTTGTTAAGTCAATGCAAAGACGTGAATAAACGTCCTGTGGCGTGATACGCGTGGTGTGAATGACACTAATTGGGCGGCACGAATGGCTCGATATGCACGAATGGTGCGGCGCGAATTGAGCGTTTAGCATGTTTGATGCGCAAATCGCTTGAGTTCAAAAATCTGAACTTCAGCGGACATACGCGACGCGTTAACCAATCAGGAGCTTGCTCTTGTGGGGGCGTGATTATGACGTAGCGCCTGTTGTTGGTGTCCCGGGGGAAAATCCTCCTGCCTACACAGACAACAGTTTATCAAACTGGGCTCGGCTCAGTCAGAAGCACCGCTAAAAGTTTCCATCAACCAGGTTAAGTGGTTAAGTCTAGATTGGATACGCGGCCGGCCAGAAGTGCGATATGCACATTAATACAGCAGAATTTTTTATGACACTGTATAACAATAATTTACATTTTTACAATATTGTGACCATTGGGTTTAGGGTTGGGGTGGGGGTAGGTGTTAAAAAATACAATTTATTAGGTAATTTAATAGATAACAAATAATACTCGGTACAACTACTGTTTTTACAGTACTGTGACGGTTGGGTTTAGGGTTGGGGTGCGGAAAGACAATAATAAAATACAATAAATGGGAAATTTCATAAATAATAATAAATAAATCTCAATGTCCGGCCGCCTCAATATCCGATCTAGCAACAACCAGGTTAAGTTTCTGAAGGAGTTTATGAGCTCACAGAGCTGGGTGCACCTCTGAAAGGATCTAGTGGACTCAGACACTGCTCCAAACAAATCTATGCTGTTTTTCAGCCTTCATAAAGCACAAACACAGTTATGTTCTCAATAAAATCCATGTTAGCCATTTAGCAACGAAGCTACTGTCACAGGGCAAACTGAAGCCGTGCCGCCGTCGGTTCTAAAGTGTATTTGACACGTGAATGAAGTGGATTTAACGCACAAATGATGCAGATTTTGACGCAATTTATCCGCGTGTTCTGCATCTGATATGAACAGCATTAGTAGTAAATTTTGAAGCTCTTACCCTTCACACTTGTTTTTAAGGGCCAAGGGGAAGGGGTACAAAAATAGAATTGGGATTGGGTCTTTGAGTCTTAATTCAGTCCCAGCTTTCTCTGCGTTTCAGAAAATTGGATGATTTTTGCTGACAAATCTTATTTTGACATATTTTGGGAAAATGCTTTGAAATTTTTCAGAAACTCAATACACTTGGTGAAAAATTGACACTTTCATTATGTTGGGGGCCGTTTTTGTATTTTTTTATAATGACATTTTTGATTGCACAGCCATGACCGCATATAATCATGCATTCTTGATTGTTTGTGATTTTCCTTGTTAAGAAGTAAAACTTGACATTTTTACTGTTGATCATCAGTTGTGCAAAAAAAAAGCTTTTCTGGCTTTAATATGAAGTTATATTGAGGATAGTAATAATGGCCCGTTTCCACTGAGTGGTACGGTACGCTTTTATGGCCGTTTCCACTGTCAAAAGCGTACCGAACCGTACCACTTTTTCGGCACCCTTTCGAAAGGGTACCAAAGACGAGAAAGGGTACCAAAAGGTGGAGCTACACGCTAAACGCTGATTGGTTTACAGAGATATGTCACTATCTCGTGGAGCTAGCCAGAATCAAAACAATGGAGCCGCCATGTTTTTAAATACACAGCCGAGACAACTATATGCATTATAATAACGATCCATGGATGATCCGGGCTCAAAACAAACCTTGTCTTTGTCTTGATGAACAGCCACAAAGTCAAGAATCTGCCGTGTCCTGTTGTTGTTTTACGAGGCTGTCTAAAAGAGCGAGCGGTTTTTGCTTTCTCCAGGGAGCTCGTGATCGCGTCTAGATTTGATATAACGAACTTCTTGAGCTGATGACAATAACGTGTGTGTGTGTGATTAATGAAGCGTCTTCGACATCTGATCCATTCAGAAAGAAAAGGACAAACGCGAGAGAACCGCGGAAAAAAGGAGAAGCCCAACAAACTACAGGAGCAAATAGTTTCAGCAACCTAAACAATCTGCCATGAACAAATCATAAACAAACTGCCATGTTTATCATCACCTTTTGGACTATTATGAACTCGGAATGACGGAATTACTCTCTAACAGAGGCTACATGTGCTGGTGAAGATTATAGACACAGATGAGAGGTTTGCTCTGACTGTGGGCTACTGTATATGTTGCGTGTTGTTTTTGAACTTAAATAAGGACTTAATGTATGCTGTGTGTAGTTTATCTGTAAGTGATAACATATCAGAGACTGTAAGAGTCTGTATGCGTTCATATATGTTGCGTTTATTTATTTTATATAATTGCAGACGTTACAGTAGGCTGTAACACTGTCATTGATCTGCAGTTATAATCAAATCATGTTCATAGAAATGTTAGTAATAAACATTTATAAACAAGTATTAATATGTTTAAAGCATCTGTTTTGTTAGAAGAGCTTTTATATAATGTGAACGACCTGTACAGCTTTACTGTAGACATTTATTCGAGCGAGAATGACGTCGACTGAAACTCTCTGTAGTACACCACGCCCACCAAAAGGGTACCCTTTGTAGTGGAAACGCAAGCCTGATAAAGGTGACCCGTACCGACCCGTACTGTACTGTACCACTCAGTGGAAACGAGCCATATTATATATATAGCCCTTTTCTGGACACTCAAAACGCTTTACCCATTTTTAGGGGGGAATCTCCTCATCCACCACCAGTGTTCAGCATCCACCTGGATGACGCGATGGCAGCCATATCACACCAGACTGCACACAGGCTGATTGGTGGAGAGGAGACAACGAATGAAGCCAATTATGATATGGGGATGATTAGGAGGCCATGATAGGGCCAGAGGGCAAATCTGGCCAGGATTTTTAACACCCACAGAAAGTGAGGACCTCTGTTTAACGTCTCATCCAAAACACGGCGCTCACTAAGCAGTATAGAGTCCCCATCAATATACTGGGGCGTTAGGACCCACACAGACAGTAGGTTGAGCGCCCCCTGCTGGTCTCACTTTGCACACTGATCTTGATATGTCTGAGAAGAGCAAAATAAGCAGCTCAGCTCTCAAAACAAAGTAAACAGTGTTTATGCACACACAATATAATTTGCTGTTATCCTTCAGATAAAAGCCAAAAACATTTTTGCACAGGGGTATCTAAAGGGTAAATAATGCCAACTGATGACCGACAGTAAAAATGACACATTTGACATCTTCCAAACAGAAAAAAAAAACACCAACAATGAAATATGCACGATTTTATGCTGACATGGCTTTGTAATGAAAAAAGGTCATTATAATGGAAGTCAATGGGGCAGAAACAGCTGCCATTTGTAGTCCATTTGAACAACACACATGGGCTATTGCATGTGAACAGTTTCACAAATAAAAGGTCAAAGGTGAATCGGTCTCTCACCGGGTCTGACATCAGAGCTCTCCATGTTGTGGGCAGGAAGTTTCCACTGGCAGCAGGAAACACACCCATCAGCTGCTCTAAGGGTTTAAACTACAGAATTACAGCAGCGTTAAAACAATCAAAAAACACAAACAAAACAAGCAGCAGCATTAAAAAAAACAAATCTGCCATGAGAGCCAATGCAATGAGTTTCAAATTACCGGTTTGGTCCCTTTCTCAAAATCACTGAACATGCCCTTGATGTCTTTGAAGTCGGAGGCAAACGGAGCATAATGAAAGGGAAAATACCACTTCCAGGATGCGCAGCCCTGTGACACACACACACACACACACACACACACACACACACACACACACACACACACACACACACACACAGACACTTAAGTGATGGTCTGTCGTCAAACACAAAGACAAGTTAAATACATCTTCAGTTACTTCAATCAGAAATGCTCAATTTTTTTTGAAAGACCTTCAATCCAAGACGTTTTTTTAAGATCTCTTCCATTAGCCCGTCACACTCACACGTTCAATGGGAGACCTTGATACGCAGTCAAATTTTACAGCTCAATTAACACTCCAGAGGTCATTTAAACCAGACAGTTTAAGAGAGCCAACAGGCCTCAACAAAAGACACGCACGCCATTAAAAGAGCTCATGAGAAGCAACATTTGTGGATTTCAGTCCAACTGTTTTGCTTTTGAGGTAATAAATATGCTGAAGTATTTGAAACATTTCCAAGTATTTAAAGTGGGGATACTGTCAAATGTACAATCTAAACATAACTGGCCCATAAGGAAAATGCAGGAAAAAATTTAGTTTTTTTTTATTGAGGTTTGCAGTACATTAACTTCTGAGAATCTGCTTTTAATGTTCAAAATAAAATAAAAAGGCTTGGGGTTTGTATAACAATGAAACCTTTTTTTGCAACTCATGTTTATATGTTGTAGTTCAAGTCTGTCATAGATAAACGAATGATACCAAACCAACAATAGATTTTAAGTCTTTGTCTTGAAGGGATGGTTTACCCAAAACTGTAAATTCTGTCATCATTTACATTTGTCATCCAGTAGCCCTTAACCTTTTTATCACCGTGGATCAGTCAACGCGAACCGGTATGATAGCAAGCCAAAACATTGCTGTAACTCTAATACAAGTTTTATGAAGAAAATTACAAAGCACTGCAGTGTTTGTGTGTTCTGTGTTTGTCTAAGATAATTAGTCTACCGAAATGTATTCCATACAAAGTAGGAAGCTGATCGGTCAGTTCTTGTCATGCGACTTCCAGTGCGCTCGCGGCATTCATTCAACTAGGTGTGTCTGGAAGACACAAGCGCGTCATGCCGCATGCCCACAAGTCGCAAAACTCCATTGGAAACTTGTGCGAACTCTAGAAAAGAGTCAAAAGTCATTTGCGATCTCCAGCAAGTGATCTTGCACAGACATACTGGATTCACCTGACTTGTTGACAAATGAGTTGCAGATCTATTCCTTGGCAGTTCGTGGGTCCTTCACTGCGCATTTCCCCTTAGCAAAGAAACTTTCTAAAAGACGTCAGTTTCTTACTCATTTTGCTGTTTGTGGGTTAAATTTTAGCGCTCAAGTGACCGAGATGCAAGCGAGAGAATACAGTCATTTTTCAAAATAAAAGATTTTTCTAAATAAAAAAATCATTTAGTCTCAGATAATAAATAAAACGAAAATTAAGTATTTCTTGTGCAGTCTGGTACCAATTGATCCATAGACCGGTACCAGTCCGCATCCTGGTGGTTGAGGACCACTGATTTTACACAAACATGCTTAGAGCTTCTTTTTCCTGTTAAACACAAAATGCACACACGCACACAAATTGGAAACCTGTAACCATTGATATACATATTTCATAGTAGGAAAAACAAATTTCATAGAAGTCAATGGTTACAGGTTGCTAATATTCTTTAAAACATTTTTTTTTATGTTCAAGAGAAAAAGGAAACTCATTCATGGAACCACTTCAGGGTGAGGAAATTATTATAATTTTTTTTGGTAAACTATCCTTTTAACGAGAGACTGGTTAAAGGATTAAGGAAAAAAACACTGTAATGCTGCTCAGAGACATTTTTTATTATATTTAACTGTTATAAACATCCAAAACATCTCTCATCAAAAAACACATGCATACAGACAATTGTGTGTAAATAATTCTTTTACGCAAACAAATCTGATTTAAGTGGCAATCATATTAGATTAGAAAGAATTGTCCTCGGAAGTTTACAGAATTAAAATGATAAAAAAAATAAAAATAAAGAAATTATTGATTACAGAAAACCTGAGAATTTTCAATTGGATTTTGTTTCTGCACCTTGTAGAAAATCCATATAAGCTTATACATGGCTTTAAAATCCATATTACAAAAATGCCTAAAAAAATTACTAGCATTTATTCAATACATACCCTTTTCTAATTTAAATTTGAAATATATAAATAAAATATTAAAAATATATATATATATATTTAAAAAATAAGAAAATAAATAAGAAAATAAAAAAATAAAAAGATAAATAAAACCAATTACAAAAAATATATAAAAACAAATAAAAATAAAGATAAATAAAGTAAATTATAAAAAATAAAGACATAAAATATAATTTTTTATTAAATATAACATAAAATGTAAAAAAACAAACAAATAAATATAAAAAAATTAATAAATAAAAAAAATTTAAAGAAAAAATAAATATAAAATAAAATAAAAAAATAATAAAAGAATAAATAAATATAAAAACAAAATGTTTAAAATAATAATATAATAATTTTATTATATATATAAAAAATAAAAACTATAATAAACCAAATGTATGACAGTCCAGGTCAGTGTCCTCACCACATATGGTCTATAATAAATACAGAGAGAACTTTTATACAAATGTTATTGTAAGGACGATAGTTAAATAAAACTTTAATGGTAAATAGTATTATAAAATTTAAATATGAAAAACTAAATAAATAAACCCCTTACATTTTCATTCAGCTAAAGCATTTAGGATCGAGAATCTCATTGGAGCTCCAGCAATGATGGCAGCCCCTGTTTTAGAGTCATCCAACCTATTAATTTCACGTATTTAAATTGACATTCAGTCAAGTGGCAAAAAGCAGAAAGGTGCAAGAAATCCACGCAATAGAAATTATACTCGTGACCCCTCAAATGAAAAAAATAGACGCCCTAATGTGGGTAAATAAAAGCCATGTGGAGATCTGCCCCGCGTTGTCACTCCGGAGTAATGCCTGCTCTCATCGGCCATTTGGCAGCGTCTCTCTATGTGTGTGTGTGTGTGTGTGTGTGTGTGAGAGAGAGAATCAGAGTATATGTGGCAGAGGGGAGCAAACGCAGCAGTGAGACTTCATAATGAATGTGTTCAGCGGTTCCCCAGAGATGCCTCTTGTCCGCCAAACACATGGAGCGAGCGCAGACTGTGCATATATATAGAGCTGCAATTACCGCAGACAAATCCCTGCACACACAGCCCTAATCAAGCAGAGATCTACTGGAGAGAACGGAGCTCTAATGACTGAATTTAAAGCTAAAGATCGAGACCCCCGGCATTAAAACCCAGCTAGATAACACTGACTGGCTCAAGGAGCAGCACAAACACGGCACAAATCTGTTTGATCCCAAAAAACGCTGCACAAACAGATCAGGGTGGAGGAGGATGTGTTTTAACAGTTCCTGGATCAGCTTTAAAACAATGCGAAGAAAATGAAAGGGAGATTGAGAGGTTGGAAATAAATTGAGCAAGCAAATGTGGTCTTAGCTGAAGTAATATTAAAACAATAAACAGTCAAATTTAAGACCTTCTTAAGACTATTATGAATGAAATTTCAGACATATACAGGGCTAAATGCTAAAGATTTGGACTTCTTAAGACACGATTTAAATAAATTGTCAAAACAAGCAAACTCCAGCTGTATACTCATTTAATTTCAACATAACGTTTCTTAAAAAAATATATATATAAAAATATGATGAAAACTACCATAAACATGTACAACACTCCTTCCAGATCAGTGTCCTCACTAGGCCTGTCACAATAATCTATATATCGACTTATCACACAACACATGGACATGACCTCAATTAGGGCTAGGCGATATGGCAAAAGTGCTATCTAGATTAATTATTTTGCATATTGAACAATAACGATATATATATTTATACAAGATTGTTAATGCTTCCAGATTTAAAAGAGCACCCCAACAATGACTGAAACCACAAGAATTAGAGGGTCCGTTAAATAGCATAACCTATTTTCGGTGGCTGTTCATTTTTGGCGGCCAAAAATTCAGTGCATCTTTAATATCAACACACTTCTAGATTCCCATTGTTGCACATTTCTGCTGTGATTGGCTCTTAGATCAATACAGAGTAAAAAAGTCCAGAGCTTAGCACTGTTATCGAAATAAATTTTATTGCGATTCGATATAATATTTATCAGCCCAGCCCTAATTTCAATCCTTTTTGGTGATTCAGTATATATCGCCCATATATAAAAACTATTCTAGCAACATTTTAGCTGACTGTGCAACATCTCTATTAGAGTTGTCAGTGTCAGTATGGTTATTTACTATATTTACAGTATTTACTATAACTTACTGTAGTATATTTTCAAGTGGGTGTCTGACAACTGAAGCTAGATCTGGTAGCAGATATCGCAGCCTCTTTCTACCTTGTCCTTTTTTTGTTGACATTTATTATTATTTATTTAGGATATGCGTTTTCACATTCTGCTTCCAGTGCCTCATTATAAAACTGTTAAAATTACTAAAATTATATTAAATATTCTTAATAAAATATGATGTGTTCTTTGGAAGAGTGCACTAGCATTGTGATATTCTGGCATTATAACATAAGTGGCATACACAATAAATAATATTGTTTATCTCAATATATTTTGGTGCAATATAATCGTACAACAAAAAAAAACAGACATCGAGACAGGCTTAATCCTCACCACATATGGTCTATAAATGGAGACTAATTAAGATGAATATAAATGTCTATAGATGGAGAACTTTTAAAATAGTCACCTTGGATTTATACGGTTCTGTCTGCGTTCTGAATGATTTTGAGATATTGATATTGAGTTTTTGCAACCAATAGCAAACAGTATGTGTAACTTTTTTTTTTTATAAAACGTCTTAACATGTAAATAACTTACAAAAAAAACATCCCATAATGTAATTAAGTTGTCATTTAATAATGTCAAAAACTCAATTTTGACAAAAATGTCAGATAGAACCTTATAATTCTAAGATGACGAAATATTATTGTAAGGAAGCTAAACTGTATTGGTAAACAGAATTAAAAATAAAGTTTTACTGGTGTTGGGACAGATTCTGTAGTTTTAAATTGGAAAATTAAGACATGTTTAAAATAATTTAAGATCTACAAACATTAATGAATTTAAGACTTTACGGCCTAACATTATGTTTTTTAAATTTAAGACATTTCAAGACCCTGCAGACACCCTGTGAAAAGGAGTAATAAATAAATAAATAAATAAAAAAGAATATTTAATCCAGGGCACTTAAGATCAAGATTACTATTGCTATTTCGTTAGGCCCGTAACCAGGGGGGGTTTAGGTGGTTCAAAAGACCCACCCCTCACTGACAAAGGTCCAGAATTTGTCTCATACATGAGCTTATTTTTCCCATTTTGATAGTGAAAATAACTCATCGAAAAACGCTTTAGGACCAAGTGGAATTCTCTGTTGGCTGTCCCTTCAGTGTGACATCAGTTAATCAGTTTTGGCCAATACAAACAATTATTTTCCATTTATTATTAGTATTCCAATTATTATTATTATTATTATTATTATTATTATTGTCCAACGTCCAGCTGTGCAAGAAAACATGCAATCTGATGGAAGTGACGTCATATTTCGATACTGTATTGTTTTTAAATGGAGAGAACATTTTACAAGTAACTTTTATTCTAAATCTTGGACCTTATTCTTAAAACAAAAAATAACCAATAAAAGTTGTGAAGCACCAAAAGTGGCCCAAAATTCATTTGAATACTATTTTAGTTGTTGTCATCTATGAATTTTCAAATTTACTTTTTTTTTTTACAATAGAGGCTGTAAAATTGTGAAGCTCTACATTTTTATTAGCATCATCATTATTATTATTATTATTATTTAAATTTTGTATTATTCAACTGGACAAGTTCTGATTGAGGAAAAGTCGAATGTGCTGGCCAGTTTGTTATTTGCCTAATAAATGACAATAGAAAATAGGCTACAGTTTTTTTAACTTAAAACTATTACAGATTTCCTATGTTTTATAATGATACATGTCCTAAATTGGTGTTTTAAAAAGTATTTTTCATATTTCTTTATTATAAATCTTTAGGAAATATATTTATATATAAATATAAATATATAAAAAAGTGAGATTATGCTGACCCTCCGACTAAAAAACTAATCCAGCTAAAAACAGAGGTTAAAATTTCACTAAAATGTAGTATTTAAAATCTCAAAATTAAATGAGGCGAATAACTTAAAAAAAAAATAATAAAAAGGACCCCCTAACCCACCTTTACCAGGCTGTTTTTAAACAAAGATAAGATGTTTCTTGAGCAATTATTTAGCATATTAGAATAATAAAGGCTCGTGTGATACTGAAGGCTGGAGTACTGATGCTGAAAATTCAAGCTTGCATCACAAAGATTCTGTTTCAAGTAACACATAAGGTCTGATTTTATTTGTAAACATTAGTTAATGCAGTAATTAAAGTAACTGTGAGCAATATTGTAGAGCACTTCATAACCTTTGTTAGATTGATTGTAATGTTAGACCATAAAAACAACAACAAAATGATTGTTGCTGATGTTAGTTAACTTACAATGCATTAGTCACTGTAGAGATTAACATTAGGATTAAGTAGCTCTTGTTAGTTTGTGTATATTATAGTATAGTGCATTGTTAGTTCATGTTAATTATGTAACTAATGTTAATAGATAAAAACAAATGAAAGCTTATTGTAAAGAAATTTCAACTATAGTTTAAAAAAATTACAATTACATTTAACTGCTAAGGCTTTTCAATGCAATAAAAACAGAAACAAAATGTCACCATTAAGATTGTAGCCCTAAAATGTAAAGATTAACTGCTTAAATAATTGCATTACATTTCTGTAACGATGTTGCAGGGGGCATTATGACCAACAAAAAAAAATAATAAAAAAAAAAAAAATAATAATAATAATAATAATAATCACATTTAGGCCATAATTTAATAATCCATGTATATTGTGTGTGGATGTGTGTGCATGCAAATATTTATACACACACGTACCGTGTATACGTTTCTGTATTTATATGTGTATATGTATAAATGTGTACATATATTTATCAGTTTATATATTTGTTTATATACTTAGTTTATATACTTGTTTATTTAGTTTTCTGTATTTTGCTTATCGGTTTCTTTATTTTACCTGTCATTGATGCGGTTTTGTTTGTGAAGCACTTTGAGTTGCATGAGTGCTATACAAAGTCTGAATCATTTTATGGAATGTAGTTAATATATAATATTAAAATAAAAGAAAAAAAACAACAATAATAATAATAATAATAATAATAATAATAATAATAAGTAAAAAAGTAATAATAATAATAATAATAATAATAATAATAATAATAATAATAATGTAAAAAAATAAAAGAATAATAAATTAAAAACAACAACAACAACAACAATTAAAAAAAGCAAAAGAAAAAAATATATAAATTAAATAATAATAATAATAATAATAATAAAAGTAAAAATACATAGTAAATAATGAAATAATAAAAATGTAAAAAAATTATAATAGTGATAAAAAAAGAAAAAATAATTATCAATAATAATAATAATAATAATTGTAATAATAATAAATAAAAATTTATAATAATAATAATAATAAATTAATTAATAAAAAAAAAAAAGGCAAAAAAATTTGATACATTCACAAACCGATTTGTGTTCAACAAAACCCAAAAGTTTAAAACCACGAGGGACATTAAATTTGGTCATTTGCATTTTTAGGTAAACTATCCCTTTAAGAAGTGCGAATCTATGTCTTACCTGATAGTAGTAGCGGAGCACCCAGCACAGGCCCTCCACGTATGACTGCACCACTTTCTTACGAAACTCGTCATCCGTTGCATCCACGTCAAATTTAGTTTTATAGTAACGCTGCTTCCAGCCATCTTCCCATAACCTGAAGCACATTTACAACACAGTCACACACAGCTTACCATCTCCTCCAAATACAGGCCTGAATTCATTAAAAAGTGAACAGTCTCTCCTGTGCCAAACGCGAGCCGCTTCGCTTATATGCATATGCACGCCTATGAGAATTTCCCACTTTGACGGGCTCCATTAAGAGCCAACGGGGAAACTTGTTTTCCACCTTAGCGCCGGTCAGGATGTTTTGACATGCTCTGGAAATGCAGCTCACATAATCAAGGAGGAGCTGCATCTGTCTGGTGTAACCTCTACAGCGGCCCACCGGGGACCAGGAAAACCTCCATGAATACCAATTGAACCCAATCGATTTAGAGCGCGCTGGAAAGCTAATCACTGAAACATTTGCCGTATTAATCACTGGCTGGACGGAGATGCGCCCATAGCCATGTTTCAATCCAAAGATGCGAATTTAATTCATGTGCAAAACTGGAATATCACAAAACATTTGTGAATAAAGCAGCAAGAGTCCAAAATCATCACTTGCATCGTCAACATTGGGATAATACAGGATAAGCTTTAATTAAAAATAATATAAAAATTTGCCTAATAAAGTCAATGTCCTATACAGAAATTAATTAATGAATTAAAGAGCCTCTATTATGGGTTTTTGAAAATGACCTTCCATATAGTGTAACAGCTCTAAGTAAAGTGAAATATCTAGCTAAGACTTAAATCTGAAAGTGCACTGTGTTTAAAACTATGGATTCCTCTATAAAAGAGTCGACTCATCGTGGTTTGAATGAATCGCCACTATAACGAGTCTTTAACACGTTGACACGGAACTCAAGCTTCGCCCATTTGTTGCTTGCGCAGACCCAGGAAAATTAAAATCCACGGCCCTGCCCACAAACACTGTAGAAAGAAAAACAGGAAGACAAACATCCCAGCTGAACTTGTGCTCTGAAGTGTGAAAGAAAGTTAGGGGTATTTTCTCTACCCAAAGATGAAGCTGTGAAGTGTCAGTGGATGAAGCTTATTTTTGCAAAAATACCTCAGCATCATAGCCTAAGCCATGTGCTGTGTTCCTGTCATTTTTCTGACAAGTGCTTCCACAATCTACATGCTTACAATGCAGGATTTATCGGCTGTTTGTTAAAGGATCAGAGAAGGCTGACATGTGGAGTCCCACAAAGCTCAATTCTGGCACCTCTCCTGTTTAACCTTTATATGCTCCCTCTGAGCCAAATAATGGGAAAGAACCAAATCTCCTACCACAGCTATGCTGATGACACTCAGATCTACTTAGCCTTACTGCCTAATGACTACAGCCCCATTGACACCCTCAGCCAATGCATTGATGAAATAAACAGTTGGATGTGCCAACACTTTTTTCTTCAGTTAAACAAAGAGAAAACTGAAGTCATTGCGTTTGGGAACAGAGATGAGGTTCTCACGGTGAATGCGTACCTTGGCTCTTAGGGTCAAACAACAAAAAATAAGGTCAAGAATCTTGGTGTGACTCTGGAGTCAGATCTGAGTTTCAATAGTCATGTCAAAGCAGTTAGTAAATCAGCATACTATCATCTCAAAAACATTGCAAGAATCAGATGCTTTGTTTCCAGTGAAGACTTCGAGAAACTCGTTCATGCTTTTATCAGCAGCAGGGTGGATTACTGTAACGGACTTCTCACCCCCCCAAACAAAAAGTCAGACAGTTGCAGCTCATCCAGAACGCTGCGGCCAGGATTCTGACCAGAACCAGGAAATCAGAGCACATCACACCTGTCCTCAGGTCTTTACACTGGCTCCCAGTTACATTCAGAATAGATTTTAAAAGTATTATTTTTTGTCTATAAATCACTAAGGCCCAATCCCAATTCTCCCCCTTCGCCCTTCCCCTTCCCCCTCGTTTTGCGCATTCCCGTTAAGGGCTAGTGGTGTCCCAATTCTCTTTAGCTTGAAGGCATAGGGCTAAGGGCAAATGGTATACACCCCTTCGAACGCAGATTTTTCAGGAGCACACTTTAAACAGAGGGGTAAGAACATTTCCCAGAATACACCTGCTACAGCTGCAGTTTTACTGTACCCGGAAGTAAGGAGATCCACAAATTAGTATTTTTTGTCATTATTACGAATTTTTACGACAAACAAACACGTTTTAATATCTTCATAACCGCGTTTGTGTTTTACCATCACGCTTAAAAAAATAAAATAAGCTAAATTTCGCAATCTATAATCCATAATCATAACTCCTGTACAGCAGTCCCACAACATTCTGACACTCGATGACACTCGCATACCCTGAGCAGTCTAATGGCTGAAAATGAGCTTTTTACAGTGTCTGCTATAATGTTAATGTTGTTTTCGTGTGTTTACAGATGAATATGGCCACTGTGTAAATACACAGTACAGTTACGATCTTATTGCCACATTAGATCGTTATGATAACATAATATATGCCTTCAGTGATTTCCTGAAGATTAATACCAAAAAATAACACAACTGGAATAACTACAGCAGTCGCCATCGTCTGATCTTATATGAAGCAAGAGATTGCGATGACATATGATGACGCGTGCAGGTGTTGAAGTGCTGTCCCAATTCTTAGGGGTAAGTTTTTAAGCCCTTCCCCTTAACCTTCGGTTGTAAGGGCCAAGGGGAAGGGGTAGGGGTACAAAAATAGAATTGGGATTGGGCCTGAATGGCCTAGGACCTTAATACATTACAGATATGCTCACTGAATACAAACCTAACAGATCACTCAGATCTTTATGATCATATAAACTAGAAACTCCAAGAGTTCAGTTAAAGCAGGGTGAATCTACTTTCGGCTACTACGCCCCTCGCTGCTGGAATCAGCTTACAGAAATGATCAGATGTGCTCCAACAATAGACACATTCAAATCAAGACTGAAAACACATCTGTTTAGCTGTGCCTTTAGTGAATGAGGGCTGTGCTACGTCCAACAGATCACACTATTATGTCTTTCTTTTCTTTTCATTCTTTTATAACCTGTTTTAACACATTTTTATCTGTTTTTAATCAATTGTTATTATTTGCTTTATTTTTTTTATACTTGTCTTTTTTTTATTCTTGTTTATGTAAAGCACTTTGAATTGCCACTGTGTATGAAATGTGCTATATAAACTTTCCTTGCCTATTGATGTATGGGACTTCGTCAGAGCTTAACAGGAACTTTCTCAGTACACAGTTCATGGGTAAAGTCTAGATTGGATATGCGGCCGGCCGGAAGTGCGATATGCAAATTAATATAGCAGAATTTATGACTCTATAACAATAATTAATATTTTACAGTACTGTAACGGTTAGGTTTAGGGTTGGGGTGGGGGGTAGGCGTTAAAAAATAAAATGTATTAGGTAATTTAATAGATTACATAAATAATACTCGGTACAACTATTGTTTTTAGGTTACTGTGACGGTTGGGTTTAGGGTTGGGGTAGACGATAATAAAGTACAAATAATGAGAAATTTAATAAATAACAATTATCTTTAACTTCCAGCTGCAGATGTATCTGTTCTAGCAACAACCCAGTTCATGGATCAGTTTCTTCTTCTATTTCACAAGTGTAAGTAACCTAAGTGTGATTAAAATGATTGCCTCCTTGTTTTCTCTAGCTTGCAAATTCTGTATTTAGTTGTGTTTTGTTACTTGTAACCGCTTGTACTATATCTGGGGTTAACACTTTATATTCTCATATCGCATCTAAAGGCACGTTATAAGTACGACGCGTGCCGATTTGTTTACGGATTTTAATGCATTTGTGAGCTTGCGAGCCACTGCCGTTTGTCATTGCTATGGCCACCGCCAGCTGTTCCTATACACGTGGCAGTCAAGTTTCAAAGTAATTCAGCTTTTGCCACTGTGTGGATTCATACTGAATGTGTGTTACTGTTTTTACTTATGGTTAAGAATAGAGCAATATGCTGGTGTTAATCTGCATTGGGCTCACACACACACTCTGCACTCCGACTACTTAAAAATTGTTGATAAGCAGTGTTGGGCATTTCTCTTGGTCTCATGTTGCATGCAGTCAACCAATCACAACAGACTGGGTCATTGGACGGATCAGCGTAGATTAGCTAACATCAGTACTAGTCTTATATCAGATGGCCAGAAACTGATTAATTTAACAATTAGTTTTCTCCAACTATGATGACTTCTGAAATACAGAAACATCTATTCTATTGACTACTTTGTCTATTAGAGAATTACTGAGCATTGTGTTGTTACCTGACATTATCTTCTGGCTCTGGTTCGCTGTCGCTGTCGTCAGCTTTACGCTTCACACCACGATTGTCCGTGCTGTCACTGGATTCAGCAGAACCCTGAGAGGAAGGACAGAGATGCATGTAAACACTAAATGAATGAGTTATTTTTTAAGGTCACAGACATGTTAAAAGCGTCACAGTGTTAAAATGCTGTACAAAGAGCAGGAGAGAAAGAAAGAGATACGTGCCTTCCCATTTCTCATCATGGCTCTCAAGGACTGAGCTGCATCCTAAAAATATATATATTTAAAATAAAAATGTATTCGAGCAAGATGGAGAAAAAAAGAGGCTCAAGACCACAATTATACATTTAAAAAGACCAAGCAAAATCATTAACAAATAAACGCAAATTGAGGTGAATTTGTTTGACTAAATATACTTAAAAAAAGGTGCATTTTAACACAAAGTAAAAAATTTATTCCTGTGATTCAAAGCAGATTTCTTTCAGCATTATTCCAATCTTTAGTTTCTCACAATCTCTTAGAAATCATTAACAAAATAATTTTAAAACAATAGTTTTCTAGTCTAAATGTTCTTATTTGACCCTTATTTCTGATCCTGAATGAATAATGCATTATATTTCACAAACTTTTGAACTAACACAATATAACACATATACAATCTATTATCAAAATTAACAAATCAATAGCTAAAACATAAATATTCATTGCCTTCATATCAGATCTGAGAGCTTGCTAGTTTTATTGAAAGCTTTAATTCAAAAGGAAAAGAAAGGAAAATAACTCCAGCAGCACCAAGGCTGTTGAATTACTGGGAGATGCTGTGTGAAAGCTGACCTGATTGCGCTGGTTTCCCTGCATCCTCATTTCGAATGCTGCATGTCTGGCATTCTGCACAGCCATTGGTCGATCTCTACCACCCAGAGCGTGAGGAGCAAACTGACCCCCGGGGAGAAACGATGGACGCTGCTCTGCCTGTAAAGAGAGAAATAGAGACGCTCATGGTTTGACTCACGCCAGATTATTCTGCATACTTTTCAGCATAAAACAATTACTGTATTGTCATTAAAAAGGAGTATTCATGCATAAAATTAAATATTTAACGCAGCATTATATTGTTTTTTCCTCCCATACATGAATGTTCCGTTTTTTTTTATCAAAAAAAAAAAATACAAATATACTAAATTTTATATTTTAAATGTACAAGTCATGATATAGTTACTTTACTAGTAAAAAAGAAACCCTGTTTTCAAACAAGCTAATAAAAATATGAGTACAGTTTCTGTTTAAGTAACAATTTACACCATTTACTATTAATTACTAATGGCTTATTACTCATCTATTATTATTATTATTATTATTATTATTATTATTATTATTATTATTAATAATAATAATAAATCAATGGTTTATCAACACTTATAAAGATTTTATTTTGATCCCTAATCCTGACTGGGAAGACTGCAATGGAGACGCTCATGGTTTGACTCATGCCAGATTATTCTGCATACCTTTTCCAGCATAGGAAAATTACTGTGTTGTCATTAAAAATGAGTTTTTTTGGAAAAAAGGAGCATAAATTAAATGTTTAAACGCAGCATTATATTTTTTCCCACCTTTACATTGTTCCCTGCTTTTTTTATTGATCAAAAATATACACAAATATACAAAATTTTATATTTAAATGTACAAGTCATGATACAGTTACTTTACTAATAATAAAAAAAACCCTGTTTTCAAACAAGCTAATAAAAATATGAGTAAAGTTTCTGTTTAAGTAACAAATTACACCATTTACTACTATTTACTTATGGCTTATTATCCATCTATTATTATTATTATTATTATTATTAATAATAATAATAATAATAATATATCAACGGTTTATTAACACTTATAAAGATTTTATTTTACATCCCTAATCCTGACTGGGAAGACTGCAATGGCAACTCTGCATACTTTTTCACTGTAAGAAGACCTCTGTATTGACGTTAAAAAGAAGCATTCATGCATAAATAAAATATTTAATACAGCATTACATTGCTATTATTTTCCCTCCCATAGATTAGAATGTTCCCTGCTTTTTTTATTGATCACAAAAGCCTTTTTTTTTTATCCAGACAGACACTAAATTTGTAACTTATATATATATATATATATATATAGTAAGGCAAATTTTAGAAACAAAATATCTAAATAAAAGACTTTAAAAATCACAGTGCAGCCCCAAAACTCAAATGTCATTTTAAAGAGTTTAAAATACTTTACCTTTGTCTTTCAAAAAAAACCTAGGTTTCACATATTCAAGAAATGAACCACTTAAAAATCTAATAAATAGTAGTATGATCACACACTAGCTTTAGCTTGTCTGAAAACATGTTTTTTAACTAGTAATTAAACTATGGGTAACATTTTAGTTTAATTAACAATTTACACCATTTATTTTTTTAGTTTAAGAAAATTTCTGCATTATCAAAAAGGGGTATTCACATCCAAAAGGACAGTATAGTCTCCCCTTCAATATACTGGGGTGTTAGGACCCACAGGTTGAGTGGTCTCCCATCCAGGTACTGACTGGGCACAGCCCTGCTTAGCTTCAAGGGGCGACCATGTGAACATTGCAGAGAGCTAGCTGCAGGTACAATGCTAATACTTTTAACTAGTAGTGTAAATATCAACTCTATTAAAATGTAGTAATGAGTATTTATGTAACGCATTTGTTGTGGATGGCCATACACCCAAAGTCCTTCACCACCACCAGTGTGCAGCGTCCACTTGGATGACGCAATGGCAGATACAGGACAACGGCACTAGTGCACTCACCACACACCAGCTATAGGTGGAGTGGAGAGAGAGTAACAGAGCCAATTCAGTGGATGGGGATGACTGGGAGGCTATTATCGGTAAGGCTAATGGAGGAAATTTGGCACCTCTATTCTTTACAAGAAGTGCCATGGGAATTTTATTGACCACAAAGAGTCAGGACCTCGGTTTAACGTCTCATCTGAAAGACTGTGCTCACTGACATTATGGTGTCCCCTTTACTTTACTGGGGTATTCGGACTCACAAACCGTAGGTTGAGCGCCCCCTGCTGTCCTTACTAACACTACTGCCAACAGCAGCCTAGTTTTACCATGTGGTCTCCCATCCAGGTAGCTTTTGTGAGTAACCAATCTTGGGGTGAAGGATGATATGGCTGTGGCATATGTATATTATGGTGTAAGGGATGCGTAAACATTGTAATTGTTAATTTAGTTACAGATGTAATTACAAGCAAAACACCACTTCAAACAGAAACCTAGTTTTCCCATGTGGTCTCCCATCCAGGTACTGACCAGGCTCAGCCCTGCTTAGCAAGAGTAACTGCTCTTGGGCTGCATGGTGATATGGCTGTGGCCAAATATTTTATTTTTTTGTTATCATGTAAAGATCCCAATTTACAAAAGTAATTATTAATTTACAACCAAAATTGACAAGTTACTGTAAATTTTACAGTATTTTTTTACATTGCATCCAATGCCTAAACCCAACTACTACCTTACTATTAGCCAGCTAATTAATAGTTTGAGCAAAAACTCTTAATGTTTTGTTAATAGCATACATTTAAATAAAATGTAAACAAAATATGCAACTGCTTATTGATAATTTAGCCAATTGCATAAAAATTACTGGATTAAAAACCTGTGAATGAGCACGCAAACATTAGGTACATCCCCCATTCAACTAATCATCTTCATAAAAACCTGTGGCATTTGCATGATATAAAAGCACATTCATTGTGAGCGAACGCAAGGTCAAGATTAAAACTATTCAGCCGCCGTTAGTCGAATTAAACAACCTTGAATGGATTCAGCTCAGCAGCTCTTATAATGAATTTTTTAAATTGCTTCGAAACAAAAAAGGTGCTTAGTATAAATGAGCATATTTCCACTCACTTTCATCCTTTTCTTCTTATCCTTCATTCTCCGTTTAAAACTCTCCTGCAGCACACAAAAAAAAATTTCGGTGTCACAATCATCAGTTTAAAAGGTCAAAGGTCACAAGGACGCCACTGTTAACAGCAAACCCGGTTAATGGTGAACACTCACGTCATCTTCCTTGCGCTTTTTGAAGATGTTGTCCTCCGCCACCCCTACGGCTTGCATAATGAGCTCAACACGCTCCAGATTGACAAAGCCGTTTTCTGTTAAGTAGCCCTATAGATGGAAGGAAAGAAAAAAGGTGGTTATAAATTTCTCCTTCGGTCAATTATAGATAAATAAAAGCCAGATGGAAAAAGTCTGATAATTTTTAAACAATTATACAGGGTTCCCACTATAAGACAAATGTCAATTATCCTGACTTTACACCAAGCAAAAAGAATTTTCATGATTTATCCACCATGTTATTTTTTTTTAAATATATTATCAGCAAAGTCATTGTAGCGTAAACATGTAGAGATTTACCGTCTCATTCACTTCCATTCATTTTTAGTCACACAAAACCACTTATGCTGCTTGTTAACTGCAATTTTCTTAAATTATATATCATCTTATACATTTTAGTGTTAAATGTATTGTCATAAATAGTCAAACTCCATGCATTAAAATCCTGTCTATTTATTGCAATTTTGTCAGGCTTAGTAATTTATCTATAGGCAACAGTGAAGCAGAAGTGTAACACAATCACAGGAGAGAGCAAAATAAGGTGGATAATGAAGAGATAAAAAAAGTAAGCTGTTGTATTTGGCACTGAACAGGGGCATATACACGCACAAGTAGTATTTAAACAGGAACGGCATTTGACAAATGATTGCTGGCAGAAAAAAAAAAAAAAAAAAAAAAAACGATAATAAAAAATAACAGAAAAACTAACAACAATAAAAACAATTACATAATAATAATAATATTAATTCAACAGTTACAAAAAAATAATAATAAGATGATAACAACAACAACAAACAACAATTAAATAAAAATAAATAACATTAACAACAATAAAATCACAGTAATATTAAAATAAATACTACTACTTATAATAATAATAATAATAATAATAATAAAAACAACGAATAAAATAAACAATACCGTTAATAAAACAATAATATAAAACCATAATAAAACATATAATAATTATCATAATCATAATAATAACAACAGTCACAATTTACAATAAGGTTTCGTTAGTTCATGCATTTACTAACATGAACTATTAATGAACAATAGTTGTACAGCATTTATTAATCATAGTTCAACATTCACTAATGTATTATTAACATCTAAATTCATGCTCGTAAACATTAGTTAATGCACCATGAGTTGACATGAACAATGAACAAATGTATTTGAATGAACTAATAGTAACTAACATGAACAAATACTTTAATAAATGCATTGTACATTGTTTGTTCATGTTAAGGCAGATTTATACTTCTGCGTCAAGTGCACGCGTATGCTACAAAAACAACTTTTAAAAAAACTATATTAAAATTATAACAATAATAATAATAATAATAATAATAACTGAAAAAATAGACTAACCATAAAAATAGGCAAAACTTGAAACATTAAATAAAATATATGGAACAGGAAAAAAAATTACATTGATTAAAAAAAAAGCTACGTTTAAAAATGACAAACAAAAAAAATCCCTTATATTCTATGACTTGGATAAAAATTATATATAAAAATACTGTCTTTCAATGTCTGGAATAGACCTTTTAAAACTCCACGGCCTTGGGAACCCTGAATATAAATGAATATAAATTGAATTCTGCCACGAGCTTAAGGAAATATTCACCCCAGTTTTATGCACAACATCTTTGTAGATGCCAACCAGACGATCGATGGCGCCCTCTCTGTTTAAAGACAAACCAGAGTCAGATTCACTGCAGATCATACAGAAGAGATAGTGTTTTCGGGAGCGTACCTGATCTCAAGAGACGGTAAGTGGGGCAAGAAGTCGTTTCCCACAAAGAAACACATGAAGACCCAGTCGTCAACACTCCGCTCAAAGCTGAACGGAAACGGCAGGCTGGCCATTGTCAACTCCCTCTCCAGATACTGCACAACAAAACACACATTACATACAGATTAACATTTACTTTGTTTTTAGATGCATTTTTTCTTAGATGAAGGTACACATCTGGTTTAATATAGATTTTTAAAAGTCTAACAACCTAATAAAAATGTGTAATTGGATGTTCATTCACTCATTTTACTTTGGCTTAGTCCCTTTATCATCAGGGGTCGCCACAGAGTGAATATCCCTTTAACATATCATAAACTAGTAAAAACATACATCATAAACTAGCAATTTTCAGCTGAATCTATAAAAATCAACCAATCATACACTTCACCATGAAACAAATAAGTTTGCCTTTAACATTTATATCGATAAGCATTTAAAAAGAAAGTGATAAGGATTTTTATGCATGAATCTGCAGTAAATTGCGACTCAAATAAAGAGTAATGTGTCGCCTTAATTTGATGTTAATATAACCAATTACGGCTGCACGAAATAGGAAATCTAACGTTGCATAATTTTGTTCTCCTGCGATTATATATTGCGAAATAAATACAATGTCACCAGATGACGTGAATATCTCTATTTAGAAATATTAAATCATTTCCGATTGACTGGGATGATTCTGTATGTCAGTGCATCTGCATAAAAAATAATAAACAGTCTACAAGTATAGATACCAATAAAGAAAAATATACACATTAAATAAACAGTGGTTTAGCATTTTCCTAAGGAGCCTAACATTACTCAGGTACAGTAATTGAATAATAAAATGTAAAATATTAATATTAATAACAACAATGGGCAGTCTTTGCTGTATAAACAATTCATTAAATCATTATTACAATGCTTTAAAATCCATATACAAATCACAGGCCTCAAAAAAACATGCAAATGATAAATTATAATCCAGACTTAACCTTGCATATCCTGCAATGTAACTATCGTGCAAATCTATTGCAAATTATATCTATGGTGAAAACACATTGTGCAGCCCTATAACCAACATAGCCTATTGCATTAAAATTATTAAATTAATAACCTGTATTTTACTCACTTTGAAATAGAAATAGGTCATTACCCATGTACGATAAAAGAAACAAAAAAATACCAAAGCAAAACGAACTGCTAATCATCTTAAAGCCTTTAATCTTAAGTCTTTGAATAATTGCAATTTCTTTTTTCTTATCTTTTTATATTGTATTTATTTTGATGTCAATTTAATGTTGTTATGTTATTGCGCTTGTATGTTCTGTGTTCTAAAATTGCAATAAAAATAAATAAATACACCTGCGTAAACATTAGGCACATCCTTTATTTGATTAAATATATTCACAATAACCTGTGCTCTATTTGCATGATATAAAATGCACATTCATCAACAAACAAACATACATAAAGAGTACCATATATTATGCTTTTACATGCGCTTTTTCTTAGATAAATGTAAAAATGCAGTGTAATGCAATTTTGCAAGTCATCCAGAACGGTATGGGTATTAAACAATGTTTATTTTATATACAGATTAACATTCAATACGCTTTTACATGCACTTTTTTAGATAATCTTAAAAATCTGTATTAAACTTTACATTTTTTACATTTAATTGGTATGGGTATACTGGTCACAGAACCCAAGCTTTTAGACACGCAAACATTTAATAACATAATAGGTTAATAAAATAACCATATAGCCAACTGCATAAAAATTAAAATAAAAATCTGTGTAAACATTAGGCACATCCTTTATTCGATTAAATAAACTGTATTTTTATATATACATTACATGATAGAAAGCACACATTTAACAAAAAAAAACTAAAACTCTAAATCTCCACAATAGAACATCACAAAGGCCTTTGGATTAAACTGATGGAACTTGGATTCGATCTGATAACATTTTTAGGAAGAGCATTACAATGTAAAACATGTAATTTCCTGTTGCCAGCAGGTGGCGCTATAACTGAATATTGGAATGTAATAGTTTCAGGTCAGGACTCTTATCAAATGTGTGGATTTTGAGGCAGATCGGACAATGAATGTCTGAGTTTATAGACTCACAACTTTCTGTTTTGTGGCGAAACAAATTTTGTGAGACCGCAATGGAAACACCCTTCATCAAAAACTCTGGATCTTCACAATTTAACATTGCCAAGGCCTTTAGATAACAAAACCCAATTTTGTTGTTAGTCTGATAAAATCCCTAGGAAAAGCTGGTTAAAATACAACACCTGGAAATGGCAAAAACTGCACTTTTTCGGCAGAGGAAGTTAAAAATATTCTATTTCCTGTTGGGTTTGAGAATTAGCTCTATGAGACTTTTTTTTGTAGGTTTTGGCATGTTTGATGTGTGTGCCTGAAATGTAACTCGGGGGGGCTACTTTAACAGTGTATAGGTGGTGTTGTCAAGCCATTTTGCGACACCCACTTCCAAAACCTATAACTAATGTAAATTTTCACCAGTTCTGGTTTTGTGAGTTTGAGCATGTTCAGACCCTCAAAAATGTGATTCCTCTAAAAGTGATTGCTTTTTACATGCACTTTTTCTTAGATAAAAATAAAAATGTAGTTTAATGCAGATTTTTAAAGTCTAATTCATATTGGCATAGGTATTAAACAATGTTGATTACCAAACTTTTAATATCATTTACAGAACGCAAGCTTTCACTAGTACAAACAATATTTATGAATTAGCAGACTGAACTCTTATTTTAATGAATATAACTGTTTAGTAATACTGCTTTGTTTAAATGCACCAAAAATGATGGGTTATATTCACTGAGAAATGGATAAAAATATTTTTTCAAAAGGAGATGCACTTATTTATGCTGAGCACTGTATATACCAACAAATGCAATTAGACAGATCACATTCTAATGTACCAGAAAGTGGTACCACGCTCATTTCTTGATGCGTTAAAAACACTTTTTCAACTTTGACATCAAAATCAAAATCATTTTTCACAGTATTTCCTATAATATGTTTCTTCTGGTGAAAGTCCTATTTGTTTCATTTTGGCTAGAATAAAAGCAGTTTTTAAACCATTTTCTGGACAACATTATTAGCCCCCTTAAACAGTATCTGTTTTCAATTGTCTACAGAAACCATCGTTATAAAATGACTTGCCTAATTGCCCTAACTTTAACCTAATTAACTCTTCACATGCCCCTTTGGGCTGAATACTAGTAACTTGAAAATATCTAGTAAAATATGATGTTCTGTCATCATGGCAAAGATAAGAAATCAGTTATAAGAAATTAGTTATTAAAACTTAATATGTGTTTAGAAATGTGTTGAAAAAAATTTTTTTTACAGGGGGGCTAATAATTCAGACTTCAACTATATGCATAACATCACAAAATAAACAAACCTCTCGCAAGACAGCCAGTCGGATGAATATAAACTCTTGTTCAGATACTGGAATGGTGTCTGCAAACTCATCATGCTGAAAAAACAAAACACAAGATAAGAGACCAACATTAAAGTAGACAGTTCGGACAGACTCAGAAATAATGAAAAGTTTTACCTCGCCCTGTTTTTCTCTTGGCAAACCCTGACAGTCTTTAATCTCATGGCCCATTTGACTACAAAGAGCACAGGGTCTGGGTTTGTTAGGTTTAAACTCTTCTCTTATAATGGTGAAGTTAGGTTCATGTGTTGCCAGACCCAGCATAATCAAATCAGCTGGAGAGAAAAAACAACAGAAGATTAAACATCATTTTAAAGTTCTTGTAAAATGTTTTACTACATGCAAGTCATAATCATTTTAGTCTGAAAAGTTTCAGAAAATTGAAGCGCAAGGATAAAAGGCTAATATTGCATAAACATGCAGTCATAAATGCTAATAATGGCAGCTTTCGGTCAGATTCATATTTTGAAGAGTCTTCTCTGCAGAATAATCAGATGCAATATAGGTTTCCTAATTCATCCACTTAGTGCATTAATACTACAGGCATAATGTTGTGCATCAGCTCCTCTTGTACATAAAACCAGACTGATTTAAAATGTTTCTCATATTTATTCAAACATTCTGCAACATAAAATAAAACTATCTGGCATCACCGATTGAACCATTATCAAACATGTTAGTTTGTTTTTTTTCCATTGGCTGCTTATTAAATTGTAAAAATTGAGCATTACTGGAATGAAGGTGCATCACTGGAAGAGCATGTTATGACATTTATAAATAAAACGAAGGTGATTAAACTATTAAGAGAATATTGATAAAGATTTTTAACAGTGAGTTTTGATATCATGCTGACAGAGAATGAAAAGAATGTAAGAAAAAGAGAAGACAAGAAATATAGAAAAAAGAAGAGTAAGAAAAGACAAACAGGAAAATGAAAAAAGAAGAGAAAGAGGGAAAAAATAGAAGGAGAATATAGAAAGAAAGAAAGAAAGAAAAAAAAGAGAGGAAGAAACCGAAAGAAAGAGAGAAAGAAAAAAAAGAGAAAGAAAGAAAGAAAGAAAGAAA
>CAIGQZ010034990.1:6772019-6791092 GCA_903798205.1 Danio tinwini | reverse complement strand
AGAGAGAGAGAAAGAAAAAAGAGAGAAAGAGAGAAAGAAAAAAAAAGAGAGAAAGAAAAGAGAGAGAAAAGAAAAAAGGAAATGGAAAAGAAAAAAAGAAAGAAAATAGAAAAGGAAAAAAAGAGAGAGAATAGCCCCTTTTACATGGTGATATCAGTCAATATCCGGAAATTTTCTACAGGTAAATTCAAAAAGGCGCTGTTCACAAAGGCAAGAATGTTCCAGAATTTTCCCAGAAAAGACCATTCACACACATCCATTCCAAAATACTGGTCAACTCTGACATCATTAACCAGAAATGCCCTCTAAATGGCTGCGCTTGTATTTGTAAACATAGGTGACAGGCTTTTGTTGATAGTTTCACTTTTATTTTAAGCTTTAGCATTCATGCAGCTGCTTTTGTCCCAGAGATGTTCCAAGGCAGAAGCGTAAACCTCATCTAAATGTTTACACATTTGACTACAATATAAACTGTATGGCTGGAGAAGTATTGTGAACAACTTCGATGAAAACACATGGAGGAACACTTTGCATGTCGAGATGTACGCAATGCGTGTGTGTGCTGGCGCTCACCGGCTGCTTCACGTGCACACGTGTCAAGCAACTGAAGCAGAGCTTGAAGGTAAACAAACCGCGGTTTATCATAAGCATCTTATCGATGATTATTTACACAGTTGGCATTAGGAAGGGACATAGAAACAATATCTGACTAACATCTCGCAGCTAAATGTGTCCGGAAAAATATTCAAAGGCTTTGATTTTCATAAACGGCGCGGATGTGAATGCGTCTGAATGTTCTGATTGGTTGGAGTAGACATCTCACGTCAGCTCTTTCCAGCAATTTTCCTTCAGGGTTCACACAGAGCAGCATTCCAGAAAATTACCAGTAATGTTACAACTTTTCTTTCCGGAAAATTGCTGGAACGAATTTACCAGTATTTCAAAAAGGGCCTGTTCACACATACAGACCTTTCCAGGAAACTGCCGGTAAATTTCTGGAAAGATCTGTATGTGTGAAAGGGCCAAAAGCAAGCAAGAAATAACTCCTTTACCATCAGCTCCGCAGAGACAGTGATGCGTGTTTGGGTCATGATTTGGCTGACCTGTAAATAAAATAAATAAAAGACACACATTAGACTCAAGACTATTCCAACTGAGACATTATTAGGCATGACCTACAGACTAAACTGTGGACAAAAACATGTTAAGCAGAAGAAAAGAATTTCAGCTAACAATCTCAAATCAATACTTCGAAAGTCCTTCACAATAAGAGCGCAATGCAAAATCTCAACTCTACCTCTCTGTCTCCTGATGTAATCCATGATTTTATGCTCTCCTTCACCAGGAACGCTGGCATCCGACAGAAAAACCTGCAAGATAAAAGATGCATTTGTCAATGTATAACATTCAACAGAGGAATAAACATTGAGCTACTGTTTAAAAAGCATAATTCCTCCATCGAGAGTAAGGAAAACTATTAAAACACCATTTTAGTTTGGAAATGCCTGTTCTGTTTTAGAGGAGGGGAGAGAGAGTTGAGTTCATTGCCATATCAGCTCTTCTGGCTACGTCATGGCCAAAAAAGCAGATGAAGTTCACCACATCTTATAAATATCACTTATCCAGAATTACAAAAATATTCATCAACAGCAATAAAATACATGAGATAAAATACAATAATATTAAATAATAATATATTATATAATTATTATACATTATTGTATAATAATATAATATACAAGATTAAAACAAAGGGTTACTTTTGATAAAAATGTTACACTTTTGGAAGGACTCACATTTAGTCTTTTCAAGAGCAGGGCTGCACGACTCTGGGAAAAATCTGATGTTGCGATATTTTATTCTTCTACACTAAATATTGCGATATGTATACAACATGATCTAAATAGCTCTATTTGATAGCCTAACAGTATTCAGGTACAGACATTTAATACATCACAATGCAAAAAAGGCTTTTATTTTGCTGCATATCGTTTCTGGTACAAATATCTAAACATTCTTAGATCACGTAAAAATATTGTTTTCACCTTCAGAAATAATGTCAATTTATATGCAACATTATTGTTGAGTGTTGTGATAATGACATTTCGCATAATATAACCAACTTGCTAAACACTTTAAGCA
This sequence comes from Danio tinwini, assembly GCA_903798205.1. Classification (NCBI taxonomy): domain Eukaryota; kingdom Metazoa; phylum Chordata; class Actinopteri; order Cypriniformes; family Danionidae; genus Danio; species Danio tinwini. The sequence continues at coordinate 6,788,950 of CAIGQZ010034990.1, read as the reverse complement.
ATTAAAAAAAAAGTATTCATGTAACAATTATACTAAAAAAATAGATATTTTTCTGAGATAATTAAATCTAAAAAAAAAAAATAATAAAAAACTGTGCACAAGGTGCAAACATTTAGACTTTAAAACTCTGATTGGCTGTGTTTTCCTCTCTTGTCTCGTGGCTTTAGAGTTTATTTTCAGGTTCATCTAATACAGGGGTGTGCACATTCAGGCCCCGTTTACATTAATGCGTTTTAGTTTTAAAACGCATAAGTTTTGCTACGGTTACGCCATCCGTCCAAACTACGCCGGAGTTTTCGAGCCCCGAAAGCGGAGTGCTTTGAAATGCTGGAGAGGTCGTTTCATTATAAAACGCTGCTGCTCCGTCTCAGTGTGGATGGGGGAAAACGAAGACATCGGAAAACGGAGGCATGGCTGCAGACATTCGCTACCTGATTGGGGGTTTTGGATCATTGTGTATTCTTCCCTTATTCGTCAAGCCCCTATCACGTGACTAACTCTACTGGAAGACGGCAGACCAGCCTTCACTGTAAACAACAACAGGGACACAGAAATGGGAGCGTTGTTTGCATTTGTCCGTTTTAGGCGCCACTTTTTTACTACAGCAGCTGCATATATTCGCAAGAGGCAAGGTATTGTTCGAGCACTCGCTAATCGCTCGCGTTCATGGTTCAACCAGCGTTTGTTGACTAACAATAACCAAATGCCGAGCGAGACACATGCTTCCGGTTTATACTTGCATGCGCACGTTTTTGGTGGAGTAGTGTGGACGGAGATCATTTTAGAAACGCTAGATAAAACGCTAGTGTGGATGGTTTTTGATCTAAAACGCCGTTTCAAAACGAAAACACACTTGTGTAAACGGGGCCTCAGTACTGGAGGGCCGGTGTCCTGCTGAGTTTAGCTCCAACTTGCTTCAACACACCTGCCAGGAAGTTTCTAGTATATCTAGTAAGTGCTTAATTAGCTGGTTCAGGTGTGTTTGATCAGGGTTGGAGATAAACTCTTCAGGACACCGGCCCTCCAGGACCGAGTTTATACACCCCTGGTCTAACAGCACCCACTGGAGAGGCGGGGATGAAGATAGTACACCATCTGATTGGTCAGATTTGGATAAATCACCTGTGCTTGCAGCACACATTTTATTTAGTTGCACTGAATATTGCATATGTTATGACGATATTGAATTTTTCAATATATGGTGCAGCCCTAATGGACAAGTATCGCACCTTTTAGGCTGTATAGTGTGGACGGAGAATGTTTTTCTTTCTTCTGTGGAACACAAAAGGAGATATTTTGAAAGATGATGGAAACTTATAACCATTGACTTCCATAGTATTTGTTTTTCCTTCTATTGAAGTCAGTGGGTACATGTATTCATCTTTCTTCAAAATATCTTCTTTAGTGTTTAACAGAAGAAACTCAAAAGGTTTGGAACCACTTCAGGGTGAGTAAATAGAGAGTACATTTTCATTTTTGATTGAACTATAAAAACACCAGTCTGGTTGAGGAAATCACATTTAAAAAATAAAAACACCAGTGTACACAGCACTTCAGACGAAGCTGTTTGACCTACTGTGATATTGCGCCATCCGGGGTCATTGGTCAGCCTCTCTGCAACATAATATCGCAAACATTTGGCCAGGTTATCCATGAACTCTGTCCCCTAAACAAAGAAATAAAGCATATAATCTTTAAAGCAAAAGCAGGGGGAAATGTAAATACTTAGAGGACATTAAACACTTACAGGTGTGATACAGTTACTGTCAAAACGCTCTTTAATTTCCTCAGGTGGAAGGTAACCACCTATAAAAAAAAAACAAACATCATCAAGAGACCAGAACATGTCACAAACATCAAATCTATATAGTGCTAGTGCATATATGCAACCAAGTGAGTTTTTTTTTAAAGGTAAAAAGTAAAAAACAAACAAACAAAAAGAAACAGAGGAAATACAAAAATAATACTTAAGTGTCTTGATGCTAAATTGATGTCTTATAAAATGGTACCATCAATGTTTTTGCAAACTGCATTGTTTTTGCTCATTCATCATTTAGCATCAGAAAGTTTGCCCTCCAGATGAAAACCTCAGTGTATCTTCAAGAGCCACGGGTTTTAAAGGTCCTGTGAAGTGCTTTGAAACATGCATTTTTATTCTAAATTTGACGTAAAGGCAACTGAAACATGGACAGGGTGGGATATAGAGAAGCTCTTTCCCTTTTAAAAAAAACAGCCAATAGCATGTAGTTCTGGAGTGCCCAAACTCAAGCTGCGATCACACTGGACTTTTTCCCCCCACAGACTTCCATTCATACGCATGCGAATGCGTCAGACCAAAAATGCAGGGTCATGAGTCAAGTTTCGCAGTTCACTGCGGTGCAAAGTTCAAGCTTGGTGAACTCTGACCTGCGATATCACATCACTTGACTGCGTGAGACCAATCGAGGATCAAAACATGACCTCTCTGGACAGGAATTTAAAACATGGACCAATCGCTCGCTTTTTTATTTTAATTTTAACTATTATTTTAATCTCGCCCCTTTTCGCAGCACCCTACGACAGAATTTCGCACGCACAAACTCTAGTGTGAAAGCAGCTTCAGTCCTAGAGGGCCAGTGTCCTGCAAAGTTTAGTTCCAACCCAATCAGACACACCTGGGCTAGCTAATCAAGCTCTTACTAGACCAGGGGTGGGCAAACTCGATCCTGGACGGCCAGTGTCCTGCACAGTTTAGATCCAACTCTAATCAAACACATCTGCTTAAATATTTCTAGTGATCTTCAAGACACTGTTTAGCATGTTCAGGTGTGTTTGACTAGTGTCGGAGCTAAACTATGCTGGACACCGGCCTTCCAGGACTGAGTTTGCCACCCCTGTACTAGACTTTCTAGAAACATCCTTGCAGGTGTGTTGAGGCAAGTTGGAGGACACCGGCCCTCCATGATAGACTTTGGACACCCCTGGTTTAGTTTTTAATCATAGCTCTGTCAGTGAGAGTGGTTGAGCTCAAGCACATTAAATGAAAGGCAAATGAAAAGCGTCTTGAAGGGGGTGGGGCATGTCAGATACTTGAGAGCATTTGATTGGTCAAGATTTGATGAGAAACTAAAACATGGTGACAAACAAAAAAAAATCATTGATCCATTTTAGCGAAAGTGACAAACTACAAGCTTCTGATGTTTACATCTTTTAAATGCAAATTGTCACTGTTTTGTTCCCCGCCATCTTATATCCTTAATAACAGGCTTATACTTACATCTGAAAAAAGTTATTTTTAATTTCACAAGACCTTTAATTTGTGTCTGTATATTTTTTGGCTCTGAAAAAGTGTCAGTCTCTATTGATTTCTATTTTACGTTTTACTAAAGACAGTGGTTTCAGCTAAAAATCTTTTTTAATATTCTACATAGTCACATAAATTTGTGTTTCTCAACCACGTTCCTGGAGGACCACCAGGTTTGCACATTTTCCATGTATCCTTAACCAAACACAACCGATTCAGATCATCAGCTCATTAGCAGAGACTGAAAGACCTGTAATGGGTGTGACAGACAAAGGAGACATCCAAAACATGCAGTGCTGGTGGTCGTCCAGGAACGTGGTTAAGAAACACTTACCTAGATCTTGGATGGCCAAAGATTTGCGAATGGTTGTGCATTAGATGAAGTCATTCAGCGTCGCTTACCTCTCTCGATCACTTCTTCTCTCATTTTCTGTTTCTCCTCTGTGAGCTCCACTCCTTCCTTTGACGCCCGGAAGCGTCTTGAACGCTGTTGGTTCATTTTGGCACGAGGAGCCTAAAATACGTATAAAAAATGAAACCGATGAGAAGAAAAAAGAAACTATTGTTCTACAATGTGCATATTTTGTGCACATTAAAATTTTATAATCTGGGATAAAAGGAATCATTTTCTACTTTATTAGTGAACACAGAAATCAGACTTTAGATTTATTTTTAGGATACCTCAGAAGGAACTATGTAGTAATATTTTGCATTGAATGTCATTATCTTATATAACCTGACATGACTAATAAAATGTGCAAATGATATTTTATATGTAGTTTTTATGAATTCACATTACTTCAAAATAATACAGTACTAGTTTAAGGAAACTTAAAGGGCACCTAGGTTATCACTTTTTCCAGATTTAATATAAGTCTTTTGTGTCTCCAGAATGTGTCTGTAAAGTTTCATCTCAAAACACCCTTCAGATTTTTTATTATACCTGTCATAAGTTTCTATTTTGTAGCATTTAGCATCAGCTAGCGTTTTTTTAAGGCTAGTCCTTCACGTGCACCGTTTCCACATGCCTGGCAGCGGCTCCCTCGGCTGCGTCAGACAACAGACAAACACGAAGGAATAAGATCTCGCGTAACGTTTGTGAGGAAAAACTACAGTAAGAACTTTACCAATGAGTATTTGATGCATGTTGTGGAGTTGCAAGGATGAGTCGCACACAACGTCGTTACAAAGTTCATGCACACACAGAAATACACACACACACACACACACACACACACCGCTGACAGGCGCACACACACAGACAGTGCGCGTTTAGCTTTGCACTGCAAATGTGACAGGATACAGGTTAATCTCCACTGCTGTATGGATATCTGTTATGTTAATGTACAAAATAAACCTGATTTAACGTCAACAAACCGGGATTGAAGCGTCTTTTTTTATAATTGTTCTGACATGCGGCTGTGTTGATAAAGTAAAGCTAAAGTAAATCGTTGTAATTCATTAACATGCACTGATTTAAAACATTTTAAACTTGTAAAACTCACTCTTGATCACATTTGATGATGATTGATGATCCTAGCAATCTGAACAGACTTTTATTTATGGTTGCTTAGTGTGCGCACGTCCTGGTCCTGTGTCTGGTTGACATGGTTATACACGTTATTATGAAGTTAATACGCAGCTGTCAATCAATTCGGTGAGCGAGGGGACCGCACTCCTACGTCAAGTTGAGGCCAGTCTGAAAACCGATCCAATTGGTCCACCGTTTTTATGTTGTTAAATTGAAAGAAAAACAAAAAAAAAAAAAAAAGCACTGAGTGTGTTTATATCACCCCAATATGACATACACTATACCTACACATATGTCTGTCCAAACAGCTTGAAAAGTAGATTTTTCACCATAGGTGCCCTTCAACATTTAACAAAAAATATAAAATCCCAATTAGTTTAATAGCTAACAACAAATTCACAATGGCTTACTCATAATATTTTCATAATTAATGTGCAATATTAAACTACACAAGCTATTATATTCAATTCAATTCAATATATACAAGTTACTTCTGTGTTATTCACCAGAATACTATAGTATTTAGCAGGGCTAAGCTGATAAAATTGATCTTAACAATGATAAGCTCTGGACTTTTTTTACTCTATATTAATTTTAGAGTCAATCACACAGCAGAAATGTGCAACAATGGGAACTTAAAAGTTTGTTGATATTAGAGATGTAATGTATATTAGAGATGAAAATTTATTGACCGAAAATATGTTATGCCATTTAATAGACCCTCTAATTTTTGTGGCTTTAGTCATTGTTGGGATACTTTTAAATATGGAAGCATTAACAACTTATTTCGAAATGTATCATTATCCTTCAATATGGAAAATAATTATCGAAATTGCATTTTTAGCCAAAGTATTTAGTATATATTAACACTAAATACACAACGTGCAAACCTGGGAGGTATTGCACAAAAGTTGAATCAAGAAACCGGATATCCAGGATATCCCACTGGTTATATGTTCCTAAAAAAAATTAAAAATAAAAACCAAAATGAAAAAAAAAGCCAGGACAACAGAAAAACACCAGCTTGACCTAGTTTAATGAGGTCCAGAATGAGAACAAGATGCTATGTCAAGCCTGATGTTAATAGCCAGGATAAGTGCACATTCGCGGCATTTGTTAACAGACCATGGGATCGATTACAGAATCAATAGCTACGTTTCATTGCATTTTGCATATGCGCATAAAATAAACGGCTTATGGAAAGGCCAAGATGCACATACATTTTTAAAATGCGCATAAAAAACATATGCACATAACTGAGTAGGATAAACTTTTTATTCTGTAAGAAAAGATGCACATAAACTACGATGAAAACACTTTTACAGAACAATTTCCAGTATGCGCATTAAAGGTCATGTGATTTTGTTGTAAGAGATCATGCGATAATGCCTGAACCATCTCAGTATTAGTGTTATTATATTATTAATAGTGGTGTAACAGATCACAAATCTGCAGTTCGGATCACACTACGGTTTGTCACGGATCGGACCATTTTTCGGATCAGCAAAAAAAGTGAGGAGACAATTTGCTTTCCATTTATATAAAAATATCACAGCAAAAAACATTGCTTTTAACAAACAGAACTTAGAACCTGTAACCGTAATAAAAATCAAGAAAGAACCAGCTGAAACAAGAAAAGTATTCAATATGAAATATGATCTACTGTTGCTGATGATGCTAAATATAGAAATCTAACATCTTGTACAACAGATCATGTTTATCATCAATTACTGATTCAAAAATTCACACATAAAACTTCATGTTTTATTATACTGTAGGTGTATTATTTTTGAAAACATATTCAGTCACATAATTTTGATGGTTGTCTGTCGCCATCTGTTGGTTACACAATGTAATTGCTTTTACCAGCGTCAAAAATTCACCAGCATCATGTTTCATTCATTTTGGGGGGGCTTTGGGGTTGTTGGGGTGGTGGATGGTGGAAGACTGTCGCAGATGGAAGTGAGCAGGGCGGAGGTGTCGTGGACGAAAGTGAAGAGGGTTAAGGAGTCGCGGAAGAAAATGAAAGTGAACAGCGGACGGGTAGGAGAGCGGTTAAGGACGGGGATCGGTAAAATGAGGTGCCGGATCAGATTTCAAATGTGCCGGATCCGAAGTGTTCCAGCACAAATTAAGCCCTGGTCCCACCACAACTTTTCCCGTCATCATTATATCCTACAGGGAAGCCTAAATGCTTTTATGCACACGATTTGAATGACGCGGGAGGCGATCTCTCTGCAGTGGTTATAAATGTTAGATTAACTGACAAGTTAAAGAAAAAATTATTAATCCACGGGTCATGTGCGTTCCGAACCGAGTTGTGATCCGTACGGATCACGGATCAACAGTGATCCGTTTCACCTCTAATTATTAATGACCTCCTGAATCAAGAGCGTCTGTGCTCCGCGTCTCACACCTTCAAACGCCACCATGCGTTCACTGCGTGTCAGGATTGCCTTCTGAGGCACAAGTCCTTTATTAGCAGCAGCCGCAGAAAAGTCTGTTTTTACGGTTGATTTTTGGTGCCAGTTAATCAGGAAGTGACGATTTTGTTCGCTTTAACTCGTTGGATGAGAACGCTGCTTTATTCGCACATCTTTTATGCGATACTCCAGTTTTAGGCATAAAGTTAATTCGCATTTTGGTGGAAATATAGCTAATGATGTTAGTATGAATAAAACCTGATGTGAGCCAATCAGGTAACAAGTTGAAAAACACCCCTCCCGCCCACCAATCTGGTACTTCACTTCCAACTCATCTGGAAACTCCCTTTACTGCCATGCAGAGATTTAATGGAAACATGAGATGATGCATGAAATTTTTTTTACCGTAGTTCACTTTGCCTTAAGTTTGACCAGTGGACATTCATGCTACTCAGCAAATTTATCACGAAGATTTTAAAGACAGTACCCAATATTGCACATCTTTTTAATTTTATCTAGCTAGCTTTTCCATCTGTTCATTTATATAATCGCTTCATTTAGGCTTTTTTTCTTTCTATATATGCATGTATGAATGCATGCATGTACATATGTACAGTGCTCAGCATGAATGAGCTGACCCCTCACAGATCTCTCTTTTATGTTAAAACTTTCTATACAGTAATATATTTGCGCATATACATTAGATTATAGGGGTGTCAAAATTAATTGTTTCTTCGGATGGGGAAAGTTCGATATCGGTTCAGTAATAGATCATAACCAGTACACACTGACGTCATTTATCCCCTATGCGCGATGTCGCAGTAGAATACTATGGCGAAGGAGTAAATAAACCGCTCCTACTTTAAAAGCAGATAATGGTGCACAATTCACTGCTTGCGTCTTTCACTGAGGAATGGTACAGCACGAGCTGCTATTTCACTACTAGGGAGAAATGCTGTAAAACTCCATCTTTGCCTCTCACACACACACACATTTGACCCGTTGGCACATTCCTGAGTTAACTTTTCCTCTTCTCTTGGCTGTTAAAGCGATACTTGGGGATCCAGACATAAGCGTGCATGTGGTGCAAGTTTGTCACTGCGTCTTGGAGCAGGTAAAATTAAAGGTACAGTTCATATATCTGACTGCTTGTAAAGGACAAAATTGTATTACAAATAATATAGAAATATTAATATATTTATAGATTAATAAAAAAATTATTGTGTTGTGAAGAAAAATAATCTAATTATGTATGGAAAGCATTGTCGATGCACCATGATTTAAAATCATAGATTAATAGCTTTTTATTGCAAATGCCACAGAAATCACCCTGCACAACTAAACTTTGATTTTGTAACAACAATAAACACTTTTTTTGTTATAAGGTCTGGTTTTGTGGTGGCTGTACTTTAAAATTAAATTAAAGTAATCTTAATTCAAGTGATGAACATTAAACAGAGCTACTGTAAGGTCACACCTGCTTGGTATAAATGCTTGAAAATTATTTAGTTGAAAATATTCATTAGAAACTTAATTAATCAAAAAGTAATCAGATGTAATCAGTTACTTTTACAAAGTAATTGAAAAGGTACACTACTTATTACATTTTAAATAGGGTAATTTGTAATCTGTAATCTATTACATTTCCAAAGTAACCTCCCCAACACTGTACATACTCTTAGCCTGGTTGTTAGCCTGCTCTGGAGAAGGTTAGATGCAAATAATAAATCTCCATAGTAATTTAATTTAGCCTGCTTTTTATGCAACTGAGTCAAGGCTAAATTCAGCTGGGATAGTATTTAAATCCCAGCTTAATCTCTTATCTTGCTTTTGTGCAAACCCCTCAGCTGTAGTTGTTGTGTTGTAAAACATGCTTAATAAATGGACGATACATACCACACCATCAATTGCCATATACAGAACCCGTCTCGGTCGAACGATGTTAAAGAGACGGTCGATATATTCAAAAATGGCAACCATCATCTCATCTTCATTTTTAGGTGCTGGCCTGCAAACGTGTAAAACAACATTTAATTGAAAGCAGATAAATATATTGATATAGGAACGTCAACGGCATGAGAGAATCTCACTTGTCCTCAGGATGTGTGCATGGATGGATAATTCCATTCATGTCCAGATACAGGTTGTCAAACTCCACTTCATTTGGGTTGGGTTTGCTGGTATCAACTGGGATTTTAACGCCGTTGTACTCCTTGGCCTGAAATAAAAAAAGAATTATAAATATTTGCATATGTAAATATTTTAAACAAACAACCGACATAAGCTATAGTTTAGTATGAACAAACTAGTCACTTTTTAACAAAGAATCACAGCCTCAATTTGAAGTGAAATGTTTCTGATTGGGTACTTAAAACACCTGGTGAAGTCTAGAAGGGATACAGCTGTGGGGGGGGGGGTCCCTTATCCACCACCAGTGAGCAGCATCCACCTGGATGATGCGATGGCAGCCATATTGCACACCACACACAAGCTCATTCATGGAAAAGAGACAGAGTGATGAAGCCAATTATGATATGTGGATGGTTAGGAGGCCATGATGGACAGAGGTCAGTGGGCAAATTTGGCCAGGATGTCAGGGTTAAACCTCTACTCTTTTTCAAAGAATATCCTGGGATTTTTAACGACCACAGAGAGTCGGTACGTCTGTATCATCCGAAAGACGACGCTTACTGAGCAGTATAGAGTCCGCATCAATAAATATAGTGGGGAGGTAGGACCCACAAAGACTGCAGGTTGAGCGCCCCCTGCTGGTCTCACCAACACCGCTTCATAAAAACACTTTGTAAAAATCACCTTTTTTTAAGCATTAAAGGACACTTAAAAAAAATACAAAAAGGTTTTCCTGGTAAATGTAAGGTTTAAAAAAATAAATAAAAATAAGGGATAGTTCACATAAAAATCTATTATCATTTACTTACCCCTCAAATCATTTAAGTTATGTTTATTATTAATGTTTTATTGAAAAGCATTAAGATATTCAGAGTACTAACATATGCATTCTTGCACACCTATGTTAAGTGGGCAAATTTGGCAAGGATGGGGGGTGGGGTGCTTTAATGACTTCGATGACTTTAATTCATTCGAAAGACGGCGCTCAGTGAGCAGTATAGAGTCCCTATCAATATACTGGGGCGTTAGGACCCACACAGAGTGCAAAATGAGCGCCCCCTGGTCTCACTAACACCACTTCCGACAGCAACCTAGCTTTCCCATGTGGTCTCCCATCCAGGTACTGATCAGGTGCAACCCTGGTAAGCTTCAATGGACGACCATATGAAAGTTGCAGAGAGCAAGTTGCCGATAATTATTTATATTAATCACTACTAATACAATTACTGTACAACAATAGTTCATATTATACAATACTGGGAGGGGTAGGTTTGGGATTGGGGTACAGTTGGTTATATTTGCACATTCGGACATTCTCATTAATATAAATTGCATAAAAGTACAGCTGGGCCAATAAACAATATTATATCGAATAACAAAAAAAAAAAAGCACATCAATAACAATGATAAGCTCTGTCTGGACTTTATATTAATTAAGAGCCAATCACACAGCAGAAATGTGCAACAATGGGAATCTAAAAGTGTTGATGTTAGAGATGCACTAAATCTTCACCCGAAAATGTATCGCCCAAAAATGTTATGACATTTAATGAACCATCTAACTTTGGAGGCTTCAGTCATTGTTGGGTAAATCTGAAAGCATTAACAGCTTCTATTGAAATGTATATATCGTTATTGTTAAATATGTAAAATTATTAAGATTGCATTTATGCCATATCGCCCAGCCCTATATAAAAGAATCATCTGCAAATTCTAAATGGGGAAAACCATATTATCAGCCAATGATTACCAACGTACAGCATTATTCACAGTCAATTTAACAGTGTGAATGTTGTTATTAAGTCATAATTACATGCAATTTTAGACCGAATATTTAAAGTAGCTTGATAATTAATATGGGAACTTATAAAATGAATGAATCTGCAAACTTAACCTCAAAAAAATTGGGGTTGAGTTAGTGGTAGGCGGTAATAAAATATTATTTATTGGGTAATTTAATAAACAATATTAACAATTCTCGTTAGAATAACTATATTACATTAATATGGGAGGTAGGTTTACGTTTGTGTAATAAAATACAAGGAAATTGGTAACTTATTAAATAATTTAAATAAAAATCCTTGTTAACTTCAGCCCGCGGCTGTATCTCTTCTAACAACAACCGCGACTGGCTGAAAATTTGCATAATCTTCTGTGATTGGTTGGTCGTTCAAGCAGCCTTACGCATAAAGGTAACCTAAAACATGCTGTCTAGGTAATAAACTCTAAAGGTGTTTGAAACACAGCCATACAGTCGGTTTGTAATTACACCGAGTTCGTGCTAGCTCGCAAATAAATAAAATACGTTAAAAAAGCACAAGAATTCAGACAAACAAAATAAAATAAACTGAAGCAAACATAACCAGATTTAAGCTTCAGGACTGTAAAGTATACTTATTACAACCATTTCAAGTAGAACTGACTGATTAATCACATAAATAACTGTACATAATCAACAAACATGAAGATGCGCGTGCCCACCTTCTCTTCCAGGCAGTGCACAATTATCGACGGATACTTCCGACTCAGCCAGCGGAAAAACGCGGGGACTCCCATCTCCCGTAAAATACAGCACTTTTGAACAAAGAGCAACTTTAAAAACGATTAAAAACAGTGAAACACGCAGAGGGATGAACACAGCTATCAAACACAGCGCACGCAGCTTATTTACCCAGCAATGTGCGTAATTTCCGGGTCATCGGGAAGTGACGTAAACACGCCACGCGGTGGTAACAAGCGAATTGCACCCATGATTGCGCCTCTAAAGGAACACCAATGAAGCTGTCAAAATAGCAAAAAACAAGATCATGGAGCAAATAAATAAATGGTAAGAAATATATTATTTTAAATCTTACATTTTCATTTGATTTCATTTAAAGTTTTAATAATTTCTCTGTGAGGTTTTTATCATTTATATTAAATCTTTATGAGAAAATAGTCTGTATATTTGTCAATTTCATTCATTTTTCTTCGGCTTAGTCCCTTTATTTATCAGGGGTCACCACAGCGGAATGAACCGCCAACTCATCCAGCATATGTTTTACACAGCGGATGCCCGTCCAGCTGCAACCCAGTACTGGGAAACATCCACACACTCTCATTCTCACTCATACATTACGGCCAATTTAGTTTATTCAATTCACCTATGGCGCATGTGTTTGCACTATAGGGGAAACCCGGAGTAAGAAGATGGCTGGTTTGAGCCCGGCTGGGTCAGTTGGCATTTTTTGTGTGGAGTTTGCATGTTCTCCCATGTTGGGTGGGTTTACTCTGGGTTTCCCCTGCTTGCTTCAACCTTAAATAACTATTTTGCACAATATTTACCTTTACTACTTCTCTTGCTCAATATCCTGCACTCTCATAAAGGTACGCGAGTTGTCACTGGGGTGGGACCTTTTCAAAAGGTACACATTTGTAGCTAAAAGGTCCATATTAATACCTAAAAAGTACAAAAGTGTTCCGCTTAAAGTTTGTAGGTACTATTTTATACTTTTGAGGTACAGATATGAACCCTTTAAGTACAAATGTGTACCTTTTGAAAAGGTACCACCCCAGTGACAGCTCTTGTACCTATATTTCTGAGCATGTGCACAACATTGTTCAGTCTCATGTAAAAGTACTTATAGCCTGTCTTATGTGTACAGTTTAAGTAGTATATGTAAGTTATGCACAGGTTTTTTATAATAGCTCTTACACTCTCAGAAATAAAGGTACGCGAGCTGTCACTGGGGTGGTAACTTTTCAAAAGGTACAAATTTGTAGCTAAAAGGTCCATATTAATACCTCAAGGGTACATATTAGTACCTAAAAAGTACAAAAGTGTTCCTCTTAAAATTTTTAGGTACTAATATATACTTTTGAGGTACCAATATGGACCCTTTAAGTACAAATGTGTACCTTTTGAAAAGTTACCACCCCAGTGACAGCTCGCGTACCTTTATTTCTGAGATGTCCAGTGTTGTGTTTGTGTGTCTGAATAATTATGTAGCACCGTTGTCCTGCGAGACACATTTCGTTCCTCTGTATGTCCACATGTAGCGGAATGACAGTAAAGCTTGATTTGGCTTGAATGCAAGAGTGTATGGGTGTTTCCCAGTGCTGGGTTGCGGCCGGAAGGGCATCCGCTGCGTAAAACGTGCTGAATAAGATGGATAAGTTGAATAAAGGGGCTAAGCCGAAGGAAAATAAATGAATGCGTAAAAGGCGTGAATGTAAATGAAATAATTCAGTTTAATATACCTTTATGTAAAAATGACACATACTTATTCTGATCTAATCTATAATGTGTAATGAAATTTAACAGCACAGTAAAGATTTCAAATGGCAATTAATACATATTTAGTGGACAGTACCACTTTTATTAGATTTTTTTTATTGTAATCAAATGCTTTTTGAGCTAAATACACACTGAAAAAAATCATTCAGAGATGATTCCTTGGATTTACTACATTTTTTTATGTTAAGTGGCTGTAAACAATTTATTTGGGCTGAATTTAAACAAACAAATTAAGTAGAATTTTATTAAATTTAATTTGTTTGTTTAAATTCAACACAAATAAATTGTTTGCACCAGTTTTGCAGACGTCATTTTTTTAGTGTACCTGACAAGATTTCATTCATTCATTTATTTTCTTTTCGGCTTAGTCTCTTTTTAATCCGGGGTTGCCACAGCAGAATGAACCGCCAACTTATCCAGCACGATTTTACACAGCAGATGCCCTTCCAGCCGCAATCCATCTCTTAGAAACATCCACACACACATTCATTCACACTCATAAACTACGGACAGTTTAGCCTACCCAATTCACCTGTACCGCATGTCTTTGGACTGTGAGGGAAACCAGAGCACCCCGAGAAAACCCACGCAAACGCAGGGAGAAAATGCAAACTCCACACAGAAACGCCAACTGACCCAGCCGAGGCTCGAACCTGCGACCTTCTTACTGTGAGGCGACAGCACTACCTACTGCGCCCCTGACAAGATTTGTTACACTTAATTACAATTTTAAAACCTATTATGGCCCTTTTACAAGATGTAAAATAAGTCTCTGATTTTCAGTGGGTGTGTGTGAAGTTTCAGCTCCAAATACCACACGCATAATGTTTTATATCTCTTTGAAACTTCTCCTTTTAGGGTTTGATGCAAGTTTAGTGACTGTCGCTTTAAATTCAAATGAGTCTTTTTAAAAGAGGGCGGAGCTGCAAGTGCCTATGTGTCAGCATAATGGCAGATTAAAAAACAGGACGAATGTTATCCCTGAGAAAAAGTGAGAATGTCAAAAGAAGTGGCTCAGATGAAGGCAGTGCGCTCAATAAAATGAATCACATTGAAGTTAGTCGTTAACTGTTTGTAACCTTTTCATTTGATTTAATTTGTCTGTTTTTTTTAAATAGATTCCTTAATATAAATGTAAATCTGTTAAAATCGATTACTATTAGATTTAATAAGTTACAAATATATGAATATGTAATGAATATATCTAGCTGTAGAAAAGCCAGATCTAATTAGTTAAATTCTGTGACTCAGTGGGTAGCACGATCATCTCACAGAAAGAAGATCGCTGATTCCAGCCCCAGCTGGGTCAGTTGGCATTTCTGTGTGGAGTTTGCATGTTCTCCCCGTGTTGGCGTGGGTTTCCTCCGGGTGCTCTGGTTTCCCCCACAGTCCAAACACATGCGCTATAGGTGAATTGAATAAACTAATTTGGCTGTAGTGTATGAGTGTGAATGAGTGTGTATGGACGTTTCCCAGTGCTGGGTTGCAGCATGAAAGGGCATCCACTGTGTAAAACATGCTGGATAAGTTGGCGCTTCATTCCACTGTGGTGATCACTGATAAATAAAGAGACTAATAAGGAAAGAGATAAAGGAAAATGAATGAATGAATGGTTTACTTAATATTCAGGGGCAAAATTGACGAAGCTCCATACTCACAATATATGAATGAATGAGAAGCATTTAAAACACATTGGTACATTTATTGATCATTAATAATTGATCATTGATATTATTATATAAATCTTATTTGTTTCATTCATGTTTGATTAACAAATATCAATCACATAAAGCTTATTCGCTCAGTAATGTAAAAGTAATCCAAATGAATGGACATTTTATATGCAATGAGAATACATACATCTCATTTGTTAGTCCTAAATATATTTTGGAGTGTGCAGTGTCTCTTTGTGCATCCTAAAACTTTACATTTATAATCCATTTAGTCACTTCTATTTTAAGAACTGCCTTTCCTCCTGGTGCTCCGGTTTCCCCCACAAATCTAAAGACATGCCGTACAGGTGAATTGAATATAGTTGAAATTGTCCGTAGTGTATGTGTGTGAATGAGAATGTGTTTCCCAGCGATGGGTTGCAGCTGGAAGGGCATCCGCTGCGTAAAACATATGCTGGATCAGTTGGTGGTTCATTCCGTTGTGGCGACCCCAGATTAATAAAGGCACTAAGCCGAAAAGGAAATGAATGAACTGCCTTGCTTTTGATGCTAAAACGAAGCTGGTTGATGCAACATTTACGTCGATATTGGGCTATGGTGATGTTATCTATATGCAGGCTTCGTCTTAGAGTCTGCATGCATTGGATACTGTTTACCATGGAGCACTAAGATTTATAACTAATTTTAAATCCCTTACTCATCATTGTGTGTTGTATACTAGGGTAGGTTGGTCTGCTTTGTCCATTCAGTAGGCTCAAGCATTGGCATATCTTTGTTTACAAATCTATATTGGGTTTGCTCCCATCATATCTCCAGAATTACGTTTGTAAAAAGCCTGTCCTTAGCTATGGCCTTTAATCACAGGATATTTATTTACTGTCTGTTCCTAAAGTGCGGACTGAGATGGAAAAAAAAAGGCTTTTAAATATGCAGCACCTTTTGCATGGAGTAATCTACAAACAAAGTTGCAGTTAAAAGAATTGATTTCCCTAAATGCTTTTAAAAAGAGTTTAAATTATTTAGTAGTTAAAACACAGGCTTGTAGATGTTTAAAATTGTTTGTTTGTCAATGTGTGGTTCATGTTAACTGTCAATTGTTTTTTGTTTTTAGTTTGTAAGACCCATGTGACTTGTATACCGCCTAATCTTGGCCGCAGGACACTCTTGTAAAAGAGATTTTTATTCTCAATGTGTCTTTCCTGGTAAAATAAAGGCTATAGTAATAATAATTACTTCAGCAGGTGAAAACTATAATGGTGGATGGCTGCTTCTCACTCAGAGCTGTTCATGCTAATGAGGGAGAGATGTCCCTAATGGGCGGGGCTTTTCCCTCTCTGATGACACAAACAAATGGAGAATGTCAATCAAAGTGTTTCTGCAGACTGTTTTAATCAAGTGTGATTATAAGAAATAGAATTTATAAAATGTTACTTATAGAAGCGTATTATATTCACAGACTGTTGCCACACAGATATGCTTAAACCCCTTATAAAACTATTTTTTGCATTATAATTCCACTTTAAATTAACCAGTGAAGGAGTATGTGTTGATCTCAAATTAGTTTTAAAAACTGCAAAACATGAGTTTGAACTTTGGTTAAGCACACTTATTGCAT
>CAIGQZ010034990.1:6728242-6738836 GCA_903798205.1 Danio tinwini | reverse complement strand
GGTAGAAGTTCACCAAGACGGCTGATGACAGCTGGTTCTTCTTAAGTATGCAACTTACCATCATTTATAATTTATTTTGCATAGGTGTTGAGATATCGATCTTTTAATGATTAATCGTGCAGCTTACACTGAATGCATTAATGCAGGCTAAACAAGTAATGACAGAAAACACCTTTAATAACCTAAGAAACCCACCACATTCAAAATAACCTAACGTGACTACATCCATCATCATTAAATTTTACAGGAAATCCTAAATGCTTTTATACATGTGATTTGAATGATGCAAGAGCAGGGTTTGACAGTGCGACCATTTCGCTCGCATTTGCGACAAAAATTAGACGTGTGCGAACTGGAAAATTTATTTAGTCGCACATGTACGATTTTTCTTTTTTAATAAGTTCAATTGATGACTTTATTCACTCGGCCACGGTAAAACAACATGCTCTTCACACTAACTTATGGTGTATTACGTTGAAAATCTACTGTGACTGTAGCACATGCTGACGCTATCAACAACAGCACATCTCTACTGGTTTATTTACTTTCACGTCAAGCGGTCTTTACATTGTTTTGTATACATTGCTAAGCAACGCATGGCACCGAATGGCGCCGTGTTGCACAACTTGCGAGCCTCATGCATGGCATATCGTGGCACGGCTAGTGAAAATCAGCACAGATTTTACCTGGACGGCCGAGATATTATTGGGGCGGCCCGGTTCTGTGTTCGCGAGAAACTGAGAACACTCTGCCACAGACTCGCATGCTCTGCATACAGACCCACAGAGACGTGCTGGATTGCACTGGATACAGAACTGCTGTTCTGACTTAGATAGCAGCTTTTAAAAAGAGCATGAAGACACGCAGAAAAGAATAGCATTTTACTAAATAGACTGACCCAGCTCATTATTTGGGGTGACAATACATTCTCTTTTCCCCGGACATGTCAGAGTATCTGCTTTCGGTTTCGATATTAATTGTATTAATTTTTGCATTACTTTATTCGCAAACTTTGGCCGGTGCGTCTCAGTCTCTCAGCAGCACCAACACAACAGCAGAGAGAGAGAGAGCAGATTTGACCTGTCAGTGGTGCACACTGAAAAGAAACAAACTTATTTTAAAAATTAGTTTGTTAAATAAGAATAAGAAATCAATAAGTAATTATTCTGTTGCTGAAGGTCATTAAAGTTATATAAAAAATAGAAAAGATGGTGTTTCTTTTGGACAGAAGGAAACTTTAATTCATAAAGGGATTCCCATTCATATCTTCTGAATGGTAAAGTGCTCTGTAAACAGTGTCAGTTTTGTACATGAGTTTGCATTTGTGTCTTCCTTTACATTGTCTTACTGTTCACATGTGGGAAGTAGGGTGGAATCGGTTGAATATGTTATACAAATAAATAAAATTTGATAAAATAATTCTCAAAAGTCACATTTTTTATGTGCTGTAGAGAAAATGTGTGTTTTAAATCTAGCTACTGCAAGTATATTTATATTAAAGATAAAGTGTACAATATATATTATTATAAAATTAATAATGTTTTGTTTGGGACCATTGATACAGCCATAATCTTCTTATGATACAAACACAGAATAAATGGCTCTGGTAATGTAAATGCTTGCACTAACTACTGCACATTTTTATTAACTTAACAATAACTTAATAATAACGTCCTATTTCTGCTGCCCAGTGTGAAAGAGGTTTTTCAGCTCAACTGGATCAAAAAAATTGAACAAGAAGCTGCCTAGGCATGTCCACAACTGAAGACTTGATTCAGATCAGTTTAGAGAGGCCTTCCTTACAGCAATTTGATCCCAGTCCTGCTGTGGACCGCTAGCTAAACTCCATACAGCTCAAATTAATAAATTAATTAACTCATTAATTCATTCATTTATTTTATTTTCGGCTTAGTCCCTTTATTAACTGGGGGTCACCACAGCGGAATGAACCAGCAGCTTATCCAGCATATGTTTTACTAAATACTATCTAGTTTTTATTAAATACTATTTAAGCTGTTATACAGTAAAATAAACCTATTATACTTATTGTATTCAAATGAATAACACTGCTTTGCTTCTAAAGATCTCCTCATGTACATTTATTAGGCAAAAGCACTATTTTATATATTTTCACTGCACTCCTATAATTCTTTAATGTGCTACTAAATTTTTCAACTTAGGAGCGCAAGTGCTACTTCTGAAAAAAAGTAAGCGTCAAGCCCTGAAGAGGCGATCTCTCTGTGATCGATACAAATTTAGGATTAATCTACAAGTAAAAAGTATTAATTCGCAGGTCATGTGTGTTCCAAACCGTGGCTTGTGATCCATATGAATCACTGATCAACCGTGATCTGTTACACCCCTACAAATTTTGCATGTTCATATTTGGATTTGACATAGCTAAACTATATCTCATATGTGAAAATATTGCAAATATGTCAGTTTACATATGTACAGTATAATTTCTAACCATTTGAGTTACAAATATGTACATGTCTGTTCAAATATATTAGCTATGATTTCATTGAATGATGTGTTCATATATGGTCGTGTATGAACATGTATACATTTATAGCTAATATATTTATAATATATTTGAACATAAGTTCATATTTGTAATTCCAATGGTTGAAAAAAGTAAACCAGATATTTTGATATAAGCAGTGTTGGGGTAACAGCGTTATATGTGACGCACGTTACATAATAATATAACTTTTCCAAAGTAACGAGTAATAAAATGCATTACTTTTAAAAATAAGTAATATTGTTTGAGTAGCTTTTTAAAAAAATGTAACACGAGTTTACTTTTTACCTTGCTTAATCGGCTTTTACAAAATATATTGCGTAATAAAAATTATATTAGTCAGGTTGAATCAGACACTCAATGAGAGAGCGTGCTGCGAGGGAACAGACAGTCGGCTAGCACTCATCATCAGCATCAGCTTTCTTTTTTTTTCACAGCAGATGAGTCTGTGTAAAGTTGGCACAGCATAAAAACAAATAAACCCTAAAACTATGCCATTCGTTTGTGCTATGTTTGTGCTGATTTGTGCTGTAAAAACAAACGTTTGGGCTGGTTTGGGGTCTGAGATATTAGGCATTATTTTTTTGACCGTGTGACGTCACTTTCCACCCCATGTTGCTCCAATGACTTCAAATCAGCACAGGTCATTTGTGCTCGATTTGTGCTGGTTTGTGCCATTAAAACAAACACTGTACCTGTTTTCCTCCTTTAGATATAAATATTTCAGGAGCTGTGACGTCACTCTCCGCCCCATTTCCTCTAAATCGCGCCAAACTGGTGTCATTCGTTTGTGCTGGATTTGTGCTGGTTTGTGCCATTAAAACAAACACTTTATCTATTTTCGTTGTTTAGATATAATTAAAATATTTCGGGAGTCGTGACGTCACTCCACCCCAGGTTGTCATAATCACACCAAACTGGTGTCATTCATTTGTGCTGGATTTGTGCTGGTTTGTGCCGTTAAAATAAACACTGACTGTGTCTATGTTTATTGTTTAGATATGGTCTTATCAAAATATTTCAGGAGACATGACGTCACTCTCCACACCAGTTTGTCTAAATCACACCACTGTTCGCTAACTGTTCTACTAATTGATATGGGTTTATTTAGAGTCAGAGGGGGTTTCCGGTATGTAAGTACTTACTGAAGACGCAAACCGTTTTTACGACTACTCCGTTCAATTTAATGAACTGGTTCGACCGGTTCACTTATATTTGGTTAAAACAAACGATTCATTCGCAAATCGCCCTTCATCACTTCAGTCAGAAACAGAAACAATGGCAGGCCGAAGACTTACATTTTTGCAATGGATTCTTGTTATTTTGAACTCATCGAAGCAAAGAAGTGGATTGTTGTTAAGTGTAGATTATGTGCAAGTAAAACTTACAACTGCAAGAAACACGACATTAAATAAACAACAAAACAAAACAAAATGCAAATCACTACACCCGCACCCCACCTCCAGCTATGATTGACATCAGTTCACGTTCTCCAGGTAAAACAATTAATTCGACTAAACAAAAAAAAGGGTTATTGCTTTTATTGTTGAGGTGATGCAGCCACTGTCTAACGTTACTGTAGAAGCGACTACGTTTTGTAATATAGTAAGTATAGTGTTTTTTTTCTCTTTTGGGAAACGATTTACACATTTGTTAAGGCCACGTGAAGAAATTTATTTAAAGTTCAAATATTTATTTTGATTTGGGGATGTTTTTATCATCTTACTGTTCATTTTGTTATTAAACATCTTAAAGGTTTAAAATCAGTTTTTGCCTTAATATAAAATTTCATGTTACTACTCTTAGGCTGTATTCACACTATGTACCGTTGCCTTGAACCGGGCCAAAGCACGATTGTCCCCCCTCTCGTCTCCTCCGACGGCCCGCACTCACATTACATTCTTGGCTAGAAATTGCAACAGCAGTGAGTGGAAAAGGAGGAAAGTTTTTGTAAAAGTTTGGAAAAACCTGAGGGATATGTTTGTTGAAATAAAAAAAGATGCCATGGCGTGGAGAAGTGGAGACCCTGGTGGTTTTAATATTACAGAATTTGTTTTTCCATTATTCATAGGTTTTACACTGATGTATATGTTAAAATTTTCATTTCCCAAATGATGTTTAACAGAGCAAGGAGAAAGTCTTCTGGAGAAAGTCTTATTTGTTTTATTTCGGCTAGAATAAAAGCAGTTTTAAATTTTTTAAAAACCATTTCAAGGTCAATATTATTAACCCCTTTAAGCTTTTTATTTTTTCAACTGTCTACAGAACAAACCATCATTATACAATAATTTGCCTAATAACCCTAACCTTCCCAGTTAACCTAATTAACCTAGTTAAGCCTTTAAATGTCACTTTAAGCTGTATAGAAGTGTCTTAAAAAATATCTAGTCAAATATTCTTTACTGTCATCGCAAGGATAAAATAAATCAGTTATAAAAATGAGTTAAAACTATGATGTTTAGAAATGTGTTGAAAAAACTTTTTGTTTTTGTTTTTCTTGGCATAATAAAAATATAATTGTAGAGCAACCCATGTTCTGTTGCTATTAATATTTAACTTCAATAGGTAGAACTGTCCGAGATATGAACAAAAGCAAGTGATGCATCATTTAGATAAAAAAAATTTAGATAAAAAAATCTTGAATGGTTATAAAAATATAATAATAAATAATAACAAATTATAAAAATAATAAAAAACAATTATCTTGAACAATATTAATGATATGACCTAGTTCCGGAAACTTTCTACTTCTCTGTTTATCCGTCTGATTTAACTGTCTGTTACTTTTGACCGCCCCCTGTCATTTAAAAGAATATCTCAATGGCGAACGCGTCAAGTATAAAAGCCTCGTCCGTTTCGTGAGGTGCACGATGTGGCGCCAGGGGAAAGTATAAATCAGACTTGTTGTTTGTTTGTTTTTTCTGTAGTTCAGATCTTTAATTTAATACTTAATGGTCTTAAAAAGGTCTTAAAGTCTTCAATTTGACATTATGATATTTGCAGAAACCCTGAAAAGTAACTTTCCCCAACATTGGATATATGACATTGTATATGTGAAATTCAAATATGAACTTTCATTCATTCATTTTCTACCGCTTTTCCGGGGCTGGGTCACGGGGGCAGCAGTCTTAGGAGAGAACCCCAGACTTCCCTCTCCCCAGACACTTCCTCCAGCTGCTCTGGGGGGATCCCGAAGCGTTCCCAGGCCAGCCAAGAGACACAGTCCCTCCAGTGTGTCCTGGGTCTTCCCCGAGGCCTCCTCACAGTGGGACAAGCCTGGAACACTTCCCTAGGTAGGGGTCCAGGAGGCATCCGAAACAGATGCCCGAGCCACCTTAGTTGACTTCTCTCGATGTGGAGGAGCAGCAGCTCTACTCCGAGCTCCTCCTAGGTGTCAGAGCTCCTCACCCTATCTATAAGAGTGCGCCCTGCCACCCTGTGAAGGAAACTCATTGCGGCCGCTTGTATTCGCGATCTTGTCCTTTCAGTCATGATCCAAAGCTCATGTCCATAGGTGAGAGTTGGAATGTAGATTGACCGGTAAATCGAAAGCTTTGCCTTTTGGCTCAGCTCCTTCTTTACCACAATGGACCAGTACATCGATCGCATTACTGCTGCCGCTGCACCAATCCGCCTGTCAATCTCACGTTCTATCCTTTCCTCACTCGTAAACAAAACCCCAAGATGCTTGAACTCCTCCATCTGGGGTAGAGACTTTCCTCCAACCTGGAGATGGCAAACCACCTTTTTCCGGTAGAGCACCATGGCCTCGGACTTGGAGGTGCTGATTCTCATCCCAGCCGCATCACACTCTATAGCAAACCGCCCAGTGCATGCTGAAGGTCCATGTTCAATGAAGCAAACAGAACAACATCATCTGTGAATTTAGTCATAAATGTCTTTTGCATATATTTCCATATCAAATTTATAAATAGGATTTAACTGAAGTTTGCCTTAATGTGCTGCATATTATTCTTAAAGCATGAAGGCCTTTACAAATACTGATATATTATTCAAGGATTTAGGAAGATATCGTTTTTATTCACTATAATGAGATTCTGTTCTACAGTCGAGTCTAGCTCTGTCATTTAAAGTGGAAATGGATGTGGATCATACACTTAACGGCTGTCATTGCAGTGTAAACATTTAAAGGAAGTTCGTTCTTATTGCATTGCTATAGCCATTATGTGGTTTTGCGCTATTGAAAGGATTAGATCGCTCCGAACTCATCCAGCTGAGCTCTGCTGCTGTAATAATGTCTGTCCTTCAGTAGTCTCGGTGTCTCGTGTCTCTACCTGCTGACC
Source organism: Danio tinwini (assembly GCA_903798205.1). Lineage (NCBI taxonomy): Eukaryota > Metazoa > Chordata > Actinopteri > Cypriniformes > Danionidae > Danio > Danio tinwini. Next base: position 6,732,008 of record CAIGQZ010034990.1, on the reverse strand, counting down.
TTCAGTTACAGAGGTCACATCCGAAGCATTCTTAACTTCTCAACCAGAGCAAATTGGTTGACCTTGTGTGCTTTAGCATTTCTCATTCATCGTTGCTCATGCTTTTTTCCATCCATTTTACCTGTTAGATGTGTTGGAAAAATCCATTTATAAGAACTTAATGCTGTTTAGATGTACGAGCTAAAGCTGTTTTTTTGGATCACATCGTAATTGAAGTGTTATAATTAAATTAAATTCAAGTTTTTTTTATTAGGTGCATGTTTTTAAGGAGGTTAAAGGAATAGTTCACACTTTTAAAACAAATGTCATCATTTACTCACTGGATTCACCTCTACATGAGTTTTTTTTTCTTTTGTTAAACACAAAAGAAGATGTTTTGAAGAATGCTGAAAAACTTTAATGAGGGCTGCATGATATTGGAAAAATCTTGACACTTCGTTAAATAATAAATCATGATAAATTACAAGCAAAATAGATAAATAAACAGTACTTTATGGTTTTCTGGGGAGTGTAACCATATTCAAATGCAGAAATTGAACAATCAAATGTAAAATAACATGGTCATCATTGAATAAATAAGCAAAAAATAATATCTTTATCTGTTAATGGTTAATACATAATCTAATCCTGCTAGTGACTATTGCAGATGCACACATTGCGATATCGATGCTCAAACGATATATTGTTAAGTCCTACCTATAACCATTGTCCTCCATGATGTTTGTTTTTTCTACTGTGGTAGTCAATGTGTAATATGTGAGACGCCGACAGCGATGTTAAGGATGCAAATGCAGGTTTATTATGAGAATGGTCTTGCAAGCAATGGTCAAAACAGGGGCAAACAGATGCATGCAGGGAATCCAGAGTCATGGTCAATAAACAGGCGAATGGTCTGTACAGGCAGCAAGGAATCAAAACGAGAGAACAAGGCAAAGGGTCAAAACACGTCACAAACAGTATAACAAGACATTTCGCTACAGCCCCCCTAAATTAGGTCTAGCGACGCCCATGGCAGATCGCAAGCACACTCTTCCAAAAAACACAATGTTTTATTCTTAAGAATATTCTTTAGTTATAGTAATTTTAATAATTTGGTATTGGAATCAGAATGTGAAAATGTGTATCCTAAACAATTAAATAATAATAATGATACATTTTAACAAAATAAGTGGTAGGTAAAAAGAACTTGTAAGTACTATAGTGTTTTTATATAACCATACTGACAATGACAGCTCTAATAGAGATAGAGAGGTTGCACAATCAGCTAAAATGTTGCAGATAGTTTTTTTTGTTGTATGGACGATACATATGGTGTCACCAAAAATGATTGAGGTCATGGCCATGTGTTGTGCAATAAGTTGATATATTGATTATTGTGACAGGCTTAACAATCTCTTTACAATCTCTAGAGCAGGGGTCGGGAACCTTTTTTCAACAAAGAGCCATTTCAGATTTTTTCTAACAAAGACCTTTTTTTAAAGAGCCATTTGGATGTATGTTTATCTCAAAATGCCTCTTTAAAAATGCATTTGCTACTGTATTACTACTATAAATAATACAGGTTTAAACAACCTTAATTTATGTCCATGCACAATTAAAAAAAAACAAATATGAAGCATCACATGTTGAGCACGTCCATGAATGAAGAAAAAACATCCTTTTATTGTTAACAGAGTTCTTATTCATTTTGCTTTAAAAATTACAATAAAGAGGGAATTGTAATTGTATTTTTGATAGGAAACTGTTTTTTTGGTCACGTTTATAATTTTGTAAAATATTATTGAAGGAAGACAGCTGGAGAGCCACATATTTTTGGTCAAAGAGCCACATGTGGCTCCAGAGCCATAGGTTCCCTACCACTGCTCTGGAGGTTTGCATCCTCAGGTAGAAATAGATAGCAAAGGAAAAATATTTCTTCATCATTTTAATAAAGATTTTTAAAATCTCTATGGAAAAATAAATGCAAAATGCTTGAGGAGCCAGAGCTGCTGCAAAAAGTTTGCAGGCATTGCCACTTATGTTTTATTTTTTAGGTTCGTCAAGGTGTTGTTGCTGCAATGGTTTCATGGAGTGGTTATTTATTAAATAGATTTAGCTGATAATGGTTGGTTTATTTCTTATTGTTGGTTTGATGTCAAGGGTTGGTGCATTATTTTGCCTTGAACATTAAAGCAATCACAACAGAAGTATTCTTGAGGGGAAGATGAGTGCATGTAAATGCTGCCAGAGGTGGGCGAATCTCTTGTTTCTCTTCATGGTCATAATTCTCTCCTACGCTGATGATTTAGCCAGTGTTTGCAGTTTTAATAAACGCCTGGTCTATCACAGATATGCATTTGGAGAACATTCGAAGACTGAAGCCACACATAAAAATGTCTGATGTTAAGCTTTTGCTCTGTGCATTTACTTTACTCATAGTAGTTGTCTTTTTTTGTCAGCTGTTTTTTGGTAATTATTAATGGAAATACTCTAACAAATAATATGTTGAAAGATGTTAATGTTGTCATGATTTTGTTTTTCAAATATCATTTGTTAGTCTACATCCACTAAATGTCACTTTGACTGGTTTTAATAATTACTCTTCATCAAATTTAATAAAAAAAAAGTTCAAATAAGTTTGACTTAATATTATTTTGTTAGTTTGATTGATCTATCTTAAGATGACTAAAAAAATCATTCGATTCAACAAAAAAATGTAAGGCCTCAAGACTATTATTATGTTCACGGTGTATAAAGTCAGTTCTCTTAATGACTCCCCTTTTTTCTTTTTTAATCCTGCACTTTTAAAACTAAACATTATTCAAGCAAAAGCAAGTGCCATGCTAAAACAGACTGTTGCAATTTTTGTTACGGTTGATTTGTAGGTTGAGGATGTGGTGAATTCATCCAGTTACAGCAGTTTAAAGAGATTTGAAATGAGGATATGAAACAGTAGTGCTTACAAATATTTGACTTTTTTTGTGAACAAAACTGTGCAAACTTTATAAACTAATCCAATGTTTTTTTTCTTCAACATTTAAGATGATTTGTAGCTTTATAAGACCTCAGTATATCATTAGGAGCCACAGGTATTAATTTTGTTTAGCATGCATGTGTTTTTTTATAACTCTGAAAGTGCCACTCTCCAATGACTATTGGTTAATTAAAATATTTAATGATCTACTCAAGTAGATGAGTCGCATATATCTATGGCTGAGGGTGAGCAGATGAACAGTAATAAATAATTATACATTTTTAGATAATAATATACCTTTAAAGTCTCTGTGAATCACAAGTTGCTGAGGACTTTTATCAGCTGTGAAAACTAAACAAATATGACAACCATTAGAGCCAATCGCAGCCCTTTTAGTTGAGTGCGGAAACACAATATGGCTGTGCAAAAATATCGATACATCAAACTATTGCGATAATTTCTTTTACGATAGTGTATTGATAGTCCAACCTTAAGTATCAAGTTGTGCCAAGCGACCTACTCCGCTCCTGTAGATGTCGCTAACTCGCGATCAACAAAACAACAAATAGTACGGTATCAGAAGTAAGCAAGAGTGAGCATGGCGAAAAATATAAAGGTGCCTTAAGCTTTTAGAGCTGACGTGTGGCTGCACTTTGGTTTTAACGCTATACCAGGGAGTACTGAATTAGACACAAAAAATGCCATTTGTAAGCTTTGCAATATATTTATACACACACACACACACACACACACACACACACACACACACACACACACTCACACACACACACACACACACACACACACACACAC
>CAIGQZ010034990.1:6716452-6727842 GCA_903798205.1 Danio tinwini | reverse complement strand
ACACACACACACACACACACACACACACACACACACACACATATATATATATATATAATTTTCTGTTCAATCACACTGTGCAGTTCTAATGAATTGGAATGGATGGAAAATAAATTTGAATTTATGGAATAAATTCAATGGAATTGGAATTTAAATTTGTCTGCCGACTTTATCAAGTTGTCAATATAATGTGACACACATAATAATACAAACTATTGCAATATATCACAATATTTTTTGTATTGCAATATTTCGTGATGTGTTTTATATAAAACTTGAGTTTTATTTGATAGATTAAAAAAGTGTTTTCTTTCAGCAGGTAAAATTAAAGGTACAGTTCAATCTGGCTGCTTGTATTAAAGGACAAAATTGTATTACAAATAATATATAAATATAAATGTATTTATAAATTATACATTTTAATAAGAATTGTTGTGCTGTGAAGTAAAATCTAAAATTGTGTATGGAAAGCATTGTCAATGCACAGTGAAATCAATATGAAAAATGTATCTAAATGTAAAGGTTTTAAAGGTTTTATATATATAAGATTTTATATAGAATTTATTTAATTGAATTTAAAATACTGTAGTTGTTTTTTGTAATTTGTCATGACAACTGACAACTTTATTGGGAAAAATTTGTTTTAAATTAACAGAAACATAGCGTTGCGTAATTTGTGATTATGCTTGGTCTTTCTTTAGCGCTATTAAAACCACCACATCAAACCTGTAACTGTTTTATCAAAGTATAATAAAACACATTTTAAATCACAAATCTCAATTTCGATCAGATAAATCGTAATTAATTTTTTTTTTGCCTGCAACCCTTTATAATTGTAATCATGATTATTTAAAACCAGGGCTCGACATTAACTTTTTTGATCACCAGCCACTGTGGCTAGCTAGTTGTTGTTGGGAAAATATATATTTATATGCATGAATTTGACTTTGACATGCTAAAATCATTTGATTTTAGATGTTGTGTTATGTCCACATGCCTCCTCATTCATTTCACTTTTTGTGTATGAGCTTGCTCAATGAGCATGAGAAAATAGGCTGTGGTTTATATTGCAATCACGTTTTTATTTCACATGACTTTTCAGGGCTTTTCTGGCTACACCAAAAATAAACAAAACAATTTCTTACAAATTTGATCTAATAAAGCATAAATATAAACAAGCTAAATATAGCTGTATATATGCACTTTTTATTCAACCAAACTTTTTTTTAAAGAATTATTGGCATGTCTCTAAAACTATACACCATAATCTGTCCAGGCTAAGGTCCCACCTGCTAACTATACATAAATGGGAAGTTAATCTCCTATTAAAGCATTGTTATTGTAAAGGGTGATAATTAAGCCATAAATAAAAAATAACTGTAAGCAAGGAAAGCAGGTGAAAAACATACCGTGTGCGATAATGAAAGGATGATCAGGTGCACACGGTTAAAAAAAGGCCAATTAATAATCTGCTCAAAGAATGGCAACTGCTGTTGCTTACACAAAAAAACTTTTTTAAAAAAATAATCTGGAGATCTTGAAAGCAGCAGGACTGTGGGTGCACGAGCATCACTTTTTGTCCAGTCTATTTCAAAGGGAACCGATCACACAAGTTGCGTTTGCAGGCACCACACGTTTGCTTCGCGCAAGGAAACGGGAGCGCGCAAGCTTAATAAACACATGCACATCACATCACGATACTAAAGCCCTCTTCAGTGAGTGAAGAAAGCCTGTTTCACCATCTCACTGTGCACATGATGATCCTCTCATTCGGTATTCACCTGCTTTCTTTTGCTCGTGCGAACAGTTATTTTTGTCGGTCGTGCTGCTTCTCAAAGTACTACAGTTGAAAATTTTTTTCAACCAGCTAAGGTGTCTAGTGGGAGCAGCTCTCTAACCCGCCACAGCTAAATTCTACCCACATTTGGTGGGCTGGTGGGTGTTAATTACAAACCCTGTTTAAAATGATATAGAATGGAATGCACTGTAACTCAGCAGAAGGACCGCAGCTCCAGACGCAGAAGCAAATTGTCAGACTTTAATTGTAAATTAAACTAAAGTGAACTCTGCTTTTTGATTTCACGCAGACTTTAATTATCTGAAGTAAATACTAGTATTATAGAAGTTTTCAACAGTCTAACACTGTAAAAATCCTGGATTTACGATCGATTTGTTTTGGGACAACATGAGGGATTTAATTTAGCTTAAATGTTTTATATTCAATCCACTTTAATTTGTAAACTAGTAAGTTGTTGCAAAAAAAACCCCAAACAAACAAGTATTGTGGGGTTTCAGCTCATTTTAAGTGATTTTTAACAAACAGCAAACGTCATTTTTGGAGTGTAGTTTAATTCAGTACTGCTTGGATACTGATAATGATAAGGTATACTGACAATGTAGGGTAAATCTAACAAAAGTGCTGTCAATGACTCAAATCAGACTCAATGTTATATATTTTACGTAGCTCTAAATACCCTATTCTTCAAAAAATTGATGCCTAAATAACCCAATTACAGAAGTATTTCCATGCATAATGCATGAATAATAGATCTGATCATTCTCCGTCTTTTCTGTCTTTGTCTCGCATGCGTTCTTAATTCTCGCATTGGCATGAAATGTATTTAGCATTCAAATGACACATTTATGGGACACAATAGCGCAGGTAGACCTCATTAGAGCGGTATGCGTGTGAGATGGAGCCCGATCCATCAGGCTGAGGCTAATGGAGCTGTTCAGAAATCCTCTAAAGTGTTTAGCGCTCTTGCCTGCATGCTCTCTTATCGTACGGGTCAAGTTCTGTCTGTCTGCTCTTTCGCTAGCGACTAAAAGGGGGGCTGTTTTTATATTCTCTATTTAAAAGCAAAAAAAATAAGATTTTGACATAAAATAAATATAAATTGTCTATTGATCTGGATCATATTTATTTGTTATAAGACAAAAATAAATGTTATGATATATGTTCTAAATCTGTTTAAGTAAAAAAGAGATATAAACTACTTTTATAGTGACAGAACAGTATAGTGATTGACATTACATTTTGTCTTTTGTACATCATCGAAAAAACTATTTAATAATCAAAATTTTTGCTCATTCTAATGATTTTCAAAGATTTTATTTTATGCTTGATATCCTTTGACCCATTTTTTTTATTGTAAAAACAATAGATGTGTGTCTTGGCATTAGATAAATTCTTCTTGGTATGATATTGCATTTTTTTCTGAGCATAAGATGACCTTGAGTATGTCACTATGTGAGCTTTATATATTTAAATACATGAAATGTATGCATTGTTCTTTTTACTTTAAGTTTTCTTTTGATTTCAACTTGTATGCCAGTGTTTTTAATAGTGAATATATTTTGACTGTATTGTATTGTGTTGGAATATCTAATCAATTCAATGTGTGTTCAATAAAAAGGTTAGGAGAGGTTTTATTCAATGTCTAAAATTATAGTAATTTATTGGATACAAATGAATAATTCGATTCACAGAATTCTGGTATCCTCAATGCAATGCAAAAGTTACATTTCAGGAGGTGCGCAACAACTTTATTGATTCGAGCTGTTCTATGCAGCTGATAATAACAGGTGGAGTTTAATAGAATTCATCACTTGTCAATCCACTTGTCAATCCCAGTCCTTCATTGGCCGCACCCATACATGCGTCCTCTTTTTCTACTAATTCGCAGCACAACGTCAAAAACACAAGACTTCTCAACTGCAAATTCTGTATTCATTTTCAAGTTAATTTTAGACAATCAGGCCTTTGCATTTCTATCAGCTTCATCTGTGCAAAAATGCTTTATTAGATTGCAAGGCATATAAAACTTCAGAAGATGTTTGGTTAGTATATCACCTTAAGCAATACAAATACAGTTGTTTAATGAAAAAAGAGACAAAAATAATAAAAAATATATTCCCTTTTCCCAACAATTGCTCTGTTACTAGCAAAATAAGGTAAAGATAATAATAAAAAAAACATTAATCCTGCATGAGAAAATGTGAAATGACAATATTGGCATATGTCTAAATCATGTTGACACCTGACACAACTAAATACTCAAACTGCTGGTTAAAAAAAAGAGGCTTTGGAAATAAAATGAAAATTGAAGTTTAAGAAGAAATTCTGAATTATTTCTGTGTAAATGGCTTTTTTTTATTTAATGCTGCAACATTCAGACACTTTCAAGAATGTCTTGTGTACAGTATTGTTAAAATTATTGAAAGAGAAAACAAACAATGCCTTTAAGTAAGAATAGACTTTAGAGTTAGTACAAAGGGAAAATTATCAATAAACAGCTGAAGGTTTTCAAATTGTATTGTTCTTTAGAAGAAAGAATTCAATAGAGATGTGTACTGTAATATTGTAATTTAATAAATTAATAAAGAATAGGAAGATTGTCAGTTACTGGCATAAATGTTAATACACTTCTGCTGTAAATCAGTATATTGTTTTATTAAAGAAAGCATAAAGATTTCTGCAACAACAAGGAAAAAAACTCTACTGAAGTTTTAGGGTAGACTCAGGATTTAATAAGAAAATACTGTTGAATGAAAAAAAAATGACATTGCATTATTACAGTGTTTTATGCATTGAAAACAATGCAGATTTGTACTGTAACAAAGTTATCCCTTTAGACTGTAAAACATTTTCATAAATAAGTCTTAAATACATTTTTCATATTTTTTAACTAATGCGTTTGAATTGCATTATGGGATCTGATCTTTCCTCCAACAACTTTTGATGGTGGAAAAAGTGACTTTTATTGACATTTTATAATAGTTTGAAGTAGAGCTGTACAGTATATTGTTTCAGCATCGATATCACAATGTACGGATCCGCAATATTCACATTGCTGGATCTGCAATGTCAAGCAGGGCTTATTGTTGACCAGGAGCTTAAACATTATTATCAAAGTTTATTAATTGGATTTGTTTAGTTTTTTTTTTCTGTTAAACATATCAAGTGAGTTTAAAGCATACAGGCACAAGAAACCATAGCATTTGTAACTTTAATAAAGACTAGTTCAATTATATTTTCATAGTGAAGACTGCAAAGTAGTGGTGTAATGGATCAGAAATCTCACGGTTCGAATGACATAATGGTTTTTTAGTCACAAATCTGACCATTTTTTTGGATCAGTGAGGAGACAAATGTAATTTGCTTGCCATTTATTACAAAAACAGTACTGCAAGACACTTTGTTTTAACAAACAGAACTTAGAACCTGTAATTTTAGTAAAAAAAAAGAAGAAGAAATAATCAGAATAAAAATAAATAGTAAAATATTCAGTACTATGAAATATTCACTGTTACTACTACTGTTGCTGGTAATGCTATATGTAGAAATCTGCCATTATAATTTGTACAACCCATATTTATTTTCAGTCTCATTTTCAATAAATGATTCAGTTATTCACTCATAAAACTTCGTTTCATTGCTAGATGATCATTTTTATAGAATTATTCAGTGGCATATTTTTGATGGCTGGTTGTCGCCACCTATTGGTTAGATAATGTAATTGCTGCCAACAACTGAAAGGTGCTGAAAACACCTTTAATAACCTAAAAAACCCACCACATCCCAAATAACCGACCACAACTTCTTCCATCATCATTATATTTTACAGGAAAGCCTTTCATATATGTGATTTTAGTGACGCGAGAGGCTATCTCTTTGCGATTGTTTCAAATTTAGGATTAATTTACAAGTAAAAAAATGTATTTGGCTGATCTGAAAAATAGTCTGATCTCTGACCAAACTGTAATGTGATCCGATTTGTGTTACATTACACCACTAGTGCTTTATGGTTTTCTGGGGAGGCAAAAGTACAGAAATTTACATAAGCAAATGTAAAATAGCATGGTCAATATTGTTTAAATAAAAAAAAAAAATACATTTAATGATAGCTTTTAATCTATAATAAGTAATGTAATTCTGTGATGTGACTATTTCGAATACACACATTGTGATATGGATGCTCAAATGATATATTGTTCAGCCCTAACACACACACACACACACACACACACACACACACACACACACACACACCATGTCTTTTCATAAACACACATCTCTCTCCCCCTGAATTAAACCCGAATACCTGCGGATGTATGGTGCCGAGCAGCCGCTGAGTGTTTGCCCTCTCATTTATCACAATAGATCCCTCAGAGCCATGTGCGCGAGTGTAAAACTGTCCCCGGGGGGCCGTGACAGGGCGGACCACCAACACTCCCGGCCAGCAGACAGAGCAAACAAACCCAAACAAAAGTGCAAAGGCACCCGAAGAGGAGTCTTTGTACCCTCCGACTCGAGGGATTTCCATTTAGCCCAGCTTTAGTGCATTTCCTGTTGGCCTTCTTCCACAAACCCCGATCAGCCCCCCGAACAAGACACTGGGCTCATTAGAGATAGATACCCTCACCCCTGTGTGCTGGGGTTATTGTGTGTCGCAGGCCTGCATCTGAAAACATATGTTTGAAGACGGACAGTAATGGAGGGCAGGTGCTGAGGGGGAGCGTTTGAGCTCGTCCCAAAAAACACCACTGAAAGGAGCCAGCTGTGGGAAAGACGCATGTTAAAAAAACACACTTTTCTGCTTAATGATGCATCGCTGCACTTTACATCTTGTCTTATTATTTACAAAAAAACATTTAATTAGCATCCAAATTGGGGTTTCTCAAACAATTAAAAAAAGTTGATTTACTAAATTTGTTTAGGGTAAGTGGTTGCAAACAAAAAATTTTTTGCTTAAATTCAGCTCATAACAAATGTTCAACCTTATTTTGTTTAAAATGTAACCCGTATAAATTGTTTGCAACCACTTTTAAGTAAATCCAATAAAACATTTTTTTTTGTCAGTGTATAGGTTTATAGTGATAGCATCAGGTCATTTAATGGTAAACGTTAATCTTTTTTTCCTCCATATTGTATTTTATTAGTTTGATCACAACAACAAATGGGAAAATATTAAACTTACTTACAACATAAGTCTTGGTCTAGTCCTGTATAATTTACCTTTCAATAGTTTACATTAAGGCTGCACAATATGTCGTTTCATCATCAATATATTTAATTGTTTAGCAATCAAGAATGTACAGTGCTTACATTTTACATTAGAGGTGTAAACCTACACTGGCCTCAAGGTTTGGTTTGGTTTGGTTTGGTTAAGATTATCATGCCATCGATTCGGTTCAATTCGATATCAAGGTGCATTGACGATGCTTTCCATACACAGTTTTATATTTACTTCACAGCACAGCAATTACTGTATAAATATATTTATACACTATTTGTAATACAATTTTGTCCTTTTTAATACAAACAGTCAGATATATAAACTGCATCTTTAAAAACAAGTACATCACAGAACAACATGAGCATTTATAGCTAATAAACAAATATAAATATCCCGCTCGCTTTCTGAGTCCTGTCTAGTGAGTTCTTTCTTACACCTATGATTGGTCTCACGCTCAACAGAAAGGGTTGCGATTGGCTCTAACGCTCTGGCGCTGTTCACAGATGAATAACACTGATAAACGGTAGCAGCAATCACAGCTGATCTATTATAGACGCGGAGGAGAAAACTCCCTCTGCAGACACGCGCTGGTGTCTGGATCCAGAAGTATCGCTGTAACAGCTGGGAGGATTGGAAAAGTCACGCCAGAAGGTCAAATGCGCAAATACTGTTTTTTGTTATGAGCCGCAGATTCAGTTTAAACTTAGAAAGGCGAGCTTCTTCTTTTAGCGGACATTGTCAAACATCCCTGTTTTCTGACAGCGGAAAGCCTTGAGTGATTGACAGCTAATGTGAATCACTATAGCGTCAGGGAAGTCCAATTCAGCACGTTTTTAGAAAAAATCAAAACAAGTCACACTACAACCATTATATGCAGTCGCACAAATGCTCCCAAATATATTATGAGGTTGCATAGATTACATTTCGGGCGCATATGCGACCAAAAGAGTCGCAATTTCGAGCCCTGTATTGCATAATAACTATTGAAATCCATCGAAAGCCATTATAGTAATCAAAAGGGTACACTGCCATGAGTTTTCTGAGAAAAGCATTACATAAACAATTGTTGAAATAAATCAATGTATATTCTGACACCGTTTGTGATTCATGATAAATGTATTCTTTATGCAGAAAAGTGTTAAATTTGATTGTTAAATAGTTAAATAAGAACCAATATATTTTTAAAAATGTTGCCACGTTACATACAGAAAAAATAAAATAAAATACATGGCAATATTTCAGATTTTGGAACATATTCAATATATAAAACAGGCAGAGGTTGGTTTAATGTGTGTCAAACATCAGTTATTATTAATTCATTTTTAATATTCATGTATTCATTTATTTGATCTAATATTTGTAATATGTAATAATAGCTGTACCATTTAAAATTTTTCATTTCCAACACAGAATGCTAACTTTCATGGAGATCTGAAATCCAGTATTGATCGGAAGTCTTTTGAATTCACCTTCAATCTGTGGTTTTCAATGGTTCATTTTCTGGCAATTGTGTTGGTTTCCGGTCATGTTGCTGGCAGCACTCAATCCCTTATTTTACCTCTTGCCTAAAGCTTTTTATGCCCCTCAGTGGATCGTTATACCAGTGATAAGTAAAAGCATGTCACCCATTCCTTCTGTAATGGAGTTGTGTGTCCTCTTGCATACATGGCGTTGGGTCCTGCATGCCATTAACACACTGTCCTCATTGCAAAATCGTCTTTTTGAAAATCAATATCTCAAGATGTGTGCCGCCTTAATTAGGGGAGCACTTCTTTGGATGCAACTGGTAAAAGCTCTTTTTTTTGCAAAAAATGTTTATCATGGTAAATGACTGGCTGAGTAATGGGCACAGGTCCTGTGTTTTAGAGTCCATATGATTAATCATTTTAGAAAGTCATAGTTTTTTGTTCATACTCCCAGAGATATTTATTAGAAGTTAAATGGCAGCTGCAGAAATGGCATAAATTTTTTGTGCACACTCTAAAAATTGAGCATGTTACGTGGAGTTTCATTGCAATTATTTGGCAAATTTGCAAGCAGTTTCTAATCTGTACATGGTTTTTGTTTTCAGTGTTGTTTCTTTAGTAAATCACTTGGCTTTTTGGCTTATGTGGTGTTCTTTTGCATGAATTCTGGTAGTGCAGCACAATATATTGTTTCAGCATTGATTTCGCAATGTAATCATTCGCAATAATCACATAGCAGGATATATGCAATGTTTAGTTTGTATTATAATTTATCATTTGTGTGTGTTTTTGATGCCTGCGATTTGTATAAAGATTCTAAAAGCTTTCAGGTATAAGAAATTGTACTATTTGTGACCATTACTATGATTTAATTTTACTAAATAATTTTTTTTATCATTCAGTTACTGTACTTAAATACTGTTAGACTTGGAAAACAATAAAACACTTATTTTTACTATACTTACATTACTATCCTAACGAAAATACTCACAACACATGCAAATACAGAAATGCACTGCAAATACCACAGATCACAAAGAAAATGTGTCAGAGGACCCCAAATATTTTATAGATTGTTTATTAGATTTTATGGAGTTGCGTTCTCACTGCAGAATCGTTCTAATCGATCTAACTTTTATTAATTCTTTCCAAATAGAGATATTAAGTAGAGCTGCTCTATTATGGGGAAAAAAATCATAATCACAATTATTTCAGTCATAATTGCAATTACGATTATTCGAAGCGATATCAAAGTCAAAATTATTCGCCCTTCTGTAAATTCTTTATTTTTATAAATATTTCCCACATGATGTTAACATAGCAAAGAATTTTTCACAGTATTTTCTATAATTTTTTCTTCTGGGGAAAGTCTTATTTGTTTTATTTTGGCGAGAATAAAAGCACTATTTCAAGATCAATATTATTAGCCCCCTTAAGCACTATTTATTTTGATTGTCTGCAGAAGAAACCATTGTTATACAATGACTTGCCTAATTAACTTAATTAGGCCTTTAAATGTCACTTTAAGCTGAATACTAGTATCAGTGTTTCCTCTAGGTAGATCTATCAACTATAACGTTATTTCAATGACAAATGTTGTGACGCAGTATTACAATTCGAGATCGGATTTATGTAATATGAGCATGCAGATCTTTTTGGTTGCGCGAGGATTTCCTCAAATATATATGCTATATATATGCTGCTCAAGTGCAGATTTTCTTGTGCGCTCTCAAATAAACGTTGCTGAAGTGCAATTTAGGGCGTTTGTGTAGTGAATATGTCTCCAACATTTATTAGATTGGCTATAGGAATATTTATAAATGTCTCCATTAGTCCTACAGAGCAGCATTAATGCGTCTTTGTTTGTTGTGTATGTGTGTGTGTGTATATATATATATATATATAAGTGACATTTAAAGGCGTAACTAGGTTAATTAGGTTAACTAGGCAGATTAGGGTAATTAGGCAAGTTATTACCTAGCAAAAAACACTAAATTTTACGATCTATAATCCCTAATCATAACTCCTGTACAGCAGTCCCACAACATTCTGACACTCGATGACACTCGAACACCCTGTCAGAAAAGTCTAGTGGCTGGGAATGAGCTTTTTACAGTGTCTGCTATAATGTTAATGTTGTTTTTGGTGTGTTTACACAGATGAATATGGCCACGGTGTAAATACACAGTATACTTACGATCTTATAGCCACATTAGATCGTTATGATAACACAATATATGCCTTCAGTGATTTCCTGAAGATAAAAAACACCACAACTGGAATAACTACAGCAGTCGCCATCGTCTGATCTCATATGAAGCAAGAGATCGCGATGACGTATGATGACGTGTGCAGGTGTTAAAGTGCTGTCCTAATTCTTAGGGGTAAATTTTGAAGCCCTTCCCCATAACCTTCGGTTGTAAGGGCGATGGGGTAGGGGTACAAAAATAGAATTGGGATTGGGCCTAATTCTCCAAAACGTTTGAGTAGACGTTGCTGACTGACACTATAACACAAGTACACAAGTATTGTGAAATATAATGGACGTAGTGTTTTCAAAATGTATTCTAGTGTACAAAGAAATAAGTTTATACCACAAACCATGTTTTTACAAGGAATAGTGCATTCAACAATGTAGTGTTTGAGCTATATATATATATATATATTTGTAAAAATGCAAAAATAGATAAATGCAGTTTTCTGAAAACTACAAATATGTGAAACAGTTTACCACACTTACATTGCACTCCTGGATGAGCTCTTCCTCTTAGACCAGCAACATCTCTCATCTCGTCCCTGATTTAATGTGAGGTCTGATGCAACAGATGTGTAGAAATTTGTAATGATGATAATGATAGTAATAATAATAATAATAATAATAATAATAATAATAATAATAATAATA
>CAIGQZ010034990.1:6703656-6716442 GCA_903798205.1 Danio tinwini | reverse complement strand
TAATAATAATAATAATAATAATAATAATAATAATAATAATAATAATAATAATACACAAATAAGATTATAAAAAATACCTGCTGTATGGCACCCATTCTCTTTATCAAAACCTGCCTGAGTAAATACTCCTCTTGTAAGAAAAAACTGTGAATATTTTCTTTATTAATCTGAACAATTAAGCAAACAAATATTAGTATTATAGACAGCATTATATTTAAACACAGTTAATATATGCTTTTTTATTTTAATTATTAATTACATTACATCAATGCTGTAAAAGAAACCTTATGAAATTGAAAAACACTAGCTGTGAATAAACCCCACTGAATAGCTATAGCTAACATACTAGCTTAGGCTGACCACTTAACAAGGTAACTGTTGTTCATCCACCTCGCTTAAATGCTGCCTGATCACTGCTGTTAAATATTACAATGCAAATAGTTTGTTCAATTTCAAAATATAATTCAGAATGAACATAGAAGCAAATCAATTTTAAATAGGAATAGGTGGTTAAAAATACCTGTGTATCCCTATATACATCGTACGGCAAAAACGAAGCTCCTGAACAAGCTTGAACAGCATGTCTTTCCTGAAAGAGACAATAAAAATTATAAACTGTTAATGCTTACCTCTTAACATGCTCACTGTTGATCTGCTCCTTCAAAATGTCATCGGATCACCGCCGTTGTGAGATTCAAATGCAAACATCTCAATAAAATCAGCACAATTGAGTGAATGTTCTTAAAATAAAGGTGAAGCCATCTTTCCTCAATTTTATCAGCTTATTTGGTTTCTCAAATTAATGCTGAGTTCAGACTGCATGATTTTAGCCCTGATTTTGACTCACCAACAGGTTTTGAGAAATCGGCCACAAGTGCCTGAAATCACGGGCAAATGGGTACTCGTTCATGTGAGTGACAATCACACCGTATGAACTATTGAGGATGCGATATGAGAAAATCGCCAATGAGTCGTCGACGGTCGTGAGATATTTGGCATGCTAAATATCTGGAGCTGTCGGCAATTCAAATTATGTCATGTGAAATGTGTTCTGATTGAAAATAACATCTGCGATCACTTACAGCCAACGAGAGAGCAGGATTCACTAGTATGGGTACCTGTAGGCCAAAGGGAGGCTGGGGGAGAAGTTAAAAGCGCTCATTTTCAGTATATTTTCAGAAAAAACTAGTGTAAATTTGGCAGGAGCACTGTATCTGTTTGATGTGTCATCTGATCAATATCACAATCAGGTCGAAAAGTAAAACAATTTGAGGAGAAATTGCTAATTCTCTTCAAAAGCCAGGTGAGCAACATATTTTCTAAAGTTTTTTTCTATTATGTAATAAATCACAAAAGATATATTTGACCTCGCATTGTTTCCATGTCACTTCTCGTGTTTGTTTGGTTGAGACGTAGTTTGGACAAAGTTGTCTGTGATTCTTCCTATTTTAAAGTCATGCAGTCTGAACTCTGTATAAGCCTAATAATTGCACTGATTTGCTTAAAAGTGAAATTCATATCTTGATTTTATTAGCAAAATCTTGTCAATATTTTTTAATAAATCCAGAATAATTTTTTAAAAAGAAAATATGCACATTATTTTTAATAACCACATCTTTTTTTTTATGAAAATTACAAGCCTCAAGATGATTTTTTACAGTGTATATAAAATATGAATACTTTAAACTAATTATATTGTTCAATTAAAATTATTTAAATTTTATTTATTTTTTGTTAAATAAAATATTTTTCTAGACTCATCCACCATAATTCTGTGGCTCAAAAGTATCGTTTCAGGCACCGTTTTGGCACTGAGACCCTTTTAAAAGTATCGGTCTAGCATGGTATCGAAATAACACCAAAGGATACCCAACTCTACGTTTTCCTCAAACCCATATCTACCAAATCTAGAAAATACAAGTGTAAATGGACATAGTAAGTGATGACAGCAACTGTAAAAGTAGAAAGCCTAAAATAGACTCAAACATGAAGAGAGAGAGAGACGATGTGAGGTGTGTGTTTGAGAAGCATGGATAGATGGACAACAAGTGAAAGTGTGTGTGTGTGTGAGAGAGAGAGAGAAAGATGAGAGAGAGCTTCACTGTTGTGTCCTGTAGTGTTCAGGTGTAAGTGATGCTACAGCTTATTTTAATGGGCACTCGGAGGGTTGCTCTTTTCCACACACACGTAAATGCATCTCTAGTGTTCTGTGTGTGTGTTAGTTTGTGAGTGTATTTGTATATATATATATATATGTATGTGTGTGTGTCTAGTCTAGTAGCATACTCACAGATAAATGCTTAAAAAAGGAGTAATAGTAATGATTTATGCATTGTTCAAGTGTGAATGTTTAAATCATAATAGCAACCCAGTCAGTATCATGGGCTGCGTCCGAAACCGCATACTTCCATACTATACAGTACACTAAAATCAGTATGCGAGCTGAGTAGTATGTCCGAATTCATAGAATTCGAAAATCAGTATGACTTACTACTTCCGGCGAGATTCTGATCCCATGCACGATGCACTATCCCATGATGCTCCGTGAGAGAATTCATGAATGGGAGAGAATCGGCGCAACTGACGCAGGTAGGTCACGTGACCATGACAAAATGGCAGATGTAGTACGTCCAAATTCCATTCATACTTCTTACATTCATACTGTATAGAACATACTTTTCTAACGGCCGGTTAGTAAGTTTAAATTCAAATGCAGTACCTACTAAGTAGTAGGCGGTTTCGTAAGCAGCCATAGACTGTGGTCTAGGGTTGTAAACCTACTCTGGTCTCATGGTTCGGTTTGTTTACAATTATCATGTCATCGATTCAGTTCAATTCAATATCGAGGTGCATTGACGGTGCTTTCCATCCACAAATTAAAATTTTACTTGACAACAAAAAGAATACAACTTTGTCTTTTTTACAAGCAGTCAGATATACAGTATGAACCTTTTAATTTGCCCTGCTCAAAGAAAATGAATGTATCATAGGCTCAAAATAAACTTTTTTACTTGGTAGCACCAGTGTTCCCAACTTAAAAAATTTAGGAGCACCAGAAAAAATTTAGGAGCACCCACCAAAAATGAATGAGCACCGCAAATTGTATATTAAGGGATTTATTGTATTTGAAAACAACATCAATCAGGACTAACAAAAAACAGAAACAACTAATTAATGCTGTGATGACTTATTGATATCTGTGCAATAATTCCAAAATGAATGTCTAATAATTATATTATTAATGATGACTATGATGACAATAATACTTACAATGAATTACATTTCTCATTATCATGCTGCCCTGAATGTGCTTGAATGCGAGTTATGTTCTGTAAAAGGTCCTGCCGTTACTTTATGAAAAATACATTTATGGTTTGCAAACAAACAAAAATGAAGCATTGCAGTAAGTAATATTTATTTTGCACTATTGTTTTTATATGCATGTCAATTTAATACAAAATATTTCTGCTACAAAACAAACGTAAGATTATAATAAATCAATTCAATCCAATGCTAAAAGCTGCAAAGCAGTCATCAGTAAATAGAAAAATAATATACATCTCAAGAAAGAATGGACCAAAGAAAGTAATAAAGGTCTCACTTCTACCACTCTTTAAAAATTTTGGTTTCGGTTTGTGTCGTTGTAAATGCACAGTCTCGTTATGAGCTGATTTTCATTTTTCTGTGTTTGTTGAAAAGCATGCGAGTCAGCCGACCCAATATAAGAGCAGGCAGAGCAGGATTCTCGTGATGACCACCAGCGCAAATACCGTTCTTTGTTATGAGCCGCAGATTCAGTTTAAACTTAGTAAAGGCAAGCTTCTGTGGCGATGATGTGTACAGTGTTGAATTTTACATTTAGCGGACATTTGCGCTAAACACGCAGTGAGTGCAACGCATCGAGCATCGGGCACCTTCTCCGAAAACACTCGATTGATCTCGGCTGGCGCCCTTAAAAGCTCAATGTTTTCTGACAGTGGAAAGCCTTGAGTGATTGACAGCTAACGTGAATCACTATAGCGTCAGGGAAGTCCGATTCAGCACGTTTTTAGAAAAAATCGAAACAAGTTGCACTACAACCGTTATATGCAGTCGCACAAATGCTCCCAAATATATTATGAGGTCGCATAGATTAAATTTCAGGTGCATATGCGACCAAAATAGTCGCAATTTCGAGCCCTGTATCATATAAAACTCAAATACAGGCACAGAAGACAACAGGAGCAGTTATAACAAATAAACCAATGTAAATATTTATCCTGCTTGCTTTTTGAGCACTGTCAAAAGAGTACAGTAAATGCCTTCGATTGGCCGTTGTGTTCACTAGTTCAACAGAAATGGCTGTGATTGGCTCTTACTATCAGCGCTGTTCACTGAGCAGTGATGCAGTGACATGGAGGCTGAAGCAGGGAGTGCAGAATATATCATTTCAGCATCGATATCGCAATGTGTGCATCTGCAGTAGTTACATTACAGGATCTTTAATGTTGAGTCTATATGTTAAGTTTATACTAGACTAAGAGGCACAGTTCAGAACGCATGACATTTGTGGAACCACTGCAGAGTTTTATCATTTGCATGTGTTTTTAAGACCTGTGACTGTATTCAAGTACACAAGAGTTGTAACTTTAATAAGGATGTATTGTGTTTGATTTATTTATACAAGGTAGACTGTTATTATACATTAGATTTTTCAATGTTAGTCTCAATGTTATTGTTAGACTCTCCAGAAAACCACAAACACTGTATATTTCACCTTTATCTTTAATGAATTAAGATTCACAAATGATTCACTGCCCTACAGAAGAATCCCAAATCAGTGTGAATTATTAAACACTTTCCAAATAGAGCTGTTCAAGCTATATATAAATATATATTGCAAAAAAGCTAAATATGTCATAATGTCAGATTATTCTAATACAGTGCAGCCCTACATTGATGAATGCCGGTAGTATGCTTGTGCATATAAAATAAATAATGTCAGTATATACTAACCGTTATGATTTAATACTGAACCATTTCTGAATCTCTCACATCTGCATCATGGCGCATCAAAGAAATAATACATTTTGACGCTCCTACTGTGGTCAGTATTACTAATTGGTAGGGGTGTAACGAGATGCTTACTCCACGAAGCGAGACGAGACACAAGATTGGGTTCGCGATAACGAGACGAGATTTTTACATTTTTAAGAAATCTTCAATGATGAAATGCATGAATGGAAAATATTTTATTCAACTGAAAAAAATCTCAAACTGCAAAACTATTTAGGTACTTGTAATGTTATTTTACTTCTATTTTTATGAAATCTATGCAGTAAAAGACATGCAAACACTGCAAAATATTTGCTAATATATGAATGGAAAATAGATTTTAGATTATTCAACTGAAGAAAAATCACAAAATGTAAAACAATTCAGATGCTTTTTTAAATAAGTTTGTAATGAAGTTTATTTTACATTTATTTTAATGAATTGTGCCATAAAGCACATGTAAACACTGCTAAATATTTAGATATAAACTCCACTGACTGACTTCTTCCCTGTACAATTTCACATGAGAATCAAACTCCTTTCCACAAATTGAACTTTGTTAAAAAAAAAAAAAATTATGTAATCATGTCAGTTTCTCTTTCATTTAGAAACAGCTTACATTTTTTTTCGGACCACATAAACACGTTCAGTGATTATGATAATGACGACGACGAGTGTATGTGCCTCCAGGAGTTCAGTGTGTGTGTGTGTGTGTGTGTGTGTGTGTGTGCGTACGTTCGTGCATGCATTCAGAAGAGTTGTGTGTTTGTGGTTCTTTACTGACTCGATGGGTGCAGAGAAGTGTCAAACAGCTGTGTGTATGGCTTATCTTGTCGCAAAATGCTGCTAGAAGTCCTACACAATGCTAATTTGATTATGTAATTTACATTACATCGGTACTGCATTTCAATTATGCGACTGAAATAGGAATACTCCACAGGTCTTTATTCGATTAGTGTTTACAACGATTATGACTTTAACCATATCTAAAGTGCTATTTCATCGTATGTTATGAGCCGTTATTAAATGTGTGTGGCTACTTATAGCAGCCTTTGCTTTAGGACGCTTCAACCCTTAAACTCCTGTGAAGAAAAAAACGGTTACGTCACACTCACCCGCCCCAAACAAGTGACGCGCAACTCAGGTGTGTGCAAAACACTTAATAGAAAGGCCATTAAAACTGTCTATTTGGGCTCTAGTTTCAAAATTTGTGTTTAATGTAAAGGTCCTGCTTGTTTGTAATTGTAATAATTTAATTTAATTATTTATAGTCTTGTTTTTTGTGTTTGTTTTAATTATTTTTTGTACTGTTGTTATTATTTACCTTCCATCACCCTGGCATTTTTTTTTGCTATATTATCATGTAGGTGTTGTTAAAAGCATAATACTGCATAATAATTTTTTTTTATAAAATTAAAAAGTGTGTGCAAAGCACTTGATGTGCGGTTCTAATCCAACTCTGCCTCCAATCTTCAATGCTAAATTCACTCTCACTCTCCATCATAACATCACAACTCACAAGACAACTTTTCACCTCAACAACAAATCTTGTTGCGATTTTAGTCTCATGAGATCTCGTAGCCCGAGATCTCGTCACATCCCTACTAATTGGGCATATTATGTTTGTTTTCTCATGGCTCTAATTGCTACTTTTTCATATTTGTGTTTTTTAATATTTAAGGTTTTTTTTTTTTATAAGAAACTCTGTGGACAGCTAAATATATTTAGTAAAGTTAACTGCGCACATAATTTAATGTTAAATGGGAACTAAGTAATATTTTATATAAATCTAATATAATATAAATCTATTTCAGCCTGTGGCAGAAAAGGAATTTCTCTTTTTTTAAGATGAATAATACAATAACATTTAAATGTACTGTAAAAATTCTAAATAATTCAAAATATGAATAAAATAATTTTTAATAGCATAAAAATTTAACTAAAATAGCATTAACTTAAACCACAAAATAACATTATCAACCAACATTTAACTTCATGCTTTGACGTCTGTTTCAGCCTATCAGCCGTGTCCGATCTGCTGAGGTCATGACTGAATCTTTCCTCTGCAGAGGTCATGACTGAAAGTTTCCTATTGTTAAGCAGGGCTTAGGAAGGTCAGAACCAATAAAAGTGGGTTTAACTAAACATCTATTAGTGTAATGCAAGTCAGCATTCCTGCTCAAACAGCGAGATGTGATTGGCATTGTTGCAGCAAGCTGTTTAGTCGTGGTTTTGTCAGATGGAAATGATAGTCTGTCTTTATTAGAGCATTGTGTCTTGCCTGATTAAGAAAGATTCAGTCAGCTTCCAGCCAACAGATGGGAGAACTAAACTACTAATTCAAACTTCTTCATTTACTCTTAACAACAGCAATTTGTTAACCAAGATAAAATGTTAAAACCGTATAATTAAGTCTGAAATTTGGACAACATTTTGACAACAATTATGAACGATTTAAATATTTTTATAAACTGAAAGATTCTTCAGTGTTAATTTGCAGATCCCAAGTTTGGATATTAACAGACTTAAGTGTTAGCTCACAAAGTGTCAACTTTAAATGATCAAAAAGAAATCACATAATTTTTTTTTTTTTTTTACAGTTTTTTTATTAGAACATAACACAAAATCAGAGATACATCAGAGATAGTCAGTAAGGATACAGATGGATACTTAAAACATTAGGGAGAAAGGGGAAGGAAAGAAAAAAATAAAAATAAATTAAAAATAAAATATATTAAATGAAGACATTTGCAGTTTTCTTTTTAAACAATATATATTGTGTTGAAGTTATATATAAAATATATATATATATATATATATATATATATAAAAGAAAGGGAGGGGGTGGGAGGGGACAATTGGGAGACGTCTCATATACTTATCGTGTATGTAATGTAGCTGTTTATTGAATCTATGTTTTATGTTTATAGTTAGTCATGTATAATTGTTAGAATTGGGTTCCATCTTGCTTCAAATATATTCATCTGAAGTCTAAGGCAATATGTTATTCTTTCCATTTCATAAATTTCTCAAATTTTTTTTATCCATTGTTCATACGTAGGTGGGTCTGATCTGAGCCAGTTAGACGTAATACATTTTAGTGCTGCAGAGAGCAATATTTGAAATAAATAAATACTTCTTCTTTCCCCCATGCTCTCAGGCACAATACCCAGGACTGCCACAGCAGGCCCAAAGGGAATATTAATACAAAATATGTCTCCAAGTACCTTATAGATATCATTCCAGAATTGCTGTAGTTTTGGGCAATACCAAAAGATATGAGAGTGGTTCCCTAAATGATCACCACATTCTCTCCAGCATCTATTAGATGAGCCTATTCTTATCTTTGCTACAATTTGTGGGGTACGGAAATATCTTGTGATGAGAAATCACATTATTTTTACAAAGAATTAGAGATACTATACATTTTTTTTAACACAAATTTTACTTGAGGTGTCAGATTATTAGTTATTTCCCCTACGTTTTTAAGAATTGAAACAGACTTCAAAAGTTTGTGTGTGTGAACTTTAGTGATTTTTAGCTATTAACAGGTGTAAAGTTAATTTAGGTCAACTGTAACTAGGTGGCAAGTTATTGGCCTTTTGACATTTCCATTTTATTTGTTTCAAACATTTGCCCTAATTGTGTTTTTCCCTTGCATTTTATAAAAACAAAATGGTACATGTAATGTATTGCATTTTTAGCAGCATTCTAGAAACCACCCTAAACACGCTAGCAGGCTTTTAACAGCCTTTTAACAACATTTTAGCAACCACCCAAAAACAGCCTTTTGGCATACCCCTGCCCAATCTTCTCTCCTCCAGCAAACCGGATCCTAAAAGCATTTAAGGAGAAGAAAAGACACAAGACCACCACCAAACAAGAAACTCATTGCATTGTATAGTAGCATTCTAGTTATGACTTGTTTGTGGTGTGATCAACATTTGGGCCTGTTGTAGATGTAGTGTTTGGAAGCATCTTTAAATGTTATTTTGGCAAGTTGAACGAAATGACTCAACAAGATTTGTTTATCTTTATGGACGAGACTCAAAGGTCCGAGTCAGTAAAATGATCCGAACTTCCCATCACTAGTTTCTTCGGGGCATATTTATTTGTTCTGTGTGACTCAAGAGTGCCCTCTGGCCTTCTGGAGAAAATTTAGTGCTGGTCACATCACCTTACTTCCCTCACATGATGTGCAAGACAATTGCAGCTTTTTGCTAAATTGCAAATGTGACTTTGTTAATATATCGTTCAGCCTTACTAGCAACACTACAGAATGCTTCCAGCAACCACCCAAAACACACACAAACTGTGGCTGTGACTTTTACACATGCAAACAGCAATCACATTTTCATCTGGCTAGACTGATATATTTATACAGCTATTCAACAAGACTCAGTCATGCTTTCAATAGGCGCTCATTCATTAAAAGTGCTCTGTTTAAACATACGCAGGAGCCTGTGTGTGTGTGTGTGTGTGTGTGTGTGTGTGTGTGTGTGTGTGTGTGTGTGTGTGTGTGTGTGTGTGTGTGTGCCAGACAGGGTCTCATGTTTTGTTTTGTGTGCATTGATTCATCACGTCACTGGTCTTTTTCCTTCTGTGCCTGTGTCTTTATGAGCTCCCTCTCGGCGAATGTTTATTATCTGGTCTCTGCCTGCGGGTTTCAGAGCTGAAAGACTCGTGGACACCTGCAGGTGAAAACACCTTGTCTTTTTAGGCCTGAGAGTGTCAAATGAGGGACAGCTGCATTTATTTATGCAGTTCACCTTACGCCTGGAGGCAGCATCTCTTCTTATTTAATCTGTTTATTTTTTAATGAGAAACAGTCAGAGTAAACTGCATATGGCCATTCACTTTAACCCTGGAAATTATATATCTGTCATCATTAATTCCTTCCAAATAAGTATTCTTTTTTTTGTATATGTGCATTTAGTGAATTTTTAAAGTCTCAAAACTATTTATTTGATCAAAAATGCACATATATATTATAAAATAATATACACTCTTCAGCCACTTTATTAGGTACATTTATTAGGTGCTTATTAACACAAATTTCTAATCAGCCAATCACATGGCAGCGACATGGTCAAGACGATCTGCTGCAGTTTAAACCGAGCATCAGAATGGGAAAGAAAGATGATTTAAGTGACTGAACGTGGCATAGTTGTTGGTGCCAGACAGGCTGGGTGTGAATTACAGAAACTTCTGATATACTGGGATTTTCTCGCACAACCATCTTAAGGGTTTACAGAGAATGGTCAAAAAAAGAGAGAAAATATCTAGTGAGCGGCAGTTCTGTGGGTGCAGATGCCTTGTTGATGCCAGAGGTCAGAGGAGAATGGCCAGACTGGTTACAGCTGATAGAGAGGCAACAGTTATTCAAATAACCACTTGTTACAACCGAGGTCTGCTGAAGAGCATCTCTGAACGCACAACACGTGATCATTTGGTTTCAGAAGTGGCTTATATGAAAGGCAAAAGCCTCTAGATTATGCTTAGTTTACCAAAATAAAATATGATCAGGTCTGACTTTGCTTAGACAAAAGTCTTGTTACCTAACAGAAATAATGTACGGTATAGAATATAAAGTCATGGTGCAGTGGAAAATAATGAATATTGTGTCTGACCCCCATGAGCTTAGCGGACTGCATCCATACATCTCTGCAATGACTCAAATCACTTATTAGTAATGTCATCTGGAATGGCAAACAAAAAAAAAACGTTCTTGCAGGACTCCCAGAGTTCATCAAGAACTTTTAGTCTCATCTTTAATGCCTCCTCCTCTATCTTACCCCAGATATGCTTAATAATGTTCATGTCTGTTGACTGGGCTGGCCAATTCTTGAGCACGTTGACCTTTGCTTTCGGGAACTTGATGTGATGGGCTGAAGTATGAGGAGCGCTATCCTGCTGAAGAATTTGTCCTCTCCTGTGGTTTGTAATGTAATGGGCAGCACAAATGTCTTGATACCTCAGGCTGTTAATGTTGCCATCCACTCTTGCAGATCTCTCGCACGCCCCCATACTGATATTTCCTTCACCAAACTTGATTGATTCTATGAGAATTTCGGGTCCATGCGGGTTCCAATTGGTCTTCTGCAGTATTTGTGATGATTGGGATGCAGTTCAACAGATGATTTGGCAGAAAAATTGACCTTCTGCCTCTTTTCCAAATGATCAACTAAAGGTCAAGTTATTATTTGTTGCTCTTACAACTGTGATCGACAAAAAGATTTTGTCAGGTAGTGTACACACCCAGGTCTTACACCCAGAATGCACACCCTATATCTCTTTCAGGCCAGAATAGACCTGAATGCATTATAAGGGTTGAACAGTAACTAATCTCGCAGTTAGAGGCCATCAGGATTTCAGATCATGCTGTTTGTGGCAAGATGTTCATATGAAACTTGAGTATAACAAAATATATACTGTTGTAGAAATGTCAACAAGAACAAACAAAACACAAAAATACAGCTAAATTCAAAGGAAAGTTCTTTCATTAAGATCCAATTAAGCCTCTAGTTTCATCCGTTATAAGCTCGACGGTTAAATTAAAAACAACAATAATACTGATACTAATTTGAATAACAAACAGTCTGTAAATCGAGTGCTCGAACGGAGATGCGTGGTTTCAGTTCAGCATAACACTACTTGAATAAAACACACAGGATTAAGCTGAACAATCCTTTATGCCACGGATTTGTCATTTATTTATCTAGCAGCGATAAAACAAAAGATCTTAACCCGGCGGTGAGATGTTTCCACAGAGTTCAGCTTTAAAAACCACCGGATTCATCATCATTTGCTGAAGAGCCTCTCCTTCATTGTTTCCAGCTCATCAAACCTGAAATCCCTCGAAAAACCCACAAACACTTGTATTGGAGCGAATCGGGCCGAAGCGCACAGATTTCCTGATCGGTGAATTTGAGGAGCATGTCAAGTGTGCTTCTGCTTAGGCACAGGGTCATTAGGGCCAAATTAATTTAGCCTCATTAAGGTGTCAATTATTCTGAGGTTTGGCTGATATGTGCTGAGATGATGTGTATTTCCGCTGCGTTCGTGAAGACGTGGCCACACTTCTGATTAGGATTAGATGCAGACAACGGGATGTGTTGAGTTGAAGAATCAGTCGAGTGTCAGTAAAGTCTTTTACGCATTAACTGTGTCCACCTTCACGTTGGAAAGAATTGAAGAAACCACAGAAAAAAAAATTATGAACCAAAGAAAAGCCCAAAAAATGAAAATAAAGAACTTTTTGGATCCAGGACATGCAAAATATACATATACAGTGGTCCCTTGTTAATTGCTGGAGTTACGTTCTAAAAATAACCCACAATAGGTGAAATCCGTGAAGTAGTACGCTTTATTTTTAACAATTATTATATTTTTTTAGGACTGTAAAACCCCTCACTACACTACTTTCTCAGATAGTCATTAACAGTTTTTACACTTTTCTGTCCAGAAGTCCAACTTTTTGTGTGATGGTTACCATCTAACTGTGGGTGCCTTTGATGGTACAGAATGTTTCGTTGACATTATGGGAATTGTTGGGGGGAAAATTTGTAAACATACAGTACAGCACTTCAGAGTCACACTGCTAACAATTAAATATTTATGTAAATTTGTCAAGCTGAGCACATTCTGTACTGTACAGGAGACACGGCACAGGGGAAATTGATTAACAATGGTCTACATCCAATCAGGAGTCAAGCTCAACTCCCAGTCCTACTGCCAGTTTCTGGAAGACAC
>CAIGQZ010034990.1:6658608-6675976 GCA_903798205.1 Danio tinwini | reverse complement strand
TGCAGGGGGGCTATAAATATGTATTACTGTTATTATACAATTATTATTCTAAATAATTAGTCCTAAATGTAACTGGAAAATAATGTAAAGGCACAACTGGAGTGATATGCTAAGATCATTTAAAAAATCTTTTGCATGAATAATAATTTCATTGCAAATCCAAATCCGGCCTGCTGAGTCGTTCAATCCGGCCTGCGACTGGATTCCAAAATTGTGAGTTTCAAAAAGAAAATAGTGGTCCACACAACTAAAAATAACAACAGCTGAGTCTCTTGTCAGAATAACCACCATTTATGACTATTTAGGCTACACTTCAAAATGAGGACAGACAGACCATGCGGCGTTAAGCATTTATTGTTTCAAACAGGTTTTAGCGCAAGTAAAGACCGGGTGGGGTTTAGGCGGAGTGCGCGCGATGTGTGTGAGATAAAGAACAAGGAGGGATGCGGTGGAGAGGGGGTGCATGGCGTATTTGAGGAGCAGGAGGGAGACGAGCAATTTCCGGGAGATTATCATTCGTTTGCCAGCATCCGGGAGACTCCATGCATTTGCGGGAGACTCACAGAACTTCCGGGAGACTTGGGATGTCTGCCTCAGAACTAAAAAAAAGGAGGAAAAACTATCTGGCACAACTTAAAATAGCATGGTAAATAAATAACCTAGTAGCAGAACAAAACAGGTCACAAATAATGTTCGCACATCAAACGTTAAGTGGGCTTGAAACGGGCTACTCACAGTGCTTAATCAGTGCCTAAAGTTACATTTCCCCTTGCTGACTTAGCCTAATTGAGTTGAGGCAAAATATCTATCACTCCTAGTGATTGACTGTGGTATAGGTGATGGGGGCCTGAATCAAATGCCTTCATGCTGTAATGAAATTAAAAAAGTAAAAATATTAAACATAATGTTCAGCCAAAATGTGATTT
This sequence comes from Danio tinwini, assembly GCA_903798205.1. Lineage (NCBI taxonomy): Eukaryota > Metazoa > Chordata > Actinopteri > Cypriniformes > Danionidae > Danio > Danio tinwini. The sequence goes on along the minus strand of CAIGQZ010034990.1, from coordinate 6,675,050 downwards.
TTATTATTTTTTTATATATATATATTTTTTTTTTTTTCTTGGATTTTCTTCTTGAGGGTCCGGCAGTAAAACTCTGGCCCTTTGACAAATATTGTTAATGACCCCTGTTCGACAGGCAATTCTATAGAATACAAAAAAGATGTTTAATTATCTGTTGTCTTAGACTTGACACATGGCAGAGAATTAGGTTTATTAGGTTTTACCTCCATGACTGTATCCCTCCTTTGTGCTTTATACAGTACATAATCTATCAGTAGGCATGCTCAGTAAGATCACCATACTATTGTTTAAACTTTAGTTTTGTGGACTTGCAAAACTCACTGCGTGCCGTCACCTCCATATCAAAAAATGTTAATGCCAGTTTCACAACGCATGAGCGGCGCGTGAGCAGTGGGTATTTTTTTTTGCCGTGCATGTTAACAACCGGGACTCAGGGTCCAGCAGGAGCGGTGTGTGAGGCGCGTGGGTGTGGTTTTCTGCGCACATGCAGAGATGCGTCAGTTTGCTTTTGATTAAACTACACTGCTTTCACCAGCGTTGGTTCGGTTGCACATAGGGAATAACGTCTTTATTCAGGGATTGCCCTTCTTAATACATACACTTGCATATGAGGTAAATGGGGCACATGCCCTAGTAGATTAGGCCTAGCAACGCCCCTGGCTTAGTCCCTTATTTATCAGGGGTCGCAACAGCAGAATGAACCACCAACTGTTTTGGCATTTTACGCAGCGGATGCCCTTCCAGCCACAACCCACTACTTGGAAACACCCATGCACTCTCGCATTCAGACACACACACACACACACACACACACACACACACACACACACACACACTACGACCATTTTAGCTCAACTAGGGGGTTACTCATACTATGCTATCCGAACCGTGCCCAGGCCCATTTCCCGGATCGTTTGAGAAGTGTGAGTGCTCTGAATCGGGCTCAGGCACGGTACACTTGGGCGGCCCTGGCCGTGGTTGGAAGAGGTAATTCTAAAGAATCCTGAAAAAATAAGCCATTTGTATTCAAAATAGGACCATGAAAAATTATGTACTAAGTCTGTAAATGATAACAGATTTTTTATTGTCTTTTTTTTCTATCATTCATGAAAGGTCTGTCTTGTTTTTCTCTTAATTCTTAAGTTATGTTCATAGGGTTGTGCAGTACTGAACAAAAGGCATGTCAATATTTTCTAGAATTCAGCTGATAACGACCGTATTTTTCATGACTTAAAAATTCCTGAATTTATTAGGTATCTTTCAAAATGTCAATGCGCTGCTGATTAAGTAAAATGATATATTCAAGGACAGTGTATTAATTATTTAAAATTGAAGCAGTCAAGCCAAAAGACTAAACAAAACAAGATTAATGATATTATCATACACCCCTAACCAATACTGCCTCTCCACAATAAAGTTTTGCTCCACTTTAATTAGCATTCAGACTTTAAATAAATCTATGGTAGTTACTGATTCAGTACTAAGCCTGCGACTAATGTGTACGACAGTTTCTGACCAAAGTCATCATGAATTATCTAAAACTCTCAGACATGTCGTGAAAATGATTTCTTAATGTTTTCATCCACTTTGTAGTGATTTTAAGTCTTAATTTGGCCACAGCTTTCTCTGTGTTTTCAGCAAATGGAATAATTTTTGCTGACAAATGTTGTTTTGAAACATTTTTTGGGTCATACAAAAATGACAAATTGTCCACTACCTGACAAAAGTATTGTTGTCAATCCTAGTTGTAAGAGCAAGAAATAATAACTTGACTTAAAGATGATCAATTGGAAAAGATTTTCAGATGAATCATCTGTTAAAATGCATCTCAATCATCACAAATACTACAGAAGACATATTGTTACCTGCATGGACCCAAGATTCTCACAGAAATCAGAAATCAGTCAAGTTTGGTAAAGGAAAAATCATGGTTTGGGTTACATTCAGTATGGGGGCGTGCGAGAGATCTGCAGAGTGGATGCCCATATTAACATCCTGAGGTATCAAGAGATTTGTGCTGCCTATTACATTACAAACCACAGGAGAGGGCGAATTCTTCAGCAGGATGCGCTCCTCCTCATACTTCAGCCTTCACATCAAGATTCCTAAAAGCAAAGAAGGACAAGGGGCTCCAGGATTGGCCAACCCAGTCACCAGATATGAACATTATTGAGCATGTCTGGGGTAAGATGAAAGAGGCATTAAAGATGAATCTAAAGAATCTTGATGAACTCTGGGAGTCCTGCAAGGACGCTTTCTTTGTCATTCCAGATGACTTTGTTAATATGTGATTTGAGTCATTGCAGAGATGCATACAATATTAATTCTTCACTGCAGCATGAATTTATATTCTATACTGGGCATTATTTCAGTTAAGTAACAAGACTTTTGTCTAAGCAAAGTCGGACATTACTGTCCTAATTAAATCAATAAAAATCAAGGCATGATCATATTTTATTTTGGTAAAATACGTAATCTAGAGGCCTTTGTTTTTTTATACGAGCCATTTCTTATACCAAATGATCAACTAAAAGTTATTATTTGTTGTTCCTAAAACTTGGAGAGGTGACAACACTTTTGAACAAGCAACAATCAAGAATGCATTATTATAAATCTCATTATAATGGAAGTCAATGGGGCAAAAACTGCCACTAACTTAACGAAAGGGTAATACATTTTAACTGTACACAGGTTAAATAGTGTGAATCCTAAGTGTGTTTAAATGCTGTAAGATGTAATTTTTCATGCTGTTTTTAAAGTGGCATGTAATATCTAGGAAACCAGCTTTAAGCTACCAAACAATTGTAAAGTTTTATCAGGATTACATTTAAGGGTTTAGTTCTGGCACCACTTCTCTTTTTCTTGAAGGGAGCTGCAGAACAGGACCTAAGACAGCAGTCAATCCAGCAAATTTTGTCTTGGCTGAGTGCTGGTCACCCAGTTATCCAAATGCAACTGTACTTGTTAAAAATAATGAACGGCTGCCAGGTATGTGCTTAAAACATCTTCAGCCACACACTGGTAAATCTCCTCTGAGAGAATACCATGCATGTAATGGTCAAATGAAGGTTTAAACAAGTGATTTCTCTCAGAACACAAACTAAATCTGTTCAGCAATGCGTCTAGTGGCCCTCTTAAAATTGGACTGCTCTAGAGACCTTTCTGATGTGTTTGACCACTGGAAAAGAGCACATAGTCATGCACTGTGACCACTTTTTTTCTGTAAAAACTCTTCAATATATTTCAAAATGTGTTGCCATGATGAACTGTGGCAAATCTAGCGGATAGTTTTTCTGTGGTGGGTATGTTCGGCTTGGTTCTTCATCAATAAAATCATCTGCAAACTAATATAATTTAAAGGGATAGTTCACCCAAAATGAACTATTTATTTGTTTAAAAAAAACAAAAAAAATCTTTATTTATGCTGTTAAACACAAAAAAACTGATTTTGAAAAATGTTGGAAATATGTAACATTAACTTCTATGGTATTCGTTTTTCTTTCTATGGAAGTCAATGGTTACAGGTTTTCAGCTTTCTTCAAAATTTCTTCTTTTGTGTTCAACAGAAGAAATAAACATTTTGGAATCACTTGAGGGTGAGTAATTTTTTTTATTTAATGTCCCTTTAACTTTAAAGGTCTGTGAATTGCGTAAATCCAGCTAATTACATTGGATCTTGCTTTTTTTATCATTTAATTTACGCTGAACCAGTGATTTTAGTGGATCAGTTCTTTTGTTAACCTTTAAAATAAGTTATTCAAATTTACTTGCTAGATACACTCACCGGCCACTTTTTTAGGTACACCTCACTAGTACCGGGTTGGACCCCCTTTTGCCTTCAAAACTGCCTTAATCCTTCGTGGCATAGATTTAATAAGGTGCTGGAAATATTCCTCAGAGTATTGTTGATACAAAGCAGGATAGATCCATGCTTTAATGTTGTTAACGCCAAATTCTGACCCTACCATCCAAATGTTGCAGCAGAAATCGAGACTCATCAGACCAGGCAACGTTTCTCCAATCTTCTATTGTCCAATTTTGGAGAATTGTAGCCTCAGTTTCCTGTTCTTAGCTGACATGAGCGGCACCCTGTGTGGTCTTCTGCTGCTGTAGCCCATCTGCCTCAAGGTTGGACCTGGTGTGTGTTCAGAGATGCTCTTCTGCATACCTCGGTTGTAACGAGTGGTGGTTTGAGTTACTGTTGCCTCAGCTGGAACCAGTCTGGCCATTCTCCTCTGACCTCTGGCATCATCCAGGCATTTGCGCCCACAGAACTGCCACTCACTGGATAATTTCTCTTTTTCTGACTATTCTCTGTAAACCCTAGAGATGGTTGTGTGTGAAAATCCCAGTTGATCAACAGTTTCTGATATACTCAGACCAGCCCGTCTGGCACCAACAACCATACCACGTTCAAATTCACAGCCATGTGATTGGCTGATTAGAAATTTGCGTTAACGAGCAGTTGGACAGGTGTACCTAATAAAGTGGCCTGTGAATGTATTTATCTAAAGTCATTTTGAACTTCTGTTTAAAGCCGCGGCCACACTGGGCTTTTCTCCCCATAGACTTCCATTCATATGCAAGCGAAGGCGTCAGACCGGAAACGCAAGGTCATGCGTCTGAGTTTCGCAGGTTGCTGCGGTGCAAAGTTCAAGCTTGGTGATCTCTGACCTGCGAAATCGCATCACTTGACAGTGTGAGACCAATCCAGGATCAAAACATGACCTCTCTGGACAAAAATTTAAAACATGGAGCAATCGCTCGCTTTTTTAAATGTCTAATCATCTTGTTTAATCCCGCACCTTTTCGCAGCTCCATACGACAGAATTTCGCAAGCTCAAACTCTAGTGTGACTTCGGCTTAAGCTGAACATGTTTACGTGTTAATTCTAATTCATTTTTAATACATGCTACAACATAATAAATTGCATATACTTTAAATGTTTTAACACATTCTGGAACTTAACAGTATGCTAATGTTAGCAATTTGTTAACTACTATATTTTGTAAACTGCTTGTAACATGTTAGTTTGTTAGTGTAGTGTTACAACATGCTAGCACCATGCTAAAACATGCCAGCGCCATGTTAATTCATGCTAGTAACATTATATTAAAACATACAATGTGTTGAATTGTTAAATAATTCTGTAAAAATGCCCGTAACTTCTCTCTTTCTCTCTTTGGGTTAAGAGTTACCAGTCTCTAACATTCTTCAAATTATTTACTTTTACATTCAGCGACAACAACAAAAGAATCTCATAAAGGCGTGAAACCACTTGACACTGGGTGAATAGTTAATTTATTTTTTTCTTTTGTGAACTATCCCTTTAAATACCTCTCAGTTTTAGCTACTGTAACTGCATTTTGTTAGTCCCATGCAGCTAAACAACGAGTGAAGCTTCATATGCATTATTTGTGATTGTGAGTGCAGATGGAATTCAGATATTTATTTATTTCTCCAGCATCTACAGGTTACGGTTGGCGTCATCATTAGCAGGTCTGTGTCAGCCAGCAGCCCAGAGGGAGTTCAGAGAGGACCTGAGCTGTGAGATGAGGTGAAAGCAGCCCATATTCCCTCAGTGACGGTACAGTCTGTTCACATTATCAGGTTACAGAATCCATGGCAACATGGGACATCTCGGGCATTCTGGGATTAAGACAGACCAGTCTCGATAATCCTTTTTATCTATCGCTGTCTTGTTAAAATACACTAAAGGTTCAAAACTGGGGTTCATACACTAAGATTTTTTGATGTTTTTTTATATGCAGTTGAAGTCAAAGTTATTTGCCCTTCTGTGATTTATTTTTTTTTTCTTTCTCAAATATTTCCCAAATGATGTTGAACAGAGAATTTTTCACAGTATGTCTGATAATATTTTTTCTTCTAGAGAAAGTCTTGTTTTATTTCATCTAGAATAAAAGCCATTTTCATTTTTTTTTTAAATATCAGTATTAAATAATATGAAGGTCAATATTATTAGCCCCCTTAGGCAATATTTTTTAGTTTTTCGATAGTCTACAGAACAAACCATCATTATACAATGACTTGCTTAATTACCCTAACTTGCCTAATTAACTTCGTGAAGCCTTTAAATGTCACTCTAAGCTGAATACTAGTATCTTGAAAAATATCTAGTCAAATATTATGTGCTGTTATCATGGCAAAGAGAAAAGAAACCAGTTATTAAGGATGAGTTATTAAAACTATTATGTTTAGAAATGTGTTGAGAAAATCTTCCCTCTGTAATACAGAAATTGGGGGAAACGATATACAGGGGGGCTAATAATTCTGACTTCAACTGTGTGTCAACTCACTAAGTCTGCATTTATTTATTTGTTAATTTTTTTTATCAAGGATTTCAAAAATATCGACGTCGACACAAAATAATACCAAATATGAAGTGCCGGTGTTACGGTTTAACTGGTGACCGTGTTAACTGGTGTCCCTTTCCAGATGTAAGCTATCCACGTTTGCAGATTGGCAGATTCGTCACTTTTTTACAGCAACAAAACATGCCCCTACCAAATAAAGATTCTTATTACTTGGTGTCAGTGTCATTGTAAGCATTATTATTATTTGAATATCTGTGTAGCAGAAAGTATATAACCAAAATTAATAAAAAAAAATTCTAATTTTCATGTCATCAACGGGATTCGAACTCGAACCCATCTAACTGAGCTATTCAGAACCACACATTAAGACATTCAGTCAAAATATGTTTTGCTGTGGTTGTGAATTCGTGTTAACCTGTTTCTTCGACTCATGTTAACATGTTTATATGTCGTTTACATGTACTCGCGTTAACATGTTTCTACAAACTCTCCCGCTAATAGAATATAGCTCTAAATGACAAAACCATGTTTCATCAGTTGGTCAAACCATGTTTTTTCATAGTTGTAGACTCATGTGTACCTGTGCCTTTGCATCGTGTTAAGTCGTGACCCTTGCTCACCCATGTACATAACGATTTTACAAAAAATGAATAGAATGACGATATTATTATGCAACAAATTATGTCTAATAAATCGAACATATATTTAATATATATGTATAATATTATGCAACAGAATATTACTTGAAAATCGCAACATTTAAATGTATTATCTTGGTCACATCTGTACCAAGGCACAAATATGAACATGATTTGGCTAATTGCGATAAAATGACAAAAAGCTGCTGTGCATCAATAGTCTCTGGTAGGTCAATTAGATAGGTATTCGGTGGTCTTATAACGTATCTTTTTTTCTTTGCGAGTTCCAATCCCATGTATGAGTTTTGTTTATCTAGCCTGATTTTTTTATTCTGTTTAAAATAAAATGGGGAAAGACTGCGATTTATAACGTAGGATATTTCAAGAGTTCACACTTAGCTGATGATTGATTATAAGCAAGTTTGGCATGCTGTCCCGGGAGAGAGCCCTGAGCTCAAAAGGTCCTTGAGCCCTGGGCTCCCTCCCGTTTGCAGGGCGAGAGGGGAGCTTTGAGCTCAGGTAGATCTCGAGAACTCCCCCCTTTTGTAAGAGTTGATGAAGAAAATAATTGCTACGGAGAGATATGGGAAGAACATGCTAACTTCACACAGAAACGACAGTCTGTTAAAGGACTTGAACCGGTGACGTTCTTGCTGTGAGGCCGTAGTGCTAGTCACTGGGCCACCGTGCCGCCCTATGAAAGGAAAAGAGGAGGAGTAGGGGTGGAAGGGGGGATTCTTCAAACGAAGATGACTGTAGTAAGAAACCCTGGCTCTTTATAGTGGGTTAGAAATCGTCTGATTGGTTGGTCATACATGGTTAATGCATGACCAGCCATGTTCAATCATAATCACGTGATCCTCTCGAAATTAGTTTATAAATAAACTTCACTTAGCGGAACATCGTTGTCATTTAGAGCTATTCTGAGAAAATATCAGCTCGTGTGACTTTGTAGACACAGGTTAACACGAGTCAATGCGACTCTATTATATTCTGATATTCTAATATTCTGTTGCATAATATTATATATAAATATATATATATTAAATATATGTTAGATATATTAGACATAATTTGTTGCATAATAATATCGTCGTTGTATTCATTTTTTGTAAAATCGTTATGTACATGGGTGAGCAAGGGTCACGAGTTAACACGATGCAAAGGCACAGGTACACATGAGTCTACAACTATGAAAAAACATGGTTTGACCAACTGATGAAACATGGTTTTGTCATTCAGATATTCTATCAGCGGGACATCATATACATGTTAACGTGAGTACATGTAAACAACATGTAAACATGTTAACAAGAGTCGAAGGAAACAGGTTAACACAAATTTACAACCATATTTTGACTGATAAAGTTTTGAAAACAGATCAATTCATGTGTGGTTCTGAATAGCTCAGTTAGATGGGATGTATGATACGTGTGCTGAATCTTTTAACTACACGAGTTCAAATCCCGTTGATGACATGAAACATATATATTTTTTTGATAAATTTTGGTTATGTACTTTTCTGCTACACAGATATTAAAATAATAATAATGCTTACAATGACACTGACACCAAGTAATAAGAATCTTTATTTGGTAGGGGCATGTTTTGTTGCTGTGAAGAAGTGGCGAATCTGCCAATCTGCAAACGTGGTTAGCTTACATCTGGAAAGGGACACCAGTTAACACGGTCACCAGTTAAACCGTAACACCGGATCCGGTAAAACGTGAACGCGCCTTTTCCCCAGACACTAGCAGAGTGTGGGTGCGTGTGGGACTGATCATGAGTGAAGATGAGTGAACAATAATATGTGAACTTTCTGGTTATTAATGCAATAATTTACCCTGCAGCAGAGGATTTGTCGGCCGCTTGTTAAAGGAAGGATTAGAAAATATATATTAGTGGTTGGCTGTTAATGCAAGACTCTTATTGGGCGATTAAAAAAAATATATTGTTGTTAATCTATTCTCAAAGTTGGGTTGGGAGCTGGGTCTATTCTTCACAAGCTATGATGACTTTCACCTTGATATTTTAGCGCAGATGTATACCTGACCGAATTGCACTGTTGGTGGTGAGAACGAGTCTTCAAACCTGTGTGTATTCCTACTGTAAAATTACCACATCAAACGTGACGTGCTAACATGGATGCAGTTCACTAGAGTGAATTTGATTAATGTTAGCATTCCGCGGTGTGTTTGTGTGTGCGTGTGTGAGCGCGGACCTTTACTGACAGCCGCGTGTGTTGGTCTTGTCAGAAAATATGCCAAAAAATCCTACATGACGGTAATAGTTTGATTGCGGCGTTTACTTCAATAATGCCACTAATATATACTTCACGTCTTAATTCCACTTCTGTGTAGTTCAGTTATGATTTTAGTTGGATTAAAGTCATCAAAAAACGCAGTTTGGAGCTTATGTAGGCCTACAGTTCAACATTCATGTTGAACTGAATAAACAGTTAGTAAACACAAGTACATCTTATTGAACATCATTCATTTTCATCACCAATTATCATAGTAGAACAGTTTCTCAACCAGTTTATGATGCATTTTGGAGACAGGAGATGAGCCCCTGGTCTAATGCGCCACCTGGCTTGAGAAACCCGTCCTCAAAGACTTACTTTTTATCCTTATTTGGGTAGCACACATATCCTGAATGCCTTCAGCAGAATTCAAATGAGCTGTTTTAATCTAGATCTAAAATTAAAATCTTAATCTAGGGGGATTAATCATACAGCACTAATTTTTCATCTTTAAACTGTTTTTATGCTATTTGCAAAACCTTTTTCAAATGTCACCTAAGCAGATGCTTTTGAGTTGTTTTCACTTATGCATTCGAGTCTTCTTAAATTCTTAGATTTTTGCAGCAAAATAGTTCAACCTCAGCAACCGCATAGCAACACGTCCGAAACATTTAGAATACCTACATACATAGCAACCCCCTGGTATCCGCCCTACTGTTAAAAACACTGACCTCTGCACTAGAATAAATGTCAATTTTCAGTCTTTCCGGGCTCGTTTTGTCTCTTTATTGGTTGATACTGATTGCTCATTAGAGGCTGGATGGCGTTTAATTAAAAAGCAATTGCGTGTGTGTGTCTTGAACTAATTAGGAGCGGCAATTACCCCAAACTGTGAGTGCGTCCTCCTACCGGCCGCAGGAACAATGGACTGTCTGTCAGTGGCGGTGTTGCCCAAGCAGAACAGATGTGTGTGGACACGCGAGACAATGGCGTGGCTGGATAAGTGGGTTCCTGATCTCCGAGGCGGGGGGGTCGGGGGGGACGGCAGCTTGTGTCCGAGACGCCCGCGTGGGGCGAGGGAGAAATCCACAGGACCAGCGCAGAGCCCGATCCATCTCAAACACTCACACACACACACACACACACACACACACACACACACACACACACACACACACACACACACACACACTCAGAGCTGTCATGGCCCCTGCAGAGACAGACCCTGCTGATCGGCTGCTAATGGACATCTGCCATAAATGCCTCGCACCCGTCGCTCTGATGAGACGGAGATTAGTGTGTATCGTAGATGCATGTCCGCTCAGCTCACACAAACAAAGCAAACTGACGAGAAATGATGCAAAATCCACTGGGCTGAGTGGAAAATCCCCTGTATGAAGTCACACTCAGTACATAAGGAAGGCCGGATCAGCCGGGAGACGTGTCAGTCTATCTGAACCACTGCTAATTTTCAAATTAGCAGCAATTTTCTCCGCAGACAGCAGTTGGCGTTTCACTTAAGATTATTGCTTTGGTTTTCAAAATTATGGTTCCTGTGATGTCAGAGTGGAACTCATTTGTATGGTTCCCAGCGAACCTTTTCTTGGTTTTGTTTTAAGAAAATCTGACTTCAAAGAACTTTTTGTGGAATGGAAATATTTTGTGTAAATTAAAAGCTTCTAACTGGAACCCTCCATAACTATTTTAATATCCACCTGTTTTTACGCGCATTTCAGAATATTGCATTTAAAAAAAGCTTAAAGGTTCAAGACACCCTCGAGTACTTTTTTTTGAGATTTTAACACTGTATGTGTGTTGAGCATCATTTAAGATGACGTTAGCACCTGTTAGCTTAAATTGTGGGTAAAACTGGATAATTTTGAGCTTTTGTCAGCTGATCTCATCTTCTGGATTTAAAATCATTTTTAGGGCGGTGAATTTAAAATCGGTGACGCAGCGCGAATCTGCTAGAAGAGTGATGACGCATCGCTTTCTCATTATTATTCATAGCGGAGTTTTCTTATCGTATGAGATGTCCCTGCTTCTTAATTATTCATGAGTGCTTTCCGAAGGCAAGACAGATCTGCCAAGCTGTGAGACCCAATGACAGGGTGAGACCGTGTCCGCGTATGGCAAGCAGTATTTAGCCGTGCATGAAGGGTCGTAACGTTATGTGTTTGTTTCCATGATTCACAGGGTTTGTTGCATGTGTTTCCCTGCAATGCTGTCAGGGCCAATACAGCAAAGCTGTTGGTTTGCAGTAAGCATTTTTGTCGGGAGAACTGTACAGAATTGGAAGAATGAGCTCAATTGGAGAATGGCTGATTTTGTCTTTTATCAGTTGAGTTCATTACCATTCAGACACATGTGTTTGCACATGTTTAAAACGCTCCAGATTACCAGAAGTGTTAATGGTTGAAATAACAGGGCAAGAGACCTGCTGCACTGTTATCCACTGTGTTTCAGACCGGGGGATTCAGGAGGAGAGAAGTCGTCCTCATTTATAGTGTTTACCTGGTTATCTTTAAAATGATATAACAAATTGTGGTTGTGTGTATAAGAAATTACGAATAACATGTGTAGCAGGGCATTAAATTACTTACTGTTTATTTCTTTGCATTTTAACTTTGTAAACTATAAAAAAATCATGGGTCTCCTCACGGTTTGGGTCTCATTTTGTGAGCCAACTGACAACAATTGTTCGCTCCCCTTTTTTTCCCCTGCTCTGCTGGCCACACCCACTCTTCCCTCCTCTCACATTGCTCCACGACCATTATGAAGCACTTGTTTTTAAATTTTGTGGTAGATTTGAACCAAAAGAGGGGGGTTTCATACTCCTTTAATAGAAATGCCAAGATTTGCATACATTTTAACAATGTACATAAAAAAACATGCGCACAACTGAATAGGATAAACTTTGTATCCGAAAAGACAAAATGTGCATGAACCATGATAGAAACACATTTACCAGTTGAATTCCAGCATGAGCATCAAAAAAGTCATATGATTTTGTTTTAACAAATGATGTGAAGATTAAAGTAGGGGCAATGGGATGGCATTAGTGGACCAACTAAGCAAGCACATTGTAAAACATCTGAATTGCTGTTTTGGTCATTTAAAAACATCTTCACAGTATTTCAGAATTATCATTATTGTATTATTATTAACTTCCAAACTGTCTTGAGCGTCGGTGGTCCCAAAGAGTAATTTCACGACCCCAAAAGCCACTGTGAATTCATTACGTTCGGTCTCGTCAATCACTTATAGTTCTTATTTTCTATTGGATTCAAGTCAGGTGATTGCCTGGGCCATTCTACAGCTTTATTTTCTTTTCTGAAGCCGATTGAGAGTTTGCTTAATTGCGTTTGCGATCATTGTCTTGCTGAAATGTCCACTCTGGTTTTATCTTTATCATCTGGTAATGTAAATGTTGGACTGAAGCAGATAATATTCATTTACGCTGACAAGGGGCAGGTTTGCTGAATAACTACTGAGCGATTTCAGCTGCTGTCTGGGCTTTCACTGCCTTTCTACAACTTTCTTAATGTGTTCAATACTTTTTTCCTGTGTCATTTCATTTTATGACACATAACTTAATTTCTAAAGTAATTCGTTTTGTTGATTACTTTAAATGCTACTGATATCTGGTGAAAATTTCTGGATTACTGTCCTGATGTCAAACAATGCGGAATATGTGATGGATATGTGTGTGAACCCAGCAGTGTTGACCAATCAGAAAGGAGAAAACAACACGCATGCTGAGGTCATGAGGCAAAAACTAAAGCTGTAGTGTCTACATGAGTACACTGTACGCAGTTTCATAAAATATTCCCCCTGGCGGGGTTTTCAGAAAGTTTCAATTCCAGCCCTTGTTCACATGTACACTGAAAAAAATCATTCAGAGATGATTCCTTGGATTTACTCAATTTTTTTATGTTAAGTGGCTGTAAACAATTTATTTGGGCTGAATTTAAACAAACAAATTAAGTAGAATTTTATTAAAATTCAATTTGTTTGTTTAAATTCAACACAAATAAATTGTTTGCAACAGTTTTGCAAACATAATTTTTTTCAGTGCACACGGGTATTTTTATAAATGGAGTTTTCCCCGCTTTTGTAAAAAAAAAATTAATAAAAATAAATCTTAAAAATAAACTTAAAGCCGTGATGTGATGTGTGTGAAGAGCATGCTGAACCAGCAGGTGGTGATAATGACACTTTCATGCTGGTTTCTCACCCAACGAGGAATTAAGTTTTTGTAAATTGCATAGAAATCAATGCAAACGAGAGAAAAGAGGCGGATTATCATCCCGCAGGGGAACGACACAGGCTCATTCTGTAAACGAAGCCCTATATATGTTTCTGGAGATTATGTAGCCAGAAGTACGTATGACTGCATTTCATTTTTAAAATGAACGCTAAGCCGCATTTGCTTTTCGTGCTTACCAGCTGACCCCTTGCCTCCGGATGAATGGCTTTATCACTGTTACCAGTTTGTCTTGTTAGCTTGCCATCGGCAGACTTGAGACGCAGAGAGGAGATGACCACGACGGCGGGGTTCAAGTCTGGTGAAGAACGGTTCTAGAAAACAGGTACGACAAAAACAAGTCAAAAAATTAAATAAAAAAGTAAATAACAGGGTGAGAATGTGGTAAAGTCTGAAAGTGTGGTAAAAATCAGGCGAGGGCTTTTATTTTTCTGGATTGATTTAGAAAATTGTTGGTTGGGTTTAGAGAAGTGGGTGAGCGGGTCAATCAATACAATTGGTTGGGTTTAGGGATGGAGTCTACAGCGGCCTCCAGTGGGTTTACGTGAGAACAGCAAGCGTGAATGGCACTCACGAGAGAAATTTTAGATCTCAAAAGCTTACACAGTGACCTCTGGTGAGTTTGTGAAAACAAAAACTGCAAAAAAAACGTAGCTCCTGGGACGTGTTTGGCGCTCTCCAGGAATTTATATAGAGGTACATTTTCAGAATGAGCCTGGGTTGGTAATGACACTGTACTAAAGACTGTAGAATACACAAGAAATGTCACTATTCTAAAATCCGTTGGTATAGTCTTTGTTTAAAGTGTAGAATGTAAATGAACATTGATTGATGTATTATGAGCAAACAATTAATAATAATATCAATAACTGAAAGCTTTTGATGTACACTCACGGGCCACTTTATTAGGTACATTTTACTAGTACCAGGTTGGACCCCCTTTTGCCTTCAGAACTGCCTTAATCCTTCATGGCATAGATTCAACAAGCTACTGGAAATACTCCTCAGAGATCATGTTGACATGATCTCAACACGCAGTTGCTGCAGATTTGTTGGCTGCACATCAATGATGAGAATCTCCCGTTCCACCACATGCCAAAAGTGCTCTATTGGATTGAGATCTGGTGACTGTGGAGGCCATTTGATCCTGGAGAAAAGTGTAATGGTCAATATGGTAAATGAAGCCCCGCCTTTTAGTACAGGAGCAAATTATTGATCGCTATAGACTGACAATTCTCTGGGGTAGGGGCTCAGACCAGACCTGAGTTTCTGCAGATTTTGTGTGATTCCAATGTTTAGAAATGAAACTAAAGAGACAGTTGTTGTTTAATTTTATTGGTAATTCCAATAGTAAGCTTGGCAAGCTATTTTGGTGAATTTGATGTTCCACATTTAAACAAAATGTCCAAGCACACTGCCTGAGAGGCGTTTCAAAGATGCCGCCAAGTGAAATGACTTGCCTTAAAGGGACTTTGACTATACCCAGAATTTCGAAAAATCTTGTCCGGAGTTTTCAGAAAGTTTTGTTTTCTGTTTCAGTGTGCTTTCATGTGAACAAACTGCGAAACTGCATAGTAAAAAGTGCAGTTTTGAAAATACCCATGATCATGTGGACAGGGCTGGGTAAATAGAGCTGCATAAACAAAAAAAAAACATCTTCATTTCAAGCCACAAATCACACCTACTGTATGTTAGAGTTTGTGTTTTCAAGTGCATGTGTTGAATTGTCAGTTTTTTTGTGTTTTTGTCAGGAACAGCATGAGTGTGTGTCTGCAGAGTGTGTTATAATGGCATGTGAGGACACGTTGGTGCAGAAATCAGCTGGCAGCATCAGATGCTGGAGGAGAACCTACTGCAGGAATCCCCCGACAGGAGCCACTCATTATTCACTCGGTCTCGTCTTTTGTCTCTGTGGCTGAAGCTGTCAAACTTGTCACTGGCAGGAGAGCGCTGTTATTCCTCAGGGATCCTCTTTCTCTCGCTCTCTCGGAAATGAAAATCACTGCCATGTGAAATGGGATCGCTGTTGCCCGTTGCTGCTTCACTGAAGGAGAGATGCTCGTACCCCAGTCATTTTTAATCAGCACAAAAGCCTGTGAGAGTTATATTCAGATGGCTGCTCGGCAAACGCTTAGTGGTTTTTCATTTGTTTGCAGCTTGTACAGCAGATTTGGGGTTACAATAATTGAATAATCATAATGAGCAATGGCTTTGACAGCATTTGTAGCATTTCAAGTCATGTAAATGAACATTGATTGATGTATTATAAGCAAATGATGAATAATAATATCAGTAATTGAAATGTTTGATGTAGATGTTTCTGTTAAGTTTAATAATGAAATGATTGATTAAAATAAATGTTTTTTTTCTGTTTAAAGTTGAATGCAGCAGGGATACATCAAATTAATCAAAACTGACAGTTAAAAAAAATCCTATTTTAAGCGATACAATTCTGTATGTATTCATGTGAAAAACATATTAATCATTAATAGAATGTTATACTATAATATACCAATGTTAGTATAATATACTTTGTTTTTTTCAGTATTTTAAATATATATATATATATAAAAAAATATATATATATATATAATAAATGTACATTTATTTTACTTTGTTTATTGTTGCTTTTAATCAATATTTTTATGCATATTTACTATATTAATATATTACTATATTTACTATATTATACATGTTTGTATAATGTTCAATATGTTTGTGCTTAGTTTACATTAAAATTATGTTAATATTTTAGTTGTTTTATTTTATTCATTTTTTTGTTATACATTTGAACATATTAAAAAAAATTATATTGCACTATTACATATTTTTTACGTAAAACGTACATTGAAAGAAACTATAAAAAGCTTTTTTGATATATATATATATATATATATATATATATATATACATACACACACACACACACACACACACACACACACACACACACACACACA
>CAIGQZ010034990.1:6625030-6655703 GCA_903798205.1 Danio tinwini | reverse complement strand
CAACAACACACAAGCCTCTCCTACAAATGAGCACTGGATTTATGATCGCCAGACCTTTGGTTTCTGTGCAGTATTGCCAAAAGTGCCAGGAGTAAAAATGTTACTATTTACCCCACCTGCGGGGCAAGTTGTAACAAACAGAGGGTTAGTAGTAACACATGCTTATAAAGGCAGATTTCACACCATTAATTTAACTTCAGTTTACTTTAAATAGTAGCTATATTTCCTCAGTAATTGGCTCATTTCTTTTTTATTCTATATAGCACAGTGTGTTTATTTATTTATTTTGTTTATTGGATAAACACATTTGAATCTGTTTGCATTATTATCCATTTATCTATTATTATACAATGCATTTATTTACATTATTAGCAATAAAATATATATTTTTTCTATTAAAACAATATTTTCTATTAAAAAAAATTATTTAAAAAGTTCTCAACATTAAACTCAAAATTTTTAAATATATATTTTGTTAGTTTAGTTGGTGTCCAACAGTGTGTGGCTTAATTGTGACACGCTGTTACAACTAACCCCGCTGTGTCATGTTTTCCTCAAAGCTGGCTAGCAGTCTCTGTGTGTTTTATACATCTTTCAAAATAGTTTCATCTTTTAGCCTAGAAGACGGTGATCGCAACAATATAAGATTTTACGTTCACACTTTCAACGATACATACTTTTTTTTTTTTTTTTTTATAAAAAAATATTGACTATAATTAAATAATACTTTTATGGTGCAAAAATGGTTTCTCCTGTGTCCAGTGTCAGGAAGATGTCCAGGCCCAAATTAAGAATTCAGAGGCCCCTGGGCACAATGGCTTGTAGGGTCCCTTACAAGGCCGCACCCCTATAGTTGAGTTAAAAAATAAGATTAATATAATATTTTTCAAATAAAGTTAATCTAATATTTAATATTTTATATTAAATATTAGATTAAATATTAATATTTTGCCCACATTTTTTAAATAAATGATATAGTACATATATTTATAGTCTACAAAGATTTAAGTGAAAATGAATGGATTTTAATATACTTGTTCAAGTTCACTGAAGCAGTACTAAACATTTATATTTAAGGGTATTTTTAATGTATAACTTCTACAAACATAATATATATGATTTGGATATAAGACCTCTCCAGTCCAGTTCTATGAATCTGAGTCCTCCATAATACACACACTGATTAATGATTTCTACTGTCTCCCTCGTGATGAAGAAGAGTAGGCAAAGAGCACTTGATTTTAAGGCTGAAAATATCCGAAATCACACACACTGTACCAGTTCTCTCCTGTCTCTCTCCTCTTCAGGGGCTTTTTCTATCTCTCTCTCTGTCTCTCTCCATTTTATGTTTGTCTCTCCTATTCAGACACACAATGAGTCCAGTCTGTGCTGCGGTTAGCTTTTTCTGCCTAGCTAACATTCCCTATAGTGTCTTCTTTACCCTTATTCTCCTCATCATAGATCTGTTTGAAGAAGTTGTGTGTATACATGGAACATGCCTCAATAAAGATGCCTCCTCCTCTTCTCCTTTTCTCTTGCGTTTGCTACATCCACTTGTCCACTCATTTTGATCTACGACCACTACTACACTACAGTCTGCCCAATTTAGTGCGGGTTATTTCAGAACTTTCCTTTCTATTGAAAATAAATGTATTTCCAATCTGATATGTAATGGGGGAAAAAAGAAGAACGTGTTCATCAGACGCTGGATTCGAACTGTGTTCATGATCGATCGCCTCAAAACGCATTGCCATGCTCTTTACGAGCTATGCCACTCACACTTGCTGTCTACTGCGCTCTTTATTCTTAGCTTATTCCAACGAGGTGCGCTATTTGCACTTAGCCTAAATAGACACTTTAAAATCAGCAATTTTTTCCCCCCTCGCAGGGGCCCAAAGTGTGCATGGGCCCCTGGGCCTGTGCCCTTAATGCCCATTGGTTAGACGTCTGCCGGCACTGTGTTGAAAACCTCTGAGGCATGCCAACTCTGTGTTACATTCAACCCCGCGTTACTTTGTTCCCCGCACTCCCCTATTCCTGGCTGGGTCAGTTGGCATTTCTGTGAGGAGTTTGCATGTTCTCCCTGTGTTGGCGTGGGTTTCCTCCGGGTGCTCCTGTTTCCCCCACAGTCCAAAGACATGCGGTACAGGTGAACTGAATAAGCTAAATTAACCGTAGTGTATGTTTGTGAATGCAAGAGTGTATGAGTGTTTCCTAGTGTTGGGTTGTGGCTGGAAGGGCATCTGCGTAAAACATATGCTGGATAAGTTGGCGGTTCATTCTGCTGTGGCGACCCCTAATTAATAAAGGGACTAAGCTAAAAAGAAATGAAATGAATGAATGAATGAACTTGCGTTACCCCAAACACTATACATACACATTTCTAGTTCATGATAACCAATTAGCTAGTGTAAACCAATTGAATGTTCTTGTTGCCATTTGAAGCTCATATTTGATCATATTTCATACATTTATAAACTGGCGTGCTTGTGTATTAAACAGAATGCATTATAAACAGTGGTGTAGTCCTAAAAAAAAAAGTGGTGTACTATTACCCACTCAACACATTTTAAAAGTAGGCAAAGAAACGACGAAGCTATATATATTTTTTATTTATTATTATTTTTTCAACATAAGTTACCTGTTACTATTGAAAGAAAAAACTAATACTAAGGAAGTTAATGGTTACAGGTGTCCAGCTTTCTTCAAAACATCTTCTTTAGTGTTAAACAAAATAAAAATAAAGACAAACCGGTTCAGAACAAGTAAAGATTGAGTAAAGGATGACAATTTGACTTTTTTTTTAATGAACTATCCATTAAAAAAGGAAAATATTTAAACAAAGTGGTTTATTTTAAAGCGAGATGCTAATAGCCTAATCCTATTTAATGATTTATGCTTAGCTAATATATATATATATCAGGAAAATAAAAAGTTTTTTTCTTCAAAAACTCAAATACTAGCCTATACTCAAGTATTTTTTCCATGTTTTAAATAGAACTACCACTTTTTTCAAAATGGCATAAATATAAACATGTTAAAAAATGTCCAGGCTCATTTACATATTTTACTATAATAATATAAGTCATAATAGTAAATCATTTTTAACAAAGATACAACACAATATTTCACTCTGATCTCACTCTGATATGCAGCTAAAATGAGGACATTCACTGAGTGGTTCTGTCACGGTTTAATCCTGTGCATGACTGTATGATATATAATGCCACATGCACTGTAATGTGTTTTATAATCATAGTTAATTGATAATAAATGTTCGTTAAGAGTTGCATTTTTGTTGGAGGAACGGCTGTGATGATGAGGGAAGCGCGGAGGAAACAGTAGATGGGGAAACCCGATTGGTACATGTGATACAAGTGTTTCTATAGCAAAGAACTGCAAATATGCAGATATTATAACAATCTATAGATAAACACACCTTCTGCTCTCACTCTGCAAAGCTGTGGTTTGCTGATTAAACGAAAAACGAGTTAAAAACGGAGGAGCAGAAGTCTGCCGCCGTTTTCATATCAAATTTAAAGGGGACTGAGGTGATCATTTAGTAGTGTACAGTTCATGAGGAAATCGCAAAACATTTAGAGGCACTGAATAGAAATATAGGGGGCTAA
Source organism: Danio tinwini (assembly GCA_903798205.1). Taxonomy (NCBI): domain Eukaryota; kingdom Metazoa; phylum Chordata; class Actinopteri; order Cypriniformes; family Danionidae; genus Danio; species Danio tinwini. The sequence continues at coordinate 6,652,074 of CAIGQZ010034990.1, read as the reverse complement.
AGCGATGCCCATGCTTTTTTAAAATAATTTTACCTCAGTGTTTCAGCGAGACATCATTTAGTTGACTTGTCGTCGTTATCGAAAAACCGAAACCGAAATTTTCTCCCAGCTGCTGCGGTCGTCAGGGGGCGGGGAATGGAGCAAATTAAACAAAAATGCACTGATTGCAACAAATAAGATGCAAAAAAAAAACATTTGTTATACAGTTAAAGGGGATGCGAATACACGCAAATTGGGGAAGTCTAATCAGAAAAACAAGTGAGTATACCGAGGTTATACCCAATAATTGATCCTCAGAAGTTGTAATACCCAAACAGCTCATGGAAAAAAGTAGGCATACTGAGTATACGTGCGTATAGCCTCGTCTACAGCACTGATTATAAATGAATGTGCTTTAAGTTGAGGAATCTCTGCTGAACGTTACTGATCTGGGGTCTGCCGCAGGAGGAGAAATCAATAACTCTGCATTTCAAGGCTTTTCTTTTCACCTCATCTGTCTTCTGGTGTGTCAATAACACTTTCACTCTTCTCTTCTCAGGCCGCTGTGCTTTTATGTGACCGTATCGCCGAAAGCCGGAGTGTGTTTTACCTTCAGTTTGATGGAGTTGTCTGTCTTTCTCTTCAACACAGACTCTCAGAGATGCTCGTCTGATGTCACAATGAAGGTCAGCAACAAGAGGACTCTTATATATCTGCCTTACTATTGATTCAAAAGAAAAAAAGCCAATGTCCTGACAGAACATTTAGCAAATTGGTTACACTTCAGCTGGAATTCTCCATAATGACAAACTTTTGACTCATTTTTAGCTCAATAAACTCCTAATTTGCTGCTTATTAATAGTTATTAAGATAGTAGTTGAGTTTTGGTACTAGGTAGGGACAGTTTATAGGTTTTTTGCATCTGAAATCTTCTATACTCAATGTAAAAACATGATTTGTGACATTTATTATTCTCAAAAACTATTCTCTAAACGCAAACATACAAGCATGTGAACTAAAGATACTCTGTGGTGTGTGTGCGTGTAAGATGAGCAGCCTGCAGATGCCTGCACAGAAAAAGCACTATGAGAAAGTTATGCTGATGAATAACTGAATATGTAAAGCCATGATTCTATATGTTATATACCCATATGAAGCTATATGTGTGAGAAGCATTAGAGTAACATATTATTACATTACCATCAAGACAATGTATGAAAACCATACTAGAAGAATTTAGCAAAGGCAACACTGGACTGTAAACCCAATCCTAAGCCAGATGTGCCAAAAATGTAACAGATAAATGTCACAGGACTATATACTGTATGTGTGAAAATATGCAGAGCAAACACACGAGGTGGTGAAACTGCATGTATAAAGCAGGACCACAGAAAACAAACTCTTCAGATTGTCTAGGAGAGACTTCAGGTTGTCCTGAAGGGCTGTTTTCAGACATCTCGGCTTTGTTGAATAAAGTCTATTTTCTGGTATCCAAAACCTCCAGTCTGATAGTGATGAGAAGGTCGGCAACTATGACAAAAACTACTAAAATCTTAAGTGTTAGTAATCTCTGTAAATGATGTTTTTTTTGCATTTGACCTCTTCAGTGCACAACATTAAACATGATATCTCTAAAAAAAATGGCCTTATTAGTTTTTGCAAATTACCACTTCATATACATCCTGCTGCTGCCATGTAATGGGAGTCTGGAGTTTTTGGCCAGTCTGTATTGACCTTATTCTAAAATGTGGACGTGCGCTCGTTTTTGCGATTGTTTTAGAACTTCCGATTCAGTCGCCTATGAGAGAAATGACTAGGAATAATAAATGGCTCAAAATGGTCAAACTACTCGCTCTACAAACAAGTGTTTACATGACTATACAGACAAAATAGAATAATATAATAAGAAAACCTCAGTTTGCAACATCAAGCAGCAGAACGAGCAGTTTTTAACGTCTAAAAATGAATGGAAGTGAATGAGAACGGAAGTCTCGAGCCAAAACGATTCAATGACTGGCTCGTACGCGGAGAATAAGGTGAATAGACTGGAGTATTATAAAATATATGTGTCTTATATACTGTATTGTGCCACTTTGACATCTCTTTGTACACTGCATCTGCATATCAGTTACTGGCATTTGAAACAGCCAATGAAGTATTGTAGGAATCGCCACTGTAGGACTTATTTGTATGTTGTTTGTCTTATTTTAATTGGCATCTACATAAGCAATTCATCCAAAACTACTATTACTTGTGCAGTTTACTAACTCTCCCAAGATTTCAGTTCTTCTTTAACTGGAAGAGTCCTAGTTTACCCCCTTAGTAAACACACTATCGCTGGGTGCATTTCCACCTGCAGCACTTAGACTGAGAATGATTATGTACTGAAGGCACCACGTCATGTTGTTTATGGACTGATATTTTACTCCATCTTCTTTTTTAAGCAAAAATGCTGATGCCAAATTGTACACTACACTGCCATTTTATATTACTGCCATTGTGCAATACACTGTTTTCAATGAGTGTTGACTCACTCCCAAATATACCTATGCTATTTGTCTGTTATTTTCTTTGTGTGTTGCATAATTTCTGTCCATACTTCAAACATTGACCACCTTCCTAATCAATTTTCTGTTTTGATCTCAAGCCTAGGGAAATAACTGACAAAGCACCAATCTGAGGCCGCATGTTTATGATGTCATCATGTACACTTTTTACAAAGTGTTTTACAGTAAAATACAAGACACTAAAGTATTTCGATACACAATATTAAGCCATTTTCATAAACCCTATCAATTACAAATGAAAAATAGTATGTTTTATTTCAAGTATGTATTTGAAATACATGTATCATAAACACTGCCCATCCCTGCATGAGTAGAGATGTTTAATAACGCAGAATATGTACTTAATACAGCGTTCATACGGTCATGAAAAACCTGGAAAAGTCATGGATTTTTGACATGGCTTTTTATCAGGCCTGGAAAAGTTTTGCAAAAACAGAAAAACCCAAGTTTTGGAAAAGTCATGGAAAACAGATATCTATATTCTCGAATATAGGTTTCAGTGTTTCTTCTAGGGATTTTTCAGCTGTGGCGACAGGCCTTTTGCATAGATCTACAAACTACTTATGGCGTTATTTCAATGACAAATGTCGTGAGTGCAGTATTACAAGTTGAGATCAAATTCGTGTAATACGAGCATGCAAATCTATTGGCTTGCGCACCGATTTCCTCTATTTGCGCACAAAACTTTTTGCATGCCCTCAAATATACGCTGCTGAAGTGCAATTTAGCGCGTTTATGTACTGAGTATGTCTTCAACATTTATAAGATTGGCTAGGAATATTTATGAATGTCTCCAATAGACCTACAGAGCGGCATTGATGCATCCTGAAGTAAAATGGCTATAAACTCCAGCAAGATAAAGTCTTTGTTTGTTGTATGCATAACCATATACTGTTATCTATAGATAAAGTATAATTATGATAACTGTGTTCATCTTCAACTGTGTTTGCTGGCCTCATGCATCATGCACCTGTCAGTCAGTCAGTCAACATGTCACCTTAAAAGGTTAAACAAATAACCCACAGCAATACTACGGTTACAGAAAAAGTTTGCTTTGTTATAATTCCCTTACCTTTTAAAGAGCCCCTATTACACATTGAAAATGGTCATATTTCGGTTTTATGGGTCTCCAACAACACTCTGATATGTATGCAAGGTCAAAAAACACGTTCATGGTCTTATAATATGCATTTATTTTACCTAATTATTCCAGTGACTTCCATATGAATCGTTCAGCGATTCATTTGTTTCCAAACCCCTGCTTAGCGCGAAGCTAATCTGCGCTGATTGGACCGATGACAGCCTGTTGCGATTGTTCGACAGCATTCAGCGTGAGACAGTAAAATGCCTAGCGCAGATTATCAAGCCCCCGAGTCGCCAACATTGGTATAGGATCCGATCACAGCGGACACCCGAAACATGCTTCAAAGTAAACTTACTAACGCCATAGTAAACAGTACCCAGTTCTAAACAGTGTTATTCAGACACCTCAGCGCTGAAAGCAGTGCAGTTAAACACAAGCATATGCATGACACACATTCAGTTTTAATACACATAGCAGCAAAAGCTGAACTATTCTGAACCTTGACCGCTGCACGTGTGCAGGATCAGCTAACGGTGGCCATAGCAACGACAAATGGCAGTGGAACGAGCTCACGAAAGCATTTAAATCTGTAAACAAAGCAGCACACATCACGTTTACAACGTTGCATTAGACATGATATGAGAATATAATGAGTTAACCTGATACAGTAACAAAACATGTAGATCATTTCTATTTGCAATCATTGCTGTGGCACCTCGTCCATGAACTGCTATATGTTCTAAGTGCTTACCTGCATTCTGCTTTTCTAAACGAGCACATCCCCAGCCGGGAGGTTGTAGCATCCTCTGTCCTCTGACAAGCTATCTTCGCGGGCCCCCGCTCTCCATTCGCAAGCCTTTTCCAGTGTTTTTCGTATTTTGCCTGCACCCCTGGTGTCGTCTGTCCATTACAAAATGGAGGCAGAAACTAAGCGTGCAGATTTTTGAACGACTCCTTTCCCTCACACTTCCAATATTATCCAGGTAAGCACAGCGTCTTCATGAGCGTCTTGCTGCTGTGTTAGTGGGCGGGGCATCAGGTTTGAATTTTGGCAGTTCTGCGCGCGCAACCATTATGTTTCGCAAAGACGTCATGCCGAAACAGCTGAAGATTCGTTATAAAGACGATTCATTTAAACCACTATGAGTCGACTCTTTTATAGATGAATCAATAGTTTTAAAAACTGTCCACTTTCAGATTTAAGCTTTAGCTGGATATTTCACTTCACTAAGAGCTGTGTTACACACTACATGAAAGGTCATTTTCAAAAACCCATAATAGGGGCTCTTCAACAGCCGCCCAAATATATTTGGTGGTGACACATGAATAATACTATTGTTATCATCCATTTACACTTTTTTTTGTATCCGCACAAGAAAGCCAAACAATCGCGATCGATTAACCAGTGGAAAATCTTCTCTCGCTCTGCACGTTTCCGATTGCTGATCTGTCACTCACACAGACGCATATTTTCCACCAAAATGCATCTGACCGTAGTTTCCCACCATGGACGAATGAATGTAGCAGAAACCTTGGGTTACTTGTCTTGACTTCTATTCTGTCCTTGGCCAATCATATACTCTCACATTATTAGTACGGTGTAAGCATTATCTAAATCAATTTTACATAGATATAAATACAAATTGAAACTAAATAGATTGCTGCGTGTTTTACGATATGCTGTAATACATTTTAACATGCATTGTTTTTCTTTTACCACACATATGTAGACATTGCATAAAACATTGGGTCATGAAAGTCTTGGAAAAATCATGGAAGTCATGGAGTTTTAGTAGTAAAAATGTGTATGAAACCTGTTTATAAGTACTAATGAACAGCTAATATCTTATTAATTACCAGATATAAGTGAGGATTGGACCCTTGTACTAAAGTGTTACCAGTAAATATTCTGTGAATGCATAATATATTGTATATCAAACACAGTTTAGCATTTTTGTCATTTTTTTCCTCTATATATTTGCACTGATTTATCAGGGCTGTGTATTGGCAAGGGCCTCACGATTTGATACATATCACAATACATGGGTCACGATACAATATATCACGATACAATAAATATTGTGATATATTGCAATCGTTTGTATTAGTATGCGTGTCACATTATACTGACAACTTGATAAAGTCGGCAGAGAAATAAAAATTCCAATTCCAATTTATTTTCCATCCATTCAAATTCATTAGAACTGCATCTTGTGATTGAACAGAGAACTATATATATATATATATTTCTCTTTTTTTGTCTAGTTTGCTACTCCCTGGTATAGCGTTTAGGGTTGGGTGAAGTTGACCAATTTGGCATCGTACAATGTCTAATGTGAAAGATCGCTATGGACAATTGCATTGTTGTCATAGGCGAAGGTGAATTAATTATTTATGCATAATTCAAAAATTCATAATAAATTAATAATTTGTAGCCTACCGTTTCAACTACCTGACCTGCATGGTCTTTGTTTTACTCATAACCAAATCATAAATAAATAAATAAATAAATAAATAAATAAAGATAAGTTACACACAAATTACCACCTGTCAATCACTTTTTTTCCGCGGGACTCTGGCATGAATAGGCAGAGTGATCTGTGTCGTTTTGGCGTCCACAAACTTGATTGGTAAAAAAGGTGCACAAACAACAGGAACCAACCAACAGTATCTGAGGTTTTCGCTAAAATTACTTAGCACAAGCGTGAAAGCGAAAGACTGAAGTAGTGTACTAACGCTGTGACACGTTACCTGAGAGAATCAAAAGACTAAAGAGTCGTTGGCATATTAAGTTTTCAAGAACTTTGTGAGCGGCATGAAACGGAACCTTCTTCTCTCTTTTTATATCTGCGATTAAGATCGGCCATGAAGGCCTATGGGGTTCCCTGGGATGGGGAATCTTCCCACTCATCCAATCATTGCTTGGTTTGATCTGTCCTCTACTAATCACCTCATGGATGTACAGAAAGGCCTTAGAGGGTACAGCAAAGCATTTAGCTATACAGCGCAGTTGGGAAACTGACTGTCAATTAGAAGAGGGTGTCACAGACTGGGAAGGAGTATGGCAGAACATTTTTACCTCTTCTAAAAATCCCAATCACCAATTCATTCATTATAACTTTTGTCATAAAACCTACTGGACCCCACTCAGAAGACATCGTATGAATGCCTCCTTTAGTCCTTTCTGTGATAAATGTCCTGACCAGGAACTTGGATCTTTTTTCCATATGATGTGGGAATGTGGAAAAGTACAAAAGTTTGGGAATGAGGTCTGTGTTATCTTATCTAAAATTATTGAATATCCTGTACCAGTGAATCCTTCTATTCTATTACTGAGCGATGATTCTACATTGAACCTCACCAAGCTACAAAAGGCAGTTTGGCTGGCTGGCTTAACTTCTACAAAAAAACTACTAGCCCTACATTGGCTGCCTCCACATAATTTGGACACCTACAAGTGGTTGGTACAACTTCAGGACATTATAATGTTGGAATTATCCACAGCTCGAGTGAACTTGGTACAATTGAGTACATTAAAGATCTGGACTTCAGCTGCTGACAAAATCTCCTTGTTTATTGCAAAGCAATGATAAGGATCCAGAATGATTGCCTTACTTGGTAAAATTAACACTGTATTTTGTTTTTCTGTTAACTTTTATTCACTGGATACCCCAGTTTCGAGAGACCGCAGGGGAGGGGGGTGGGGGTATTTGAATTGATATATTTCATTATACAGTTTTTTTCAACCTGTATGTTTTGTTAACAATTAATAATAAAAAATAATAATAATAAATAAATAAATAAATAAATAAATAAATAAATAAATAAACAAACTAGTCTGAATATAGGCTACAGTAAAAAAAAAAAAAAAAGATTGAAGAGTCGTTAGAAAGAGACAAGATTAATTAAATATCATGTTTAACAACTAACTTATAGTGAGACGCGATCCAGCAGTACATCCTTGATAAACTGTCCGACATGCACTTTTCTCTGGAGCTCAGACGAGTGCATGACTGTGTGTATGTGTGTGTGGCTGTGTCTGTGGTCATGTGATGTGCGTTTTCAGCAGACTGAGGGCTGTTCTGAAATGCTTGATGAAACGCCAGTGTGGACGTGGATCATTTTTGTTCTAAAATGCCATTTTAAAACTAAGACATATTAGTGTAAACGGGGCCTGAGTGTGTATTTTTCACGAGCAGGTTTGCAACGGGGGCGGTGCGGAGGATCGGTGATGCCGCCTCAGCATCGTGATGTCTATGGCATCGTCTATCGACCCAACCCTAATAGCATTAAAACCAAAGTGCAGCCACACGTCAGCTCTAAAAGCGGGAGGCACATTTATATTTTCCGCCATGCTCACTCTTGCTTACTTCTGATACCGTACTACTTGCCGTTTTGTTGATCGCGAGTTAGCGACATCTACAGGAGCGGAGGAGGAGGTCGTTTGGCACAACTTGAATCGATACTTGAGGTTGGACTATCGATACACTATCGTAAAAGAAATTATCGCGATAGTTAGATGTATCGATATTTTTGCACAGCCCTATCATTTATATTTATAGCTCATTTTTAATGGAAAATTATAAATTTTTCAATCTTTTTTGTGGCTCTGATTTTGTGTGGTGCAGTGGGTAGCACGATCGCCTCACAGCAGGTCTCTGGTTTAAGCACTGGCTGGACCAGTTGTCATTTCTGTGTGGAGTTTGCATGTTCTCCCCGTGTTGGTGTGGGTTTCCTCCGGGTGCTCCGGTTTCAGTCTAAACACATGCGCTAGAGGTGAATTGAATAAGCTAAATTGGCTGTAGTGCATGTGTGTGAATGCAAGAGTGCATGGGTGTTTCCCGGTGTTGCTTTTTGGCTGGAAGAGCATCTGCTGCGTAAAACATATGCTGGGTAAGTTGGCGGTTCCTGATTAATAAAGGGACTAAGCCGAAAAGAAAATGAATGAATGATTTTGTTTGTGTCTATGTGGCTCTGCGTGTGTGCGTGTATGTGTAGCTCTGCTTGTGCGTGTGTTTGTGTGTGTGTCTCCTCACCTCTTGCACCTTCACATGTTTACTCTGAGAGGTATTTGTTTGTCTCTGTCTGTCTGTCTCTCTACACGTGGCTGGGTAAAGAGGATTAAAGTGATGTAGCGCTGCATCTGTCTGTCCTCCAGCTCGCAGCTTTCAGTCCCCAAGCTTTGATGTGTTAAATGGGGCATCTTCAGCCTGTGTGTGTGCGTGAGAGTGAATGTGTGTCAACCTGAAAGGCATTGGAGAGCAGAGAGGATGTAGAAATGCATGTGAAGAAATGAATCATGGGTCTAATGGAGCGCACAGCCTGTGTAAACCATTAAAGTTCCCTCTGCGCTTGACAAATGCAGAATATCATCAGCCCGGCAGACTGAAGGATTAGCTGTGCATTTTGTTTTGTTGTTGTTCATTTGTGTTTCCGTCTGAATTAATCAGCATTCAGGAGTGGTTGCTTTGCTCAATTAATCTTTCTGTATGTCTGTTTACTCATTCATTGGCTCTGTGGCGTCTTACTGCAACACAAAGCAACAGGCGTTCTGCTCGCCGATAGCATTCAGCTCCAGCCCAGGCTGCTTAATTCGGGGTGGTAATTTGTGTTCGCAAATTGCCGTTGATCATGACCCCAGCATATAAATCTGCAGGTATTGTTATGAAAATGAGCACGGTTCAGCTCGGCTCTCATTGTAATGACGAAGCATAAAACAAACGAAAGAAGACAAAAGGTCAGTGTTGTGGGTTTATTCTTTTTGCATTTCCATGTAATGCTAGTGTCCAACGGCTGTGTCGCTAACAAAAGAGTACCAAAGAATTACCAATGGATTTTATCGCTACAATTGTAATAGCATGTTAACAAAAATATACCAAGTTACATCACTTCAGTAGCATGGAAGTATGTGTGTGTGTGTGTGTGTGTGTAGCACATACCTGCCAACATTTGTCTCTGAAAATCCGGGAGACGACGTGTCTGATGTGTCTGTGTCCAGTACCATTAAGAGACTTGACAAGGGCTGGAAAAACTGAAAAGTGTGTGGCTGTTTCTTAATATGCGTTCTTCAGCGGTCTTGCGTTCTCGTGTAACATCATCATCATCATCTTTATATCGAGAACGCACCGATGCAGACTTGAGCACTGATCTCACTCTAGAAGTCCCAGAAGTCATTGCGACTGAAGGTGGGAAGGGCAGTATTTTATTTAGATTTATTATTAAAGTTCAGAGATATCACTTATTTACCTCAGGAGTTTTTCTAAATGAAACGGTGAATATAAACATCACCATGGACATCCTAATAAAGGAATAAACACATTAAGAGTGTTTGTTTGCTGAAATTTATGATAAAATCTGTTTTATTTATATTGTGCAATGTATATTTATAGTGTTTTTATGCTGAGTATATATTTTGAAAAGGGGAAAACAATAAATCGTTATGAATGCTGTGATGTTTAAATAATTTTCCATTTAAAATGCGTGAAGGTCACATGACCATTAGGAAGAACGCAGCATCTCATTTCTCACAGGACGCATTCTCTGTTCTCGCAATCTCCCGAGTTCGTTCTTCCGAGGACACCTGGCAAGACCGGTCTCCACAAGAACGTAAGTCCATTCTCTGCGTTCTTGGAATTGAGAAACAGCCTGAGCGACCGGAAGGGGTGCCTGGTCTGTGATCCGGGGTTGTTACCCGCCATTTACAGGGGGCGTCAGCTTCAATGCTTTCCATTCACTTTCCATTCGCCGAACTGCATTGTGGATTCGTCTGCGCCAGTTCAGTGGCGTTGATCGCTGCAGAATTTGAGATTTTCTCAACTTTTCAAGTGCCGACGGAAGCGCAAGCCAATCAGATTGCTATCGCTGTATACAAATACACCTGTTCAGACAGTAGCCGATTGCTGACTTATTTCATTGGCTGACGCTGCTATGATGATCGCGTCAGCCCCAACTTCAGACACGCCCTCTGTCAAGCGTTGATGCTGAAGCCCTGTGTGAATGGGGTGTTACAGATTGTACCAATCACCTGAGGACCGGGGGAAGGGGTTGAAATTCCGTGAGTTTTCCGGGAGAAATGACAAACCGGGAGGTGGGTCTGAAATACGGGAGACTCCCGGGAAAAACGGGAGTGTTGGCAGGTATAGTGTCTGTCAATCACTTTTTTTTTCTGCGGGACTCTAGCATGAATAGGCAGAGTGATCTGTGTCATTATGGCGTCCACAAACCTGATTGGTAAAAAAGGTGCACAAACAACAGGAACCAACCAACAGTATCTGATGTTTTCGCTAAAATTACTGAGTACAAGCGTGAAAGCATTTTCGTTGCATATGTACATTTGAAATAGTGCAGAAATCACACAATGAGACATCTAAGAATACTTTAACAACTGTATATAAAACCCTAGAAATCATTGAGGCCCAATTCTACTTTTGTACCCCTACCCCTTCGCCTTGACCCTGAAAATCAAGTGTGAAGGGGAAGGGCTACAAAATTTAAGGACAGCTCTACAGCACCAGAACACGTCATCAGATGCCATTGCGATCTCTTGCTTCATATGAGATCAGACGATGGCGACTGCTGTAGTTATTCCAGTTGTGTTATTTTTTGGTATTTATCTTCAGGAAATCACTGAAGGCATATATTATGTTATCATAACGATCTAATGCGGCAATAAGATTGTAACTATTCTGCGCATTTACATTGTGGCCATATTCATTTATGTAAACACACAAAAATTCCCAGCCACTAGACATTTCTGACAGGGTATTCGAGTGTCATCGAGAATGTTGTGGGACTGCTGTACAGGAGTTATTATTAGGGATTATAGATATAGATATTTATTTTAGCGTATTTTTTAAAAGCATGACGGTAAAACACGAACGTGGTTATGAATATATTAAAACATGTGGTTGTTTGTTGTAAAAAATCGTAATAATTCATCATTAGCAATAATTTGGTAACAGTTTTGTAGTAGTCAGAGTGCAGAGTGTATGTGTGAGCATACCTGCCAACACTCCCGTTCCCCCCCCTCCACAGCATTCTGGTATGGTCTCTAAAACCCCCGGGTCGTCAACATTGGTATAGGATCCGATGGCAACGGCGGCCCGAAACACGCTTCACAATAGTATTCAGACACCACACTAAGTAAAACAGTGACACACATTAATCCACACAGTGGCAAAAGCTGAACTGTTTTGAAACTTGACTGCCGCACGTGTGTAAAAACAGTTGACGGTGGCCATAGCAACAACAAATGGCAGAAAACACGAGCTCACAAGCGCATTTAAATCCGTAAACAAATTGGCACGCGTCGCGTTTTCAACGTGGCTTTAGACGCGATATGAGAATATAAATAGTTAACCAGACACAGTACAAGCGGTTACAAGTAACAAAACACAATTAAATACATAATTTGCAAGATAGAGAAAATGAGGCAGCCATTTTAATCGCACGCGCTTACACTTGTAAAATGGAAGTAGAAATTGGTCCATGAACTGTGCAAAGTTCCTGTCAAGCTCTGTAAAGTCCCATACATCGATAGTCTTTTCCTTTAACAAACGGCTGACAAATCCCCTGTTGTAAGCGGGTAGATTGCTGACGCACAAGGCTGGGCTATAATGTTAAGGTATTTTTGCAAAAATAAACCTCAACCACTGAGTCTTCACAGTTTCATTTTTGGCTCATCCTCACACTTCCAATAATATCCAGCTGAGCACAGCTTCTTTGCGACATGATTTAACCAGCGTCTGCTACAGTGTTCTTTTTCTTGCTGCTGTGTTTGTGGGCGGGGCCGGGGGTTTCAATGTTCCCAGGTTTGCACGTGCAACAATTGGGTGGGTCTTAAGTTCCGTATCCACGTCACGCTGAAACGGCTAAAGACTCGTTATCAAGGCGATTCATTTGAAGCGCTATGAGTCGACTCTTTTATAGAAGAATCAATAGTTTTAAACACTGTGCACTATCAGATTTAAGCTTAAGCTGAATATTTCACTTCACTTAGAGCTGTGTTACACACACTACATGAAAAAGGTCATTTTCAAAAACCCAAAATAGGGGCTCTTTAAATTAAAATGTGTTTTTAAAAGTTGATTAAAGTCAAGCTAATAGCCTAGTGGTACTGTGCGGTGACATATAGCATAGATGTGCTCACGGCGACCTGAGTTTGATTCCCGGCTCGAGGTCCTTTGCCGATCCTTCCCCTCTCTCTGCTCCCAATGCTTTCCTGAATGAAATCTCTACTGTCCGTTCATAATAAAGGTGACAACCCCTAAAAAATTATTATAAAAGTTCAATAAAATGGCACTGTTCTTAAAAAGTAAAATAAAAACTGCTGTATTTTTAAAGGGCCATGAAACCCCCCTGTCTCAGCAGGGTGTTTTCACACCTCTAGTTTGGAAAAAGTCAGGAAAGTGGGCGTGTCTAGCTCTGGGAGTGTGGGAGTGTCAGGGGAGGAAAAGAGGCAAGGAGTTGCAAAGAAGGGAGTTTCCATTTGGGCACACGCTGGCAAAACAAACACACAGACGCAGAGGAGAAAGACAGTGACTGTGTTTACATGGACATCAGTAATCGAATAATTTGCCAAATTATTAATTTGTCGACTTTAACAGCAGTTTGGCACTTTCACTATCATTCAGGAACATTTCCTGCATGTCCCCCATGAGAGAAACTGCTGGAGAGTGGAGTTTTAATAAAATGTTTGATACTGCATGGCGTAAAAAACAATCCTCCACATTTCTCGATAACTTAGATGCACTCGGTAGGTAGTGTCAGAAAGCCGTGTGTGTATAGACTATCCTGTCACAAAATGTGACGAAAATCCTACACGATGGTAATAGTTTGATTGAAGTGTTTACATTCGGAAAGCAGCATTTACAGCGGATCTTTCAGTCTATAATATTGTAATATAATAAGACCTTAACATACTGTAAACTTAGTAACTTAATGGTATATCTTTAAAAACTTAAAGAGCACTGCTGTCAATACGAACTAACTTTGCCATCTGAATAAACAAACAAAGGGCACTGATCACACACACTTACCAAATCTGTAGACACAGGACAATTACGCCCCATTCTCACGGGGATTCAGCGTCAACACTTGACAGAGGGCGTGTCTGAAGCTGAGGCTGATTCGATCGTCATAGCAGCGTCAGCCAATGAAATTAGTCAGCAATAGGCCACTGTCTGAGCTGGTGCATTTGCATACAGCGATCTTATTGGCTGACGCTTCCATCGCCGCTTGAAAAGTTGAGCAAGTGCCAACTTTTGCAGCGAGCAACGCCACTGAAGCGGCGCAGACGGATCCACAATGCAGTTCGGCAACGCCTGACGTCACTCATTCAAAGTGAATGGGAAGCGTAGAAGCTGACGCCCCATGTGAATGGGGCATTAAACTGGAGCCGTGTCTATTTTAAAAGGAGACAAGCGGCAAATCCGAATTTCATCATTTCCAGATGTGAAAAGCTATTGGGTAAATTTTTTTTCCTTACAAACGCATTTCTGTGGCATGTCCTACACTGTAGTCCACGCGTAAGTCCAGCTGCGCTCTCATAGCGGGAAATGAAAACAAAACCTTTGTTGCAGCACATTAATAAACACAACACTGATGATTTGAACCCATGTCTCCAAATTCTCGTTCTTTCACTTGTTTTGGCAACACAACATGGCGTCTCTCTGTCGTCTGAACGCTGTAACAGGTAAACAGTCTTCGAAGCTATCATGCATTTTGATGAAGTTGCACCGCATACACAATAGAGCGCGCTGATTGGTTTGAACCAAGTCTTTCTCATAAATTACTGCCGCACATTCAGAGACGTCACGATGTACTCGCAGGTATAGACATCCACTCTCCATGCTAGACTACATGCAAGTATCTAATGGCCGTGACGCAGCTTCAAAAATTAGTTTCAAAGCGGAAGAACGAATTTGCTCAAAATAACACAAAACAACCAATTTTTCACTTTTTAGTGCAATATGTGTGTCCTAATAGTGTTTATAGCAGCGTGGCACACATATAGGACTGTCACCAGCTCAAAACATGTGTTCTGGTGTTTCGTGACCCTTTAAAGTATTAATGTATAGTAGCCTATTCATTAAAACCTGGAAATGTTGCTTTGACCTGATAAATATAGGAAATATGTCATACTCGTACATACATTGTTTTATACATTTTGAAATTAATTATTTTCTGTATGAGTGCATTTTTATTTGAGTTCCCTGCTGAAAAATCCAGCTTAAACCAGTCTAAGCTGGTTGGCTGGTTTTAGCTGGTCAACCAGTCTGGTTTTAGAGAGGTTTTGGCCATGTACAGGCTGGTTTCCAGCCATTTCCAGCCTGGTCTTAGCTGGTCAGGCTGGTTTTGGCTGGTCAAGCTGGTTTTTGCTGGTCAACTCCCAGCCTGACCAGCTAAGACCAGGCTGGAAATGACTGGAAACCAGCCTGTAAATGGCCAAAACCTCTCTTAAACCAGACTGGCCGACCAGCTAAAACCAGCCAACCAGCCAACCAGCTTAGGCTGGTTTAAGCTAGATTTTTCAGCAGGGTTTATATCATTTATCTGTATTTACTGGATTTATGATAGTGTAACGTGAAGTGACAACAGGGAGTTGAGGATCCAAATGCAGGATTTATTCAACAGAATGGTTAGGCAAGCAATGGTCAACATCAGGGCAAACAGATGTAAACAGGCAAATTCATAGTTGTAGTCAAACATCAGGCGAGTGGTCAGAAGGCAGGCAGGAGTAAAAAGAAAACAAGGCTACGGTCTAACACAGCAAGGCAAAACAAGGAAAATGCGTCGTAATGTTCACAGTTTAACAAGACTCAGCAACATTGTGTGTATTTGAGCTGTTTTTATAGTCCATGGCTGCGTCCGAAACCACCTACTACTCAGTAGGTACTGCATTTGAATTTAAACGTACTACTCGGCTGTTAGAAAAGTATGTTTTATACAGTATAAATATAAGAAGTATGAATGGAATTCGGACATACTACATCTGCCATTTTATCATGGTCACGTGACCTACCTGCGTCAGTTAGTGATGTGCGGATCGATACAAAAATATTGATATCTCTGATATCAGCTTTGTGTGTTCTAGAATCAGTTATCTTACCAAAATATTGATATTTCAGTAATTTGAAGCGATTATGTAGTTTATTGGAAATAGAAATACAGCGGAAAGTAACCACAATTACCTGAGTTTATCTGAATAATGCCAACTGAGCCGGAACTACTTGTTCTTCCGCCTGCCAAGTCATGTGCGTAATATGGCACTGTACAACTGCAGAGCACGCTAGCTAGCCACTCAGTCTGCTGGCACATGTTGTTTAGTCACGCTGTCATTGAATATGGGTGACCGCAAGCGAAGTTATGTGCGGAGCTTCTTCACTTCTATAAACTCAAACGATGCGGTTTGTGACACGTGTAACAAAACAGTGAGGTACTGCGGTAATACCACAAACCTAATCAAACATCTACATATCACAGGACCCAATATGACAACATCTTGACTAGGCGGTCAGAAGAGGAGGAAAGGAAAGGCACAGGTGCTGCTAGGGCGAGACAGACATTGCTTTCAGAGTCCTTAGGTGAAGCAGGCAGGCACTATCCAGGTACAGAGGGAGAAAAAGTGGCGATGTGGCTGTATTTTGGGGACTTGGGTTTTGTAACAATGATAAAACAATGGCAGTTCCCTGAATTATTAAAACAAATTTGTTTTTGAACTTTGATTATAAAATGAGTAATGAAATAATTAAATGACCAAAATGTCTGCAATAGTTCAGCTTGGAGAAAAATTGGTCCCTGAGCTAATTGTAATAAAAAGTGTGAATGTTTATTGTTTTATGTTAAGATGTTCAGGCAAGTGTTTTAAGATATACATGCTCAGATGCTGTCAATAAATATGTAAGTTCGCTCTTTTTTTGTATGATAATTCTTCATCAATAAACAAGAATAACCCGTTATATGTCTCGTATTCAGTATGAAGTGACGCTTTTAAGTGCACTACTTGTTACTTTAATTTCCCAAACAGTCATTTTTGGGCAAAGTATTGGTATCGGATAGGTATCGACGGTACTCGCCTTCATTTTACTTGGTATCGGATAGGAAATCAGTAGTATTGCACATCACTAGCATCAGTTACGTCACTTCACTCCCATTCATGAATTCTTTCGTGGGGCATCATGGGATAGCACCGCGTGCATGGGATGCGCCCTTCAGAATCTCGCCGGAAGTAGTAAGTCATCTGGGTACTTCTCGCATACTGATTTTCGAATTCTATGAATTTGGATATACTACTCGGCTCGCATACTGATTTTAGCGTACTGTATAGTATGGAAGTATGCGGTTTCAAACGCAGCCCATGTAATCAGTTCGTAACGATCCTCCGGGTGTAATCAGTCAGGATCAGAAACCGGTTGTGTATGTGTGTGGTGCATGACTAAATATGTAGTCCATAAATGGTGGATTTGTAGTCCGTTAGCGATCTGCCGCTAGATTGCTGATAATCATAACGGATAGCAGCATCTAATTACTGTAAACTGACGCTGTTCGGGAGGGGAAAGGGGATGTTAAAAGGATGTAAAATGTGTAAACTGATGGTACTGTTAAAGTACTGAAGAAAACAACACATTTTAATCATAAGAAGAAATGTCACAATGATGTGCTGGAGCATTTTCTTTGATAGGAGGATATCAGCGAGTGGAAGCCAGACCATTTTCAGTGATTTTAAAACCTCAAAAATGAAAACAAACAAACTAAAAAACTTCAGTCAGTCAGTCATTCATTTTCCTTCGACTTATTCTCTATTTCAGAGGTCATCCAGCACATGTTTTACGCAGCAGATGCCCTTCCAGCCGCAATCCAGTACTGGGAAATACCCATACACACTCTCATTCTCACACACACTCATACACTATGGCCAATTTAGTTCATCCAATTCACCTATAGCGCTATGTGTTTGCACTGTAGGGGAAACCAGAGCACCCGGAGGAAACCCACGCCAACATGGGGATAACATGCTAAGTGCTAACCACTGAGCCATCGTGCCGCTCCAACTAAAAAACTATTAGTAGTTTATTAGTTCTCGACATAAAGACACCCCATGGCTTCAAAGGACTTAAAATGCAACACAACTTGTTTGTACCACATTTCCATGGTTCATTTTTTTGCAACAAATACGCATAATTCCACATTTATTTGCCTGCCGATAAGATATGAAGTGGGTAGATGTGTGGTTACATGCTCCAAAATATGTCTGAATGTATGTGTATTTCTAAGACAAGTTGTGTTTTGCAAATACTAATGAACCGTTTAATAAGAACCATAATGTGAATGACCAAAAGCATTCGAGAAAACAATGCTGAATAGCTACCCAGTGCATTAGAAAGGGACGCGAAGGGGTCTTGATCGAACAGCAATAGAAGACAAAATGTGTTAGGGCCCAGAGGCACGCAGGCACCCCACAGTTAAGTCTGGGGGTCCCTCAAATGTAATTTTTGCCAAAGGGGCCCACATCAGAAACCTGTGCATAAGGCTCTGAAATACTTAGCAATGCAACGATTGACAACCGTCTACCAGTAGTGACAACTCAGAATACCTAAGCAACAGATTAGCAAATGCTCAGCTATTAGGGAAATTTCTCCATTGTGGCATTGGCCTTTACACCGTCAGCCACCGTTTACATTTTCTTCTGCAAATGTAAAATATCTAGTGTTTTAGGTTTTGTTGTTCTGGTAAAAGACCCCTATTGTGATACAGTACACTTGGCATAAATAGACCTGAAGAAATCACAGAGGCGCCCCTTAAGCGTTCGGCCCAGCCCTCCGTAGCCCTTTAACTGGGTTTAAACGACATTGTTTCTGGGCCTGTAAAGAATACATAGTGTCTGCCCTGGGGTGAAAAGGCTGGGCGGCAGGCGGATCGGGGAGGGGGTGTGGAGTCTTTATTAACCCTTGAGTGGCCAGCTAATGTGATTGAAGAGGTGCCACCTGGCTGTGTGTATATGTGTGTGTGTGTGTGTGTGTGTACAGTCAGCTGCTGTAGATTGGGGAGGACCAGGTGCTGAGATTGGGCTCTCCTAATTGTTGCCATGTAACAGCGCGCTTGACTGCACTGTGCGGCTTGGGGCGAGAGGATTAGAGCAAAGAAAGACGCTGTTGCTGACACAGAAGTCCATTTTCTTTCTTTCTTTCTTTCCAGAACCCCACCCCCCCCCCCCCCTGATCCTGCACAATCCCAGTACTCCTCCCAAGAAAGAGCGAGGGATGAGGGCGGACAGACAGAGGGAGAGAAGCTGGTCGTATTGTTTAATACACTGGAGGTGGAGATCAGGAGTGGATTTTTGAGAAAGCCAGATATTGGCTCCATCTGTTTGCGAGCTTGATGACACTCGTTCAGCTCATTAAAATACAGTTGACCAAATCTCTGAGGATCAATAATAAAAGAAATAGGAGATATTGAAGAGGAGACGTTTGTTTCCATTCATTCATTCATTTTATTTCCAGCTTAGTCATTTTATTAATCAAGGATCGCTACAGCGGATTGAATCGCCAACTTATTCTGCCCCAACTTATGCCCTTCCAGCTGCAACCCAGCACTAGGAAACATCCATACACTGTTGCATTCACACACACACACACACACACACACACACACACTACGGCCAATTTAGCTTATTCAATTCACTACAGATGTCACTACTTCAAAACGTTTCCTTTGCCGCCATTCTTAATGCCGCCGCGGAGGTACCTATGTGCGCCAGCAGCTTTTGGCTGCTAGGTGGCGATTTAATGATAGATTTTCAGCTTTACCTTTTTACAATAGGGACGGTACTTTGTGTACAGTAGCCTACCTCATGTGATGTGTTTAATTAAAATATAATTTTGTTTGTTTGTTTCAGTTTTCTTAGTGATTAATATGCTTTTAGTATACTGTATGTTTTAGAAAAGATACAAATCATTGTGAGAAGCCATAGGCTGCAAAAATTAAGCAAATGTACGAATTAGGTTCTTTAGTCTTTAATAGTGCCCTATTAAATTGCATTGGGGTGAAAAGAATGTTTCGATTTCTTTGACCATGGCGATGTTATTACCTCAAATCTTAAAAGTGCGCACACCAATAAGATATGAAAACCGCGGCACAGCACACACTACAAAATAATATTAAGGCTATCAAGCCGATGGAGCACATTACTTGATTGCAGTATAACTAGCTTTATCAATAATTATTAATTATTATAGGCTAAGATACAAATATTTGACCATCTGCTACTACAGTTAAAGTCAGAATTATTAACCCCCCCTTAGAATTAATTTTATTTTTTTTATATTTCCCAAATTATGTTTAACAGAGCAAGGGCAGTTTCACAGTGTGTCTGATAATATTTTTTTCTTTCTGAAAAAGTCTTATTTGTTTTATTTCGGCTAGAATAAAAGCAGTTTAAACATTTTTTAAGAACCATTTTAAGGTCAAAATTATTAGCCCCTTTAGGCAAATTTTTTCTCAATAGTCTACAGAACAAACCACTGTTATACAATAACTTGCCTAATTACCCTAACTTGCCTAGTTAACTTAATTAACCTAGTTAAGCCTTTAAATGTCACTTTAAGCTGTATAGAAGTGTCTTGAAAAATATCTAGTCAAATATTATTTACTGTCATCATGACAAAGATAACATAAATCAGTTATTAGAGATGAGTTATTAAAACTATTATGCTTAGAAATGTGTTTAAAAAAATCAGCTCTCAGTTAAACAGAAATTGGGGAAAAAAATAAACAGGGGGGGCTAATAATTCAGAGGGGGTAATAATACCCACTCCAACTGTACATGCAAAACACCCTCATGCACTCAAAATATGTTCCCTTTCTTTCTTTCACCTGGGTCATAAATACAGCGCACACTAAAATAACGCATCTAAAAAAATATATATAAAATAATATAAAAAACCGACGTGATTCTTCCCAGCAATTCTCTTTATGCTTGCTGGACGTTTTCACAGCCATGATGGGAATAACTCGCTTTATCAATAGCTTACTAATAATAACTTACAAACTTTCATTTCATAAGTGTGTACCATATAATAATAATAATAATGATAATAATAGACATTTTGCATGTTTATCAGGGTAGGCTATGACATGCTGGGAGTGATAACTCCATATGCACAATATACCCAATTAAATCTCTCCATTTTGCTGTGATGGCTGTGCTGTGTTAGCTTCTAGATTACTATATGTTTAAAAGCGAAATTGTTGCCTGTTGCCGGAGCGACAGCAGCAGAGAATTCTGCGTGACCCTAAAGCCTTCATCTGACAGTTATTTTTAAATATGCACAACGCGAGCCAAACAATTAGACATGCCGTTCCCTTAACTTTGCACACAATTCGCACAGGCTCACTAAAATTGTACAATAGAAGATTGGAAAATTGTTGCCTGGTCTTGATTTCTGCTGTAACATTCGGATGGTAGTGTCAGAATTTGGCGTCAACAATGTGAAATCTGCCTTCAGGCTGGTAGTGGTGGTGTAATGGTGTGGGGGATATTTTCTTGGCACACTTTGGGCCCATTAGAACCAATTGAGCATCATGTCAATGCCAAAGCCTACCTGAGTATTGTTGCTGAGCATGTCCATCCCTTTATGACCACAGTGTACCCATCTTCTGATGGCTACTTCCAGCAGGATAACACACCATGTCATAAAGCGTGAATCATCTCAGACTGGTTTCTTGAACATGACAATGAGTTCACTGTACTCAAATGGCCTCCACAGTCACCAGAACTCAATCCAATAGAGCATCTTTGGGATGTGGTGGAACGGGAGCTTCGCATCATAGATGTGCAGCCGACAAATCTGCAGCAACTGCATGATGCTATCATGTCAACATGGAGCAAAATCTCTGAGGAATATTTCCTGTACCTTGTTAAATCTACGCCACGAGGTATTAAGCCAGTTCTGAAGGCAAAAGAGGGTCCAACCTGCTACTAGTAAAGTGTACCTATTAAAGTGGCCGGTGAATATATGTCTCTAAAATCTACAATGCTTTCAACAGTTGTCTAATTTGTTGGAGAACATTTGAGTCAAATTGAATACTCAGCCTCCCCAATAATGTTTATCTCCAGCTTAAAGGGATAATGCACCCAAAAATGAAAGTTGTCATAATTTCCCCCTCCTTTCACTTCTTCTTCCAAACCTGTTTGAGTTTTTGTCTTCTGCTGAACACAAACGAAGATATTGTGAATAAAGCTGAATCATTGGCTTCAATAGCATTTGTTTTTTTCCTAACATGGAAGTCAATGTTTACAGCTTTTCAGATTTCTTCAAAATATCTTCTTTTGTGCTCAACAAAAGAAAAACAAAGGTTCACAACCACTTGAGGGTGAATAAATAGTTTATAAATTGTCATTTTGGGTGAACGATCTCTTTCAATAAGCTATGATGCGCATGGAAATGTTTGTGATGCATTGCGATTACACCTCCATCCATGCAGATAAGTGGTCTAAACGTCACTGCTGTAATGTTCCCCAAGCATCCAATGGAGTCCTCCAACCAAAGCTTAATGTGAGAGTGACAAACCCTGCCTCAACAAAACACACAGTGCTGGTTAACCCACCCCCCTGTCCCGGCCACAGGAGACTCTGTCAAATCCCGTGGAGAGATACGAGTCAACCTCGCCTGCTTTCAAGCTCATTACAACTTGTATTTAATGCAACGCTGCTCTTAGAACCGTTCGTCTAATTGTTCACCATTGTGTTTAACCCATCTGAGCCTCTGACAACACTCAACAATTGGAAACGCAGTCGCACAGGGGTAGCAGTTGTCAGTGCGCGAGCGTGCTAATTTGAATATGCAGCGAACGGGGGGCTTTTTCAGAGGGAGGCCATATTTTGAGAGCCGCCATCTGTGTCCGTGTCGCTTCGCGCGGCCAAAGCAGGGAGATCCCATATGTCACATGAAGCCCCGCTGGGTGTAGTACTCTTGTTGCTGTTTGTTGTTGTTATTTATTTACGAAAGGCCTTAGGAATGAGAAAATCGAGACGCATTTATGGTGCCAGAGCCGAAGGGGCGATAATCTGGCATCATTAGGACCATCTAACAAGCAGACAGCATGTCAGTCGGACTCTCACTCTCTCTGTGTGTGTGTGTGTGTGTGTGTGTGTGTTTACCATCTGCAGGACGGTATGTGCACATCTGCTGAATCACTGTGGTCCGTTGGGCGTTGAGCCGACGTGGGAGCATGTGGTGCGGTGGCAGAGACGCTCCCTGGAGCTTTTTCGGAGACAGGCCTGGACTACTGACATCATCGCAGACACACACCTCTACGTGGGCTGACATCATGGCTAGGCACTCAGCTAGAAATAAAGGTGACATGTTAGCCTCAGGGCCATTTCACGCTGGAGATTTAATGTCAGAGTTCAGATCGTTTGGTTGGTGTGCAAAGCTGCTTTGAGAACTCACGTCAGTCTTTAATCAGGGTTTTCTTTTCAGGCGTATCTGTTATCGTTCTGGAGGGAAACAGTGGAGAAATCGGTCCTAAAGGAGTCTTTGTTAATAAATGAAAGTTCATTCATTCATTTTCTTTTCGGCTTAGTCCCTTTATTAATCTAATTCCACAGCGGAATGAACCGCCAACTTATCCAGCATATGTTTTACGCAGTGGATGCCCTTCCAGCCGCATAAATGAAAGTTCATTTCAACAATATCATTCTGACATTATCTACTCATTCCAATCCTGTATACAGTACCTGACAAATTTATTGTTGTTGATCCCAGTTGTAAGAGCAACAAATAATAACTTGACTTCTGGTTGATCATTTAGAAAAGTGGCAGAAGGTCGATATTTCTGCTGAATCATCTGTTGAACTGCATCTCAATCATCACAAATACTGCAGAAGACCTACTGGAACCCGCATGGACCCAAGATTCTCTCAGAAATCAGTCAAGTTTGGTGAACGTAAAATCATGGTTCAGGGTCACATGGGGGCGTGCAAGAGATCTGCAGAGTGGATGGCAACATCAACAGCCTGAGGTATCAAGACACTGCCTCATTTCATTACAAACCACAGGAGAGGACAAATTCTTCAGCAGGATAGCGCTCCTTCTCATACTTCAGCACATCACATCAAGTTCCTGAAAGCAAAGAAAGTCAAGGTGCTTTAGGATTGGCCAGCCCAGTCACCAGACATGAACATTATTGAGCATTAAACGAGGCATTGAAGATAAATCAGCCGCGCGAGGAATCTCGATGAACTCTGGGAGTCCTGCATAAACGCTTTCTTTGTCATTCCAGATGACTTTATTAATAAGTGATTTGAGTCATCGCAGAGATGTATGGATGCAGTCCTCTAAGCTCATGGGAGTCAGACACAATATTCATTCTTTTTCCACTGCAGCATGACTTTATATTTTATACTGGACATTATTTCTGCTAAGTGACAAGACTTTTGTCTAAACAAAGTCAGACCTTACTGTCCTAATTAAATAATTAAATCAAGGCATGATCATATTTTATTTAGGTAAAATAAGCGTAATCTAGAGGCCTTTGCCTTTCATATAAGCCACTTCTGATACCAAATGATCAACTTGAAGTCAAGTTATTATTTGTTGTTCCTAAAACTTGAAGAGGCAACAAGACCTTTGTAATGATGTGATTTATTTTCTGAAAATTGTGCTTTTGTGTATATAGTTTTTAATCTGACATTTGTGATGTATTGCATCTACACTTGAAGGCCATCTGCAGCCATGCAGATAAGTGATCTAAACGTCACTGCACTGAAGAAAATTATTCATTGGATTTTTAAATTTATTTTAAAGGTACAAGAGGTTACAAACCATTGATATGGGCTAAATTAGGTTAAACATTACTAAATTTAATTTATTTAAATTCAGCCTATATAAATTGTTTGCAGCCACTTACCTTTAAAATTAAATGTAGTAGATCCATTGAACCATCTTTTCAGTGTAATATTCCTCTGTACAATGCAGGGCAATGAGATCTAGTGTTGTTTTGTGTCATGCAGAAAGTCATTCAAGTTTGAATTGACACAAATCATGGGTGTCTAATCCTGCTCATGTTGAGCTACTGCTCTTTAAAATGGATCTCCTATCACAATTAAATGCACAGGAACCAAATAATCAAGGGATATTCGTATTATTTTGGGGGTAAATATGAAAAAAACTGGTGTCCAACCCTAAAATAGCTGATGACAATCAATTTGGGTGCAGTATCTCTCTCTCTCTATTTTGTATGTTTGACATACTAACTTGTGTTAAATTGTATGAAATATCCAAAGTTCCCACAGGTGCTTGAAATCCTAAAAAAATAAACTGACAAGTACCTGTAAAGTTTTTGAAAATAAACATACATTGATAAATGTATTTGAAAGTACTTTTATTTTGTACACTCTTTTCTAAAAAAGACTCCATGGCTATTCTCTTGGATCTTTTTTTGCATAGTACTGTAGCTTCCTCAATTTATCTTTATGCATTACATTAAAGGGATAGTTCAATATTCTCTCATCATGTACTTACCCTTCATTTGGTCAAAACCTGTTCAAGTTTCTTTCTTTTGTTGAACACAAAAGAAAATATTTTGAGGAACGCTGATTGCTTCTATTATATTTTTCTTTCCTACTATGAGAGTTGATGGGTCTCAGCAACCAGCATTCTTTAAAATATATATTTTTGTGTGTGTTCATCAAAAGAAAGAAACTCATAAAGGTTTAAAACCACATGAGAGAGAATAAACAATGAGGTAAAATATATAAAACATTTCTTGCTGAACTGCATCCCACATAAGGTAGTTTGTGTGTTGTATGTACACTATGTTGTCATAATGTTCAGATGTGCACGAAACAACTACAGCATTGCTGAAATAGACTGAAACCACTGAAAGGGGATGCCTGGAAAATGCAAATATCAAGATATTTGGCTCATGTGTAACTGCTCTTACTTAAAATATGTCACCACCAATGTTGGGGAGTAACTAGTTAAATGTAATGGTGTTTTGTAATTTAATTACAAAATAAAATTAACAGTAATTTGTTACAGTTACTGAGGAAAAATGTGTAATTAAATTACAGTTACTTATGAAAATGTTAAAGATTACAAATGGGGTTACATCTAAATATGTTGAATAATATTAATCTGTTGCTTTGCCTGTTTTTGATATGCACGATGCCTTCTGCTAAGGCCATTTATTAAAGCAGTGCAATTCTGATGCTTTTGATTGGTTTTCCAGTTTGATTGTGGCGCACCACGTCTACCAGTTACCTTAATTCTCTCTGCTGCTAAAAGCATTAGGCTACTACAATCAGTTTGAGAGCTGCAAGTAGTGATACTACAAGTAGTGACGCTACTAGCTTAACTACATTTCTCAGTAGTGTGGCGGTAATGTCGCTACTTTATAAATCAAAAAGCTTTTCAGTAGCTAAGCTATTTTATTAGTTTTTAGTTTTTTTGTATTAACATAAGTAACAGGGAATACATGAAACATTAATTTGTGCTAATATTGTGACCTGAATACAAACTGTAAATTTTTATTGTACATCTAGAAACACAAATGATACAAAAAAAACAATACATAAAAGAAAAAAAAACAAATATTTAAAGAAAACAAAAAAAAAATAGATAAATATACAGGGAGTGCAGAATTATTAGGCAAATGAGTATTTTGACCACATTATCCTCTTTATGCATGTTGTCTTACTCTGTTGTCTCGAAAGCTTACTACCAATTAGGCATATTAGGTGATGTGCATCTCTGTAATGAGAAGGGGTGTGGTCTAATGACATCAACACCCTATATCAGGTGTGCATAATTATTAGGCAACTTCCTTTCCTTTGGCAAAATGGCTCAAAAGAAGGACTTGACAGGCTCAGAAAAGTCAAAAATAGTGAGATATCTTGCAGAGGGATGCAGCACTCTTAAAATTGCCAAGCTTCTGAAGCGTGATCATCGAACAATCAAGCGTTTCATTCAAAACAGTCAACAGGGTCGCAAGAAGCGTGTGGAAAAACCAAGGCGCAAAATAACTGCCCATGAACTGAGAAAAGTCAAGCGTGCAGCTGCCAAAATGCCACTTGCCACCAGTTTTGCCATATTTCAGAGCCGCAACATCACTGGAGTGCCCAAAAGCACAAGGTGTGCAATACTCAGAGACATGGCCAAGGTAAGAAAGGCTGAAAAACGACCACCACTGAACAAGACACACAACGTCAAGACTGGGCCAAGAAATATCTCAAGACTGATTTTTCTAAGGTTTTATGGACTGATGAAATGAGAGTGAGTCTTGATGGGCCAGATGGATGGGCCCGTGGCTGGATCGGTAAAGGGCAGAGAGCTTTAGTCCGACTCAGACGCCAGCAAGGTGGAGGTGGAGTACTGGTTTGGGCTGGTATCATCAAAGATGAGCTTGTGGGG
>CAIGQZ010034990.1:6576123-6610485 GCA_903798205.1 Danio tinwini | reverse complement strand
AAGGGCATCACACACCGGATGCACCGCAACACGGTGACACGACAGTTGAAAGTATCGCACACTTGTGGCGCCGGTGTGTGTCACCTGATAGAAACTTATGTTTAGAATTCAGAAATGCATGCTGCTGCGTGTCGCTGAGCGGCACTTCTGGTGTACGACCTGCT
This sequence comes from Danio tinwini, assembly GCA_903798205.1. Taxonomy (NCBI): domain Eukaryota; kingdom Metazoa; phylum Chordata; class Actinopteri; order Cypriniformes; family Danionidae; genus Danio; species Danio tinwini. Next base: position 6,610,321 of record CAIGQZ010034990.1, on the reverse strand, counting down.
TGAGGCTATAACTAAAGGGTGTCATACACTGGATGCACTGCTCAGAGCCACGACGCGACACACCAGACGTGCACATTCGCATGTTATTTAAAATTAAACTATTCAGATAACGCTCTGTGGCGCAGCAGAAATGTGATTAGTGTCCTGAGCAGGGCCAGCGCGTCCATAGAGGCGACCTAGGCGGCAGAATAGTGAGCAAACCCCCCTGTCCTCACTTTCATCTGCGACACCCTCCCGGTCCTCACTTTTATCCGCGACACCGCGAAATGCATGGCGCTGCTCGTTGTTAGTTCGTTATTTCCAATAGAGGGACGCGCACGTGAGGCCACGTGCTCGCACTTTCCAGCTACACCTAGTTAAGATGACAGGGAGCTTCTGCAAACCACTGAAGTTTAAGGAAGACGCAATGAAAAGTACACATGTATGCAAACACTGGCGTGGAGGAAAATGTTGAGCCCAATGAGCCTTACATCTAAAAATAGAGCAAGGGTGTTTCTTTGGTGACGTCGCTTTGACTCACACGCTGAAAATGGTGGACGTGAAACAACATACTGAGGATATGGTAATGCGGACCTGTCAATCAATATTGGTGGGCGGGGGGACCGCACTCCTACATCAAGTTGCGGTCGGTCTCAAAACCGCTCCAATTGGTCCACCGTTTTTATGTTGTTAAATTGGAAAAAAAAGGACTGATTGTGTTTATATCACCCCAATATGACGGTCTATACACTATTCCTACACATATGTCTGTCCAAACAGCTTGAAAAGTAGATTTTTCACCATAGGTGCCCTTTAAGTTTTCAGTTCCTACACGGTCAAAATCATTCTGCATTAATCTGGACTAGTCCCGCCTGTAAGATATCTTCTTCTGAACAAATATGTACTTACTGAAATGGTACCACCCCAGTGACAGATAATAATTTCTTTATTTTTCAGAGAGTGAAGTGAATTCCTAGGAAACCTCATCTTGCCATTCCAGTGAGAAGATGAGTCATAGAGTTGCGACGTTTCATGAGGTTTTTTTAAGGTACGTGTGCAAAGCATCCTTCCCTGACTAATGCGGTGTCCATGTCAAATTTATTTAGCTCCAATGTGATTACTCACCAGCATAATTACTTTAACAGCATTCATTTACCTTGACACACTCACCCTCATATTGACTCAACGTGGACTTCTTCCAGAAAAAAAAACCCCAAAGCGTCCTCTGCATAATCAAGCTGCTAGGTAAACTGATCTATAGCAGCTCTGAAATGCATATGAAAATGTAATTAGCGTGCTTATTTTGAGTAATGGAGGTGAGATTGGATTAGCGGGGCTCTGATTTCGTCCTCCTTGTGACGGCAGGTGCATTTTCTTGTCCGCTTTTAGCACCTTGTTAAGGAGCTGGAGCTGATGAGGTTAATTGGAGTCTTTGAACGTGGCTTTAATGACTTGAAGAAGGGGCAGATCTCGCAACGGGCAGAACGCGCGGCACGTCCTCACGGGCCGAATTCTCATAGGCTTGAATTTTGGGATTGGCTGAATGTCAAGGAGGCAATTATCCGCAGGGATTCAGGTCGGCCCAGTTGAGGAGCACCAGGGAAGGTCATCTGGATCCATAGAGGTTAATTAGTTAACCTCATTCACATACTGGTGAAGGTAGCCGGTGCTTTTTTACGCGCTAGGCACTGTTGCATTTGGGAGATTGCATGGACATTGTAGTTGGCCTTCTGATATCACCTTTCATTTTAACACATTTTGTTGATATTAAGTTACATTGCAACTACATGATTTCTAATTAGAGTGTTGTTATTGAGCTTATTCTTTAATGCGGAAGAGCGCTCGTTTTTGCGATTTGTTTTAGAACTTCCGATTTAGTCAGCTATGTGAGAAATGACTAGGAATAATAAACGGCTGAAAAGGGTCAAACGACTCGCTCTACAAACAAGTGTTCGCATGACTATACAGACAAAATAGAATAATATAATAAGAAAACCTCAGTTTGCAACATCAAGCAGCAGAACGAGCTGTTTTTAACGTCTAAAAATGAATAGAAATGAATGAGACCAGAAGTCTCCAGCCAAAATGATTCAAATGGCTGCGCCCGCTTGTACGCGGAGAATAAGGTGAATACTGTTAGGGTTAGTGTAAATTGACATTCATTTATTCATATTTTTTTGCCTTTGTCCCTTTATTAATCTGTGGTCACCACAGTGGAATGAACCACCAACTTACCCAGCACATGTTTTACATGGTGGATGCCCTTCCAGCTGCAACCCATCACTGGGAAACACCCATACACTGCTAAAAAAAAAATCTGTTAAATTAACAGAAAAATACCGGCAGCTGTGGTTGCCAGAATTTTTCCGTAAAAAATACGGAAGTTTATAGAACTGTTAAAACTTACGGAAAATAATTGTATTTCATGAACTGATACAATGCTCAGTTCACAAAAACGTAGCTTAGTGCATAAAAATGTTAAGTCATTCAATGCACTAATGTGTTCATGTGTGCTTACAAATAGCAAACAGACTTTCACTGCATTAGTAACTACACAGTAACATTTAAACAAAAGAAGAGGCGGCATAACATCAAATACTCTAAGTTCATCTTGAACTTGCACCCAGATGCTACTATCCTCCACAATGGTGACACAAAAACCATTTTACAGTATTTTGATGTTTTTTTTTTCTTGATTTTACAGTAAAAACCCGGCAGCTGTGGTTGCCAGTAATCTACTGTTTTTAACATTTTACGGTCGTACATTCAGTTTACAGAATATTTGCGTTAAAAATACATTCCAGATTCTGTATTTTTTTAACGAACACATTTAACCCCTTAAATCCCAGAGCAAAATACTCACTAGTGTTCTCACTACAGAGGGTTGAACACTGAAACAGTGATGAAGTTAATGAGATAATTAAGTGTCTAATTTAAGGAGAATTGAGAATTATTGATGAACAACTGTTAACAAGCAGAATCACTGTAGGGAAGAAAAACACAAATTACAGCCAAAACCAAAGATGAAATCTACTGAGAATAAAACTCTAAATAAAAATAATAATTAATAATGTAATTTCTCAAGATCTCGGCAGAGATCATTAAACAACTCCACAAACATCAGGAGCTTCACTTATTACTGACCCTTTACTTTATCTCTATCACATGAACAAAAGCTCTTAATGAAATTTCTGTTGCTCATTTGAAGTCGCCATGATGGAGGACAGAGTCTGCTTTAGTTGGGCTCTTCAACTATTTGATCTGCCCCTAGTTTTTATATTTGGCTGCTATAATTGATTGTGTTAATCACACTATTTTTATAGCATGAAAAGCCAAAAGAAAAAACAATGAGTCTGATAAGATTAACTATAATATCAAAACCACCTTCACCTGCTTGTGCACTCATTGAATATCTTGTTAGTTATAAGTGAGAAATGAATACCACATGTAAATGAAACCACTTGACCTACAGCAGCCAATGACTGTTTACCAGATCTAAATACACCATTCACAATGGGAATGTTTGATCTATGGCAGAAATTAAAAACACACAGACATCAACAATTAGTCTTTAAATGTCAACAATGGTGACAAATAAAAAAATAAAAATCAACCCATAACAATACTAAACAATCTACTGAAATATTACCTCCCAAAACAACATACAATAAAGGAAAAGAAAGAGAGTGTAAGAACTTTAAGCTGCATAATATATTCATGCAGCAATGCATGCTGGGATTTTTTTACTATGCTGGCACCCAGCATGCATTGCAGCATGATTAAATTAAGCAGCTTTTCTTTTTTTATAGCAACCATGGTTGAGGTTCATATCCTGATTCTTGATGTCTGCGTGTTATAATGTGCAGCTGGAGATCTCAAGGTTTTGTGTATAAAACAAATTAAATTTTAATTTATTATTAATTATTGGATAATTGTTTGTTAAACTTCAATGGGAATCGGTAACTTATCCCAAACAATAGCTAATAAAACTATTTTCTATAGCTTAACTTATTAAATACTAGAAATTATACCTGTAAGGATTAAGTACACACAGTATAGTTTCTCATTGCCTTTCTTGCTTTAACTGATGAGTTCAGAAACACAGTTATAACAGCCAGAGAAACATTAAGATAGAAGAGGAAAGGTTCCCAACTAAAGCAGCCTCTATGAAATATTTTCAATAAAAAATATAAACCTCTTGTCACGATCACCAGCGATCTTCTCTCCATAGATCGCTGGTAAACTTGCACAAACACTTATGGACTACAAATCCGCCATCTAATGGACTACAACCCCATACATGCACTCTGCTCACACACACGTTCCTCATCCTGACTGATTGCACACACACCACCGGAGGATTGTCAAAGACTGATTACACACAGTATATAAGCAGCACACACACTCACTCCAGAGGCGAGTTTTGTTATCTGTTTACAGTTACATTTCTAAGCGTTTCCTTGTCTTGTTCTTGCCGTGTTTTGACCCTCACCTTGATTGTCTGTTTCTCCCTGTCTGCTGCCATCCTTGTGACCATCTGCCTGCTTTATTGACTACGATTCCGGATTTCCCTCATACATCTGTTTGCTCCTATATTGATCTTTGCGTGCCTGACCATCTCTTTAATAAAGTCCTGCATATGGATCCCTCCTTGTCAGATCTATCATTACACCTCTGTTAATTATCAAATATTGTTGCAGATATGAGTGAGTTGAAGTCAAACTGTAATCAGTGAAGCTGCTAATGCTGTTATTTAATGGAGTTGTTTAATCGTCTGTTTTAACTCAGTTGGTTTGGTGTGAGGCTGTGTCTGTAGTTTTATTTCTTGTTCTTTCCTTCAGTGATTGGGCTTGTTAACAGCAGGTGTTCATCAGTCTCTGAATTCACTCATTTGTGGTCATTCACTCTGTCTAGTGGACTAAATTAATTGACTAATTTAGGGACTAGTGAATGAGAGTGTGTGGTGAGATTTCAGACACTCTGATTACTCTGTTATTTTCTGTATTTTGTACAGAAGTGAGCCGTTAATCATTTAACAGGTTTTCACTGTAGATTGTACAGACTTTTGCTGTTAAAATCAAGGACATTTTTTACAGTGTACACACTCATTCACACACATACACTACAGACAATTTAGCTTACCCAATTCACCTTTAGCACATGTCTTTGGACTTGTGGGGGGAAACCGGAACATAGGAGGAAACCCACGCCAACATGGGGAGAACATGCAAACTCCACATAGAAATGCCAACTGATCCAGCTGAGGCTCAAACCAGCAACCTTCTTGCTGTGAGGCGGCAGGGCTACCCACTGCACCAGTATTAGCAGATTTTTAGCAGACAAATACTCCATTAAGAATTTTTTGGCACGTAGTTGCAATCTAACTTATAGTCAACAAAATGTGCAGTAGTGGATGCTGGCATTCTCTTATGCGGTGGGTGAAATAAGTATTTAACACGTCATGTTTTTTTTCTGGGAATAATATTTCTAAAGGAGCTGTTGATGTTTGGGTACACAAACAATACAAACATAAAAATAAAACGAAACAAAATAAAATCAGAATTAATAACAATGAAATGACACAAGGAGAAAGTACTGAACTACTGAAATTTGTTTCAAGAGTACACACTTAGCTCATGATTGATTATAAAGCTTGTTTGGCATGCTGTCCTGGGAGAGAGCCCTGAGCTCAAAAGAGCCTGAGGCTCCCTCCTGTTTGCAAGACGAGAGGGAAGTTTGAGCTCAGGTAGATCTCGAAAACTCCCCTGCTGTAGTAGCTAATGAACAGATAGTGATTGCTCTTAAGAGATAACTACTTACTAGGAGCACATCTATGGTGTCAATTTGGATGTCAATTAACTTAAGTTGCATGTTTTTGGACGGTGGGAGGAACCCGGGGGAAATCCTCGTGAGCATGGGGAGAACGTGTAAACTCTGCACAGAAACGTTGGCTGGCTTGGTAAGGACTAGAACCAGTGACGTTCTTGCTGTGAGGCAACAGTGCCACCCATCTAGGAAAGCAGGAGGAGTAGGGGTGGAAGGGGGGATTCTTTAAAATGAAGATGGCTGTTATATGGAACTTATGGTATTTGTAGTGGCTTAGGAGTCGTCTGATTGGTGAATTATAAATTAGATAATGTGGGACCGGCTACAAGCAATCATAAGCACGTGATCCTCTCGAAATTAGTTTATAAATACACATCACTTAATAGTTAATATATATAAAAGTTGTTTTTCGTGACGGCAGCTTGAAGACCCCTTTCATTTGGAGAATGAAGTTGCATGCATTACTCAGCAACAGAGTGTTAAGATCTTGATGGTTCTGTGGGTCTCGTCTATCAAATCTGATCTTTATTTAGTATTTTCTATTGCATTCAAGTCAGGTGATTGGCTGGGCCATTCTACAGCTTGATTTTCTTTCTCTGAAAGCATTTGAGTGTCCTTAGCTGTATTTTGGATCATTGCCTTGCTGAAATGTCCACCCTGGTTTTATCTTCATCCTCCTGCTAATGTAGATGTCGGACTGAAGCAGCTGATATTCATTTACACTGAGGAAGGGCAGAGGGTTGCTGAAGAACTACTGAGAGATTTCAGTTACTGTCTGGGCTTTCACTGCCAAACTACACCTCCCTTTCTTCATGTGTTCAAATTTTTTTTCTTTGCGTCATTTCCTTTTATTACACACAACTTTATTTGTAAACTAATAAGATGTTTTCTTTGCATGTATGCATGTTGTTGGTTGTTACCAACATCTGATGAAAATGTCAAGTCAACAGCACTTTTAGAAACATGTTTTCTGAGACAAATGGTAACATGTTGAATACTTTTCCCCACTGTAGGTAGTTCAAGGTATTACTTGTTAAAGTTGTACTCGATAACCTCTTTACAGTTATGCATGTTTATGTTCTTTGTTCACAGTATTGCATAAAGCTGCTTTATAAAGGCCACAAAGCTTGTGCAATTTGACCAAAAAATATCTTTTTGCAATTTTTTTAATTGCACTTTGTGATTTAATTTTCAGCTTTTAAATCAAGTTTCAGCTTTATATTCTCAATAGTGTGATGGACACACTTTAAATGAAGGAAATACAACATTAGCAGTTTAACGATGTGTGTGCTGTTGAAGTCAGAATTATTAGCTCTCCTGTTAATTTTTATATCTTTTTTTATTTTCCCTAATTTGTGTTTAACGGAGAGAAGATTTTTTTCAACACATTTTTAAACATAATAGTTTTAATAACTAGTTTCTATTAAATGATTTATTAAATGACTGTTGTCTTTGCCATGATTTATTATCAGAAATACTATGAAAAAGTCCATAAAATATTATTTATTTGAGAATAAATATTTCACAGGAGGGCTAATAATTTTCCCCACAACTGTATGCATGTTACAGGATTTATTGTGAGTTGTCAAAATCACGATAATCATGGTTTTAATGATAATGAAGATTGAAAAGGCAAAACTAAGCATCAGAACATGCACTGTGGTTTACTATGAAACTAGTAATCATGACAACACTAGTCCTACACCTAGTCCTGACCTTCCTCATAAATTCAGTTTGTTTAAATCAATACTTTCGTCTTTGTATTCAGAATGGCGGCAGTTTTAAACTATCATGCATCTATAATAGATTTGTAGGGTCTTGTGTTTGTGCATTGCGTCTGGTCACCACACCCACTCTAGACATCACTGAATGTCAGAATAGTCCGTTGCTGACCCCTCATGACCCGCACTAACGTTATGTCATCCATCTCCAAAAGGACAAACAATATGAAGTGAACAATGAATTCAAAGGGCTTTCCTCAGCTGAAATATGGTCAATGGTAACTCTAAATGGGATCATTGATTTGCGCTGTCCATGGTACTTTGAAACATTGCATGCCTGCTTGGTAATATGACTTAAACTAATTGTGAACAGATGCTTGGATTTCGGTACCTTACAAATGCATTGTTCTGTTGTATAAATAGATTGTAATTTGAATGCGTTTTTAAACAAATACTTGTCTGGTTGTTTGCTCTGAGCAAGTTTAGAGTTGTTATTACTAACCTGGTTTAGAATTTCAGGCATGTGTTTTTGTATAGATCACTCAATATAAACGTTGGAGGTTTTTTACAGGTCCGATGATGAGATTACGAAAGTTAATAGATGTAATGAGGTTTCAGAGAACAAGGAGTGATTGACATTTTAGCACTTAAAGGAATAGTTCACCCAAAAATGATCAAGCCCTCAAGTCGTCTTTGATGTATACATATGACTTTTTCCTGTCAGGCCCCAAAATCTGTACCCCAACCAAATTGACCAGAATCACTTCCTAACCATGCCTGCCATTCATATATGTATATAAAAAAGATCTGACACAAGATAGACCGAATACATTTCGACCCTAATCTCAACTGATGCATTTAGTTTTGTGAACATACAACATAATAAAAAAATCATAATTATACGATGGATTACTGTATGTTGAGTTGCAAATGTATGCTTATCTATATGCATTTTTCAGAAAACATGCATAAGGAATATTTCACCCAGAAATGAAAATTACCCCATGACTCTCAAGCCATGCTTGGTGTATAACACTTTTTTTTCTGTGGGACAAACACAGTCGGAGTAGTTTAAAATTTTATCCTGGCTCTTCCATGGAGTCAGATCTGAGCTTCAATAGTCATGTCAAAGCAGTTAATAAATCAGCACACTATCATCTCAAAAACATAATTTGTAGAATTGTAAGAATCAGATGCTTTGTTTCCAGTGAAGACTTCGAGAAACTTGTTCATGCTTTTATCAGCAGCAGGGTGGATTACTGCAACGGCCTCCTCATGGGCCTTCCCAAAAACACAGTCAGACAGTTGCAGCTCATCCAGAACGCTGCGGCCAGGATTCTGACCCGAACCAGAAAATCAGAGCACATCACACCTGTCCTCAGGTCTTTACACTGGCTCCCAGTTACATTCAGAATTGACTTTAAAGTATTATTACTTGTTTATAAATCACTAAATGGCCTAGGTCCTCAATACATTACAGATATGCTCACTGAATACAAACCTAATAGAACACTCAGCTCTTTACGATCAAGTAAATTAGAAATTCCAAGAGTTCAGTCAAAGCAGGGTGAATCGGCTTTCAGCTATTACGCCCCTCTCTGCTGGAATCAGCTTCCAGAAGTGATCAGATGTGCTCCAACATTAGACACATTCAAATCAAGACTGAAACCACATCTGTTTAGCTGTGCTTTTACTGAATGAATGCTGTGCTACGTCCCACAGATTGCACTATTGTGTTTTTCTCTTATTTTTCATATTCCTGTTTATGTAAAGCACTTTGAATTGCTACTGTGAAAGAAATGTGCTATATAATTAAACTTGACTTCCATGCTGTAAAATGGTGTTGGATAGTTGACTTTTATTTTGAAGCTTTCAAAAGCGCATAAATACACCATAAAACCATGGCTGCATTTGAATCGCCTACTACTGGAGTAGCTACAACATTTTTGAATTAGAATTTACTGTATGACTGTTATTAAAGTTCTATACACTGTCAGAAATAAAGGTACAGGACCTGTCACTGGGGTGGTACCTTCAAAAGGTACACATTTGTAATGTAATGTAATGTGTATTTATATAGCACATTTATTGTGTATGGGCATACACTCAAAGCACTTCACATTCAAGGGGCGGGGTGGGGGGTGGGGGGTGTGGGGTGTTAGACAGTGATAGAGCCAATTTGGTGGATGGGGATGATTGGGAGGCCATGATCATAAGGGGCGATTGAGGTACTTTGGCCAGGACACCAGGGTTACACCCCTACTCTTTACGAGAAGTGCCATGAGATTTTTAATGACCACAGAGAGTCAGGACCTCAGTTTAACGTCTCATCCGAAAGACGGCACCTACTGACAGTATGGTGTCCCCTTCACTTTTACTGGGGCATTAGGATTCACACAGACCACAGGTTGAGCGCCCCCTGCTGGCCTCACGAACACCACTTCCAACAGCAACCTAGTTTTTCCCATGTGGTCTCCCATCCAGGTACTAACCAGGCTCAGCCCTGCTTAGCTTTAGTGAGTAACCGGTCTTGGGCTGCAGGGTGATATGGCTGTGGCATTTGTACTTGAAGGTATATAGGTATATACCTTGGTACCTCAAAAGTATATATTAGTACATAAAAATTTTAAGGAGAACACTTTTGTACTTTTTAGATACTATGTACCCTTGAGGTATTATTATGGACCTTTTAGGTACAAATTTGTACGTTTTGAAAAGGTACCACCCCAGTGACAGCACCTGTACCTGTGTATAGTATGAATGTAAGTTGTATGAATGGAACTGAAACGTACTCGACACAGGCTCATTCTGAAAACATAGCCCTATGTACATTTCTGGAGATCGAGAATTATGTAGCCTGAGGTACAAATGACTGCATTTCATCTTTAAAATGAATGCTACGGGGCGGTATGACACCCTCCATATGGACGGCTTTCCCGCTGTTACCAGTTTGCCTAGTGGCCTGTCACGTATGTCCGCGGATGTAAGTGCAGAGAGGAGTTGACTGCAGTGACGGGGTTCAATTCCGGTGTAGAACAGTTTCAGAAAGTAGATAAGACAAAAAACATAAGCCAAACAATTAAATAAACAGGGTGAGAATGTGGTGAAATCTGAAAACGTGGTAAAAATCTGGCAAGGGCTTCTCTTTTTCTGTATTGCTTTTGAAAACACTGTTGGTTGGGTTTAAGAAAGTGGATGGGCGCTGGTCAATTTGTGCTTGTAAAAACACTATCGGTTGGGTTTAGGGATGGAGGAGGGTGGGTCAGTCGATCGGTCAGTCAGTCAACAGCAGGCACGAATGGCTTTTACAAGAGAAATTTAAAGTCTCAAAGCATACACAGTGGCCTCAGGTGGACTCGCGAAAACAAAAACGGGTTAAAAGCCTGGGTTGAACATACTACAACTGACATTTCTTATTATTTTGTCCTTCCAAATCATAGATTCTCTTGAACGGAATCATGGGATATCGTAGCGCTCACTGGATGCGCATTTCAGGATCTCGCCGAAAGTAGTAGGTTGTCCAGGTACTTCACGCCTACTGTTTTTTCAATACATTGAATTTAGACTCTCGTTTTTTCAAATACTATATAGTAGTGAAGTACGCGCTCTCAAAATTGCTAAAAATTTTTACCTTAAAATGGTTTTAAAAAAAATTAAAAACTGCTTTTATTCTAGCCGAAATAAAACAAATAAGACTTTCTCCAGAAAAAAAATATATTATCAGACATACTGTGAAAATGTCCTTGCTCTGTTAAACATAATTTGGGAAATATTTAAAAAAGAAGAAAAAAATCAAAGGGGGGCTAATAATTCTGACTTCAACTGTATGTACTGGGCATTTTAAGAGTAATATACTGCGTAACGTTATGCAGTGAAGCCAAGCCAACTAGTTTTCTAGTTCATCGTCATCTGTTGTGGTAAACAAACTGAGTGGTACAGTAAGTGGTTCTTTTCAAAATAGGAGCTACTATCCAACACCATTATACAGCATGAAATAGCCAGGGTAAAATGTAAAACCACTCCGACTGTGTTCGTCTGACAAAAAAGAAGTCATGCACTAAAGATGGCTTGGGTGTCATAATGGGTGGAATAATTTTCATTTCAGTGTGAACTACTTAGAGAAATACACATTGAAAATGAGTATATCGTCGACGCCAATGGCATAGTGGTTAGTGTCTCGACACATAGCACTCTAGTGGTCACAGCAACCCGAGTTCGATTCCTGCCTTTAGGTCCTGTGCTGATCCTTTCCCACTCTTTGCTCCCCGCGCTTTCCTGTCTATACTCTCCAATGTCCTATCAGTTAGAAAAGAAAAATAATCGTCAGGAAAAGATACTTGCTTTATTATGTTGTGTGTTCACAAAACTAAATGCATCAGTCCAGACCAGGGTTGAAATGTATTGGGTCTATTGTGAGTCTTTTTTTATATTTATGCATGTCAGGCATGGATAAGAAGTGATTTTAGACTATTCGGATCGGGTACAGATTTTTAGCCCTGACAAAACCTCTAATACAAACATATGATGCTTAAACTCAGATGTTAATTGTTTCACTTAAACAGTTCATGGTTGAAAAGTCAATGCTATCATATGGTGCTTTGATAAATACCATGCTACTGAATTATTTGGTATCAAAACCATATTTATAAGCTACATCATTTAAGTAGTTCTGCTTCACCATCATATTAATTATACTTTTTATTAGGTGTAATAAAAAATCACATATTGCACAGTTCACTAAATACAGCGATGCATGGTCAGTAAACTTATCCATGGGTAGCTCTGATGTAGTTTTCAGTCTCACTCACATAGCGACTAAATGCATAAATAAATATATAATAGTCAAAACAAAGACACAAATCAACAAATGAGCATTGCTTTTTTGTGGTGGTGAGAGCCCTTTCAGCTGTGCTCACATTGTATTCTGTGCTGAATACCATAGTACTCAGGAAATGACCCTTTATGACATGGTCCTTGTTGCTATGGCAGCGTGGATAGTGATACACTTCCAATTGCCAACAGAACGCAACATATTTTTAATGAAATTGCTTAGGTGGGAGGTCTGCTCTGTTGTCCTCGCAGATATTCCATTCTCCTCCGGCTAATAAAGAAGAAAGGTCTGTTTGGGAATCTGTCCGGGACACACTATTGAGTGTATGTCTGTAGGAGAGACAAATCACAAGTGAGATATTTTTACCAAAAAAATCTCACTACTTCTTATTGGAGAGTATATAGATCGATAGTCGAATAGTATAGTCAAGTATTTGTCAAAACATTATGCAATTTTGAGTGTGTCTCACACAGGTGAGTGGGCTTGACAAACCACTTGTAAAAAACCCACTCTTAAGGCCCGTGCACTCTTAAAGCCGGGACGCTTTTTGCTTGCGTTTTTTGTCGACCTTTAACGCCTCGTGACTAAATAAAGGGTGCCAATGTGATCTTGCACACCAACATCAGGCGTAAAAGTGTCATCTTTTAAGAAATGCCTCATAATCTTTTTTTTTTGTTTTGACGCGCTGCTTCAAAACCTTCACCACCAATTAGATTGCCACTTTTGTTCACGTGCACGCTGCTGAAGTTATAGTAAACCGCACTTGGAGGCGCTCAAGTGCAAAACTGTTAATGCTAGTGCACATTGAAGAAGATGCCCTGAGGTGGTATGAACGTGGAACTGCTTATTGCACCGGTGAAAAATATTTCTTCATTGTCATTTCTTCATAGCTAGAGCTGGAGCTGCTACTTGAACCATCCATGCTTGTTCGAATTGCGGGTAACTTTAACAACAAGCGTGTCAACTTTGTCTTCTTCTTCTGTGTTACAAGCGGGTGTCAGAAGCTTAAAGTTGTGTAGCGCCATCTAATGCCAAGGAGTAATTTTGCCATTAGAGTTCGACGCCAGTGAAAATCGCTAGGGTTTGAATCCGGAAAAACGTCTCAAAGCGCTGACGATAAAAAAAACCCAAAAAGCGCCCCGGTGTGTACGAGCCTTTACATCTCTCTTGACATTTTAACTGACACTTGCACCAGTTTTGCACATTTGCACCAGTTTTGCACATTTGCACCAGACACTTTCTTACAATCACTCAGCATTTATGAAGTGTGCTTCACACAGGTGAGTGGGCTTGACAAACCACCTGTAGAAACTCTCTAACTCGTTTAATGCTCATCACACCAATGCTGTGTTTACACCAGACACATCTTGCGCAAATAAATCATGACATTCACCCGTGAGTAGACACATTTTTAGTGTATTCGCTGCATTTGTGGGTAAATTTCACTTCACAATAGATGCGGATTCGCGTCATGGGCAGGGCTTCTGTCTGCCCGGAGACTCTAGCTTCAATGCTAAATGGCTAACATAGATTTTGTTGAGAGAATAGCTGTATTTGTGCTTTATGAAGGCTGAAAAACAGAGTAGATTCATTCGGCGCCGTGTCTGAGTCCACTAGATCCTTTCAAAGGTGCACCAGCTCTAAGTTTAACTACACCTGGATTGTGGAGGCTTTCAGTGGTGCTTCCAACTGAACCGAGCCCAGTTTAATGACCTGCTGCCTGGTGTCGCCAGGGACACCAACTGCAGACGCTATGTCATAATCATGCCCCTACAAGTGCAAGCTCATGATTGGTTAACGCAGCGCGAATGTCCGCTAAAGTTCAGATTTTCCACCTCGAGCAAATCGCACATTAAGATCGCCAAATGCGAACTGCTCATTTTGCGCCGCTACATTCGCTCAAAACATGCCGCAGGATGCTTATTCGCGTCTTTGAATTGACTTAGCATGTAAATGACTCACGCTTCACACTTTATTTGTGTCTGGTGTGAACGCACCAGTTCCTTTTGTATAATTAGCACTTCTTTTGTAGATTGTCGCCTCTTGTTGAATCGCAGAGTACCTCCTCAATTGTAAGTTGCTTTGAACAGAAAGCATCTGCTAAATGTAAATGTAGTTTCAGATTTCAGCAGTCTCTCAGATTGTGTTTAGGGTTGCCAAATGCCATACAAAATCCTGTTCGTTTACATGGAGAGGGCTTATGGGTTTATGACCTATACTGCAGCCTGTCACTAGGGGGAACTCAAAATATTTTGGCTTCACGTCTTAGGATGTAGGAGGAATACTCAGTATGTTTATACAACAAAAGTGTGCTAAAATATGTTTTTGAAAAGAAAACCAGATGACATTTGATCCACGAAAATGATTGAAAATGCTGTATTGTGGCCTGTAGGTGGCGATGTCACTTTCTAAAGAAGCACTATGGGCTCTATTTTAATGATCTAAGCGCATGGTCTAAAGTGTTAATCCATTTTTGCTATTTTAAAGACAGGAAAAGCATTTGACGAACCAGGCGCATAGTCTAAATGGGTTGTCCTTATTTTCTGAATAAGTTATTGAGGTGTTTTGAGGTGTAATATGCATTAAACCAACCAGAGTATCATTTCGCAGTCCCTTTAAGAGCGAGTTGGGTCACGCTGTGGTGTATATGATATTTATATGGCAGTTTTTGTAAGTGGAACAAAAAATGCTTCACTATTGAGGGAAGCAATATTCACAACAAAAATAGGGAGTAGTTTGATCACAGTGTGACTGGGTGTGGAATCATGGAAGTTGTAGTCTTCATCATACAAGACTCCTGCGGAAATAATGTCAATGATGAGCAAAGTATTCAGCACTTATTTTTATGGTGGTATGTAGCGGAGTAAAGCTGAAAGATGTGTGGAAGTGAAACGAGACGCTGAAGCAACGCGAAAACAGCCGAGCTTTTATTATGTCGCAGTCCACCGCTTCTGGTTCTTCTGCTCGTGATCACGTGGAGTTTTATCAGAATACATACATTCATGCTTCTGTTATAATCAGTGCTTAATTTGTGAATTGCGAGGTTCCGGAACAGATCGGAGCAACGGGTCCAGCATGTTACCCGGAGATGGCGAGGTGTCGCTTACGTAAGTGGAGAGCGGGGGGTGGGGGAGTTGCGATGGATGGCGGAGGGGTGACGCGGACGTAGGTGAGCGGGGCGGGGGTGTCGCGGACAAAAGTGAAGAGGGTTAGGGAGTCCGTTGAGGAGGGAGATTGGTAAAATGAGGTGCCGGATCCAGCTTGTTCTGGCACAAATTAAGCTCTGGTTATAATGCTGCTCTGTGCAGTCTAATAAAACACAACAACACATTAAAGTCTCGCTGCCGTTTCGCTGTTTAATATACCATAAATGGACACACAGTATGCACTCCGTCTCACTAGTTAAAACTGATTTCTCTGTTTTTGAACATTGATCAAAACATGTGGGATAATGTAAGTGCAGAAGTCAACAAAACATATAACAATGTTTTAGCTTTTATTAGGGAGAAACATCTCGTACAAACTTTGCAATTAAATCTCCGCATCAGCGTCTCCGTAATGACGAAAAGGAGCTGCTTTGCACATGATCTACTTTGGCTTGTTTGTATCTTGTTTGTTTGTTGTGTGTTTTTAAGCAGAATGCATTTATGCATTGTATGTGTTTGTGCGTTTGTATGTACAGTCAGAATTATTAGCCCTCCTGAATTATTAGCTTCCCTGTATTTTCCCCCCCAATTTCTGTTTTAACAGAGAGATTTTTTCCCCCAACACATTTCTAAACTAGTTTTAATAACTCATTTCTAATAACTGATTTCTTTAATCTTTGCCATGATAACAGTACATAATATTTGACCTAGATATTTTTCAAGATACTAGTATTCAGCTTAAAGTGACATTTAAAGGCTTCACTTGGTTAATTCATTAATAATATTGACCTTAAAAGGGTTTTTAAGAAAAAAGGTAAAACTCCTTTTATTCTAGATTCATAAAAATGACTAAAGATGCTGTATTCTGTATTGTAGGTGGCAATGTCACTTTGTAAAGAAGCATTATGGGCTCTATTTTAACAATCTAAGCCCATGATCTAAAACGTTAATCCATTATTGCTATATTAAGAATGGGATAACATTTGACGCACCAGGCGCATGGTCTAAATGGGTTGTCCTCATTCTCCTAATGAGTTTGTGTTTTGAGGCATAGTATGCAATAAATAATCAGAGTATCATTTCACACCGTTTCGGGTCATGCCATGATGGATTCGCTATTTACATGACTTTGTAAGCTAATTTAGACATTTAGACATTTTTCAAGATACTAGTATTCAGCTTAAAGGGACATTTAAAGGCTTAACTAGGTACATTCCTTAAGAAAATTGACCTTAAAATGGTTTAAAAAAATGTAAAACTGCTTTTATTCTAGCCAAAAAAACAAATAAGACTTTCTCCAGAAGAAAAAATATTGTAGGAAATACATTGAAAAATTCCTTGCTCTGTTAAACATCATTTGGGAAATATAGGAATATTTGGGCTGCATAGGAGGGCTGCATAAATTGTTGACTTCAACTGTATGTGTGTGTGTGTGTGTGTGCATGTGTTAATGATGCTGGAATTCTGACATGTGTATCTGTGTGTGTGTGTGTGTGTGTGTGTGTCTGACAGTGTCCTCAGGTGCGTGGTGTTGCGCTCTTGAATCGGCCTCTTTCAGCGATTTGTCACGGTTGTGTCGGGCCCTGCTGCGTGGGCATGTGCCAGCTCTCCCTGTGTGCCAGACGGCCTCTCGTCGTCCTGACAGCCCACCACTGCTGTCACCCGCCCCACACCCGGGCACAGGCACCCAGCCCTGGCAACAGGAGCGCAGGCACAGCCCAGACCCAGAATAGATGCAGGCACAGGGGCCAGACAGAAACCCCCACAGGACACACAAAAAACACACACACACCCTGTACCCTGCAGCTCTGCAGACTGTTCACTTGCTCCAGTCAGAATGAGACAAGGTCAGATTGAGATTCACACACAGCAAAAAATTCTGTTATAGACCCTTTTCACATTTCCAGGTTTCTCAGCAGTGGAAGTCATCATAGTTGGGCAGTCCTTCCAGGATTTTGCAGGACTTTTTTCTAAATTTTGTGGCCTAAAAGGACTTTACTGCGGCTTTTCCTAAAATTGTCCTAATTTTGTGTTAAGTTGCTGTAAAAAATTATACCACAGACAAAAGTCTTTATTATATACATTTTTTATTGCTCTTAGACCCAGAGACTGGGTTCTGTAATTTAAATTTAAATGATGTTCTGTTAAAAAAACTATCTTGTATCCATATATAAATTGTGTGTGCACAACAGCTCTATATATATATATATATATATATATATATATATATATGTATATACTAGATATTGCATACGGACCCTGAGCATGCGTCAATAGTGCCACCACATTTGTACAGTGGTCCCAAGACAAATCGTCACCTTGGAATTATAAGGTTCTATCTGCGTTCTGAATGATTTTGAGATATTGAGCTTCAAAGTTTTTGCATTTCATAGCAAACAGTATGAGTGTAACATTTGTTTTTTTAAATAAAAAAGTCTTAAAATGTAAACAACTTATAAAAAAAATCTGATAATGTAAATAAGTTGTCATTTAATAAGAATATGTCAATAACTCAAATTTGACAAAAATGTCAGAACCTTATAATTCTAAGGTGGCGAAATGTCGTTCTACCTCACTAGTCAAGACTAAAGCCAATGTGAAGATGCTGGACTTTAGCGCTGTGTAAATGGCGTCACACACCGGATGCGCCGCTCAGTGATGCCACACGGCGCGCACATGACAATTGATGTATCGCACACCAGACGCTCACATTCGCATGCTATTTAAAATGACACAAATCAGATGGCGCTCTGTGGCGCGGCAGAAATATGAACAGTGTCCTGAGTTGTGGCAGAGCGCTGCGGACAGCCATCGACTTGCGGCCCCGGTGTGTGTACCCTGATTGAAACCTATGTTTAGAATTCTAAATTGCATGGCGCTTCTGATGTGCGACCAGCTTAAGGGTGTAGTAACGAGCAAACAAAACACAAAGGCAGAACATTTGATGGGTAGCGTATTAAAAAGAACAACATTAGCGTAAACGACATCTAATGTAAATATCTATGCAAGAGCTCAAAGATCAAAATCCACTGAGTCATTGCACAGGTAGTCTCTCATGAAGGCCATCCCAAAAAAAAAAAAAGTCTAAATCAAAAGCGATTATTCTCCCTCCTGTGATTTTTATTTGTATTATTTATTATTATTATTATTATTATTTATTTATTATTATTTTTTTGTATTTATTATTATTATTATTATTATTTTATTATTGTTATTATTATTATTATTATTATTATTATTATTATTATTATTATTTATTTATTTATTTATTTATTATTATTATTTATTATTATTATTTATTATTATTATTATTATTATTATTATTATTATTATTTATTTATTATTATTATTATTATTATTATTATTATTATTATTATTATTATTATTATTATTATTATTATTTTCTTTTTTTTCCAAATTATGTTTAACAGAGTAAATAATTTTTCACAGTATTTCCTATGTTTTCTTCTGGAGAAAAAAATACTTATTTGTTTTATTTTAGCTAGAATAAAATTTTTCATTTGTAAAAAAAACATTTTAAGATCAAAATTATTAGCCCCCTTAAGCATTTTTTTTTTATTTTCTACAGAACAAACCATTGTTATACAATGCTTTAATTACTCTAACTTGCCTAATTAACCTAGTTAGATTTCTGCTCTTGCTAGCGGGTGCGCTGTGAAAGAGGTGTAACACAATGCCTGTGTTATGCTCTGTGCCCGCGACAAGTCTTTATTCATCTAATTTCACTCACTTCAGTGGGTGAAGTTTTTTTCCTCTCCGCTGTCGCCACTGGCTTGCATGGTTCAGGATCTGTAGAGCTGCGCATCGATGGATTTGCTCTTCAGTGTTTGGACTCTCAGTACTGATTATTAACCCACACTGAACTGAGCTAAACTGAACTGAACTTAAACACTGAAAACTGAACTGACACTGTTTCAATTCACTATAATCTTCTATGTAAAGCTGCTTTGACACAATCTACATTGTATAAGCGCTATACAAATAAAGATGAATTGAATTAAAATTGAATTGATCTTCTTTCACAGTAGTATTTGTAGGTAAATGCGATTTTGTATGTTTGCTCATATTTAACGTGCACTGTCTCCTTTGTCTGGTTAAATGATGAGTTACAGACCAACGTAAAGGTATATATTGCCACCTATGATCATGATGTGTGTGAAATCATTGCTTAGCGAGTGCTGTTTGTCCACATGGCCTTTGTTTTGGGTGAATCCATGTCGTGATGATGTCATAAAAAGTGTCTGGACACTGAATTTGCTGGAAATCTGTGGCATTTCAAAAAACATTTTTCAGGGTTTGCTTGATTTTGCGATTAAATTCAGCGATTGCAAAATCGCTAAATCCTGAAGGGACTGGTTGTGTAAACTTAGAGCGCAGAGAAAGTGACAGTACAACTAACAATTTTTTTACAATCACGTTTGCTGAAATAATAACAGAAAAACTCCACGATGATGTTATCAAGACTTTAAGAAAGAGGGAAAGAAAATAGTGTGAGACTGGTAACGGCAGCCAGAAGAGAGAATAATGTCAAATTTATTGCGCTGTCCCCATAGACACAGCATTTCAAATGCCCCGCATAAGCGGTAATTAGTTTTTTGATGCAAAGATGATATAATACATACCTAAACACAAGTAAATGTTCATACATAAAAAAATCCAAATATAAAGAACTTTCAAGGATTTAAGATGCTGATGACATTAAACCAACACAATCTCATGGCAATTTGTAACTTTTTGATTTAGTGGCTAATTTGTATGAATTTGTTCTCATTTGTACAATTTAGTACGATTTGCTCATCCCCCCAATCACGATTGGGTTTAGGGGTGGGGTTTGGTCCTGTGACTCCTTTTTTAAATCGTACATTTTCATACGACTGAACTCTTGTGAATTTGTACAAATTAGCTACTAAACTGACAATTCAAGAGTTCACACTTAGCTGATGATTTATTATAAGCTTGTTTGGCATGCTGTCCCGGGAGAGAGCCCTGAGCTCATGAGATCCTCGAGCCCGGGGCTCCCTCCCGTTGCAAGGCGAGAGGGGAGATTGAGCTCAGGTAGATCTCGAGAACTCCCCTATTGTGGTAATTGAAGAGCAGATAGTAATTCTCTTTAATGATATAGGTACAATATATAGAGCATATCTATAGTGTTGGTTAATCAATAACTTAGGTTGCATGTTTTTAACCGGTGGGAGGAAACCGGAGGACCCGGGGGAAACCCACGTGAACACGGGGAGAACTTGCAAACTCCGCACAGAAATGCCCGCTGGTTGGTAAAGCCTAGAACCATTGACATTCTTGCTGTGAGGCAACAGCACTAAGTGCTGGGCCACCGTGTCACCCGTCTAGAAAGAGGAGGAGAAGGGGTGGATGGGGGGATTCTTCAAAGCGAAGATAGCAGTGATATGAAACCCAGGGTATTTATAGTAGCTTAGGGATCATCTGATAGGTGCGTAGTGTATTGGATAATGTGGGTCCAGCTGCTAGCAATCATAAGCACCTGATCCTCTCGAAATTAGTTTATAAATAAACTTCACAACGTAAAATACTTGCGTTTCCTCATGAGATCAGGCTGGTTAAACGGTCTTGTGAAAAAGGTCTATTGTTAAAGGGATAGTTCACCTTGAAATGAAATTGTCCTCATCATTTATTCTCCCTCATGTGGTTTTAAACCTTTATGAGTTTCTTTCCTCTGTAGAACAAAAAAAGAAAATATTTTGAAGAATGCTGGTTGCTGGCACCCATTGACTTTTATAGTAGGAAAAATACTATGGAAGTCAATGGGTGACAATTAATTTGTGTTGTTGGGACAACATGAAGAAATTCAGCTAACTTATTCATTTTTACAAACTAAAGTGGATTGAACATAAAATAATTAAGCACAAAAAATCGTTTTATGTTCATTCCACTTAAATTTGTAAAAGTTAATAATTAAACTTAATGAAGGAACTACGTTAACTTGTTCATTTTTACAAATTAAAGTGGATTGAACATAAACAATTACGTTGTCCCCCCAAAAAAACCCTCAAGAATTGTGTTGTTTCAGCTCATTTTAAATGAGTAGCTTGAACAAATGAAAAACATAATTTTTGTGTGTACCAGAATTTATCAGTTTTTGTGTGTACCAGAATTTTCTTTTCAATATCTTCTTTTGCGTTCACAGCACTCAAATAGGTTTTGAATAAAGTTATGGCAGAATTGTCATTTTTGGGTGAATTATTCTATTAAATGCAGTCATTCATACTGTAACACTTTAATTCTAACAAACATTCGCTTGTTCATGCATGCATTAGTATCTGAAAAAAGGCTGCATGCACTAACAAATAAGGACATTTGCTGTTTTTTTTTTTTTTTTTAAATGAGCAGAATCAATTCTTGAGGGGTTTTTTTTGGGGGGGGGGGGGGGGGGTGACAAGTTAATTGTTTTATGCTCAACCACTTAAATTTGTAAAATTTGTAATAATTAAACTTAGTTCCTTCATGTTGCTCTAACACAAATCGATTGTGTGCAACTTTTTTACAATGTGTGTTTTCAAAACAAGTGATATTAATGCACATCAAATTTAACTGTCTATTGATTTCTAATAACATTAGACATATAAACCAGTGCCAGTAATCTTAAATGAAACTTCAAGGTTTTTGCTATTTGAAACAAGGTTGAAATAAAATTAAATTCACATGTTAGATGGAATTTGTTTGAAAAGTATAAACTAATTTAAGTATCTTAAGTTTCTTTTTTAATTAGCACTTAAAAACTGAAGATCTCCACAAGAATACTAAGATTTAAGTGAAATATGACAAACAGAAATCTTTTAAAAGCCAATTTGAAGTGTTAATAAAATTGTGATGTATACAGTGGGGGAAATAAGTATTGAACATGTCACTGTTTGTCTCAGAAAACATATTTCTAAAGGTGTTGTTGCCTTAAATTTTCCCCGGATGTTGGTAACAACCAAAGAAATCCATATATGCAAAGAAAACAAATCTAACTAGTTTATAAATGAAGTTCTGTAAATAAAATGAAATGATGTAGAGATAAAGAATTGAACAAAACATGAAGAAAGGGAGGTGTGGAAAGGCAGTGAAAGCCCAGACAGCAGCTGAAAGCTCACAGTAGTTCTTCAGCAACCCTGTGCCCTTCATCAAGGAAAGTGAATATTAGCTGCAATCCAACATCTACATTAGCAAGATGATGAAGATGAAACCACGGTGGACATTTCAGTAAGACAATGATCCAAAACACAGCCACAGAAACTCTCAAATGCTTTCAAAGAAAGAAAATCAAGCTGTAGAATGACCCAGCCAGTCATCTGACTTAAATACAATTTTCTGGTGAAAACAGCACCTTCAGAAATATGTTTTCTGAGAAAAATGGTGACATGTTGAATACTTATTTCCCCCACTGTATATGATAAATGCCAGTAAAGCCAATAAAACCATTAAAGTAAACATCCTTTAACAATTAAAGCTGACCATATTAAATCAGTTAAAGCGTTCATTTAAATAAGCAAATTTAAAGCCGTTTGAATATTTCTTTATTTCTATCGCTCTCTTCATTCCCTACAGTAAATGAGTAATGAATTAGTAAGGAGGGGGGTTAGTGTTTGTTTCCAAGCATTCATTAAACAGCAGCTGAAACTGAACTGGAGAAAAGGACACACACGCATTTACTGAGGAATGCAAATTAGGACATACCAGACTTAGCCAACAAGCCCAAACCTCAACTCTAAATGTATATAAAAGCATGAAAAGGCATTATATATATATACATTTTATCTGCATAAGCCGCTTTTCAACTTTCAGAAGACGTTAATTAGCATTTTGTCCTCTACAGTTTATTTCTTTTTTGTCCTCCAGCATGCATTTCATCCCGTGTTGCATGTTTAGCAAAAACTGAACACATGAAACACACACAGTGTTGAGGTCATAGATCACGTAGTCTGATGTAATCTCTTCAGGCACTTTGGGGAGATTTATTGTGTTATGTGTGTGCGCAGTCTGACAGCGATGTGAGGAGGGGGTGGGACCAAGCTTATTTGCATAATTATGGTCGTGCTTCCTGAATCACAGCCCCGCCCACCGACGACCTTTCTTCAACTCGAATAGTGATCAGCTCTCTCTCTCTCTCTCTCTCTCTCTCTCTCTCTCTCTCTGTCTCTGTGGGTGTGTTCATGTTTGTAGATTCCTCTCAAGCTCTTCTCAGTTCAGCTGTTTGTTTTGGTCACTTTTGTGCAGATATAATCTTATTTGATAATATATTTATAATATCATTTTAGAGTATTTTAAGGCAATACTTTAACGATGAGTGTCTGTTTGTTAGCATTAAATCAAAAAGTTACTTTTACAATTAATTTACATTTAATTATTCATTTTAACGCAGTGGCAGTTCTAGTTTAAATGGCACCCTGGGCGAAACCACCCCAAACATACCCCTTCCCCTTCCCCCCAGAAATAAAGACACTATGTGTTTGACTCTATATATATATATACATAAAAACATTTAAAATAACTATTATAAATACATTTAAATATATTTATTTATTTTCAATAAATACAGCAATTTGTTTATTATTATTATTATTATACAATTATTATTAAAAAATAAAAAGAAATCAATCCTAAATGTAAAATCTAAATCTAAAGACACAACTGGAGTAATATTCCAAGACTTTTGCATGCATATTAATTATGACAGTTCTATAGAATATAGAATCTTAGACCCGACTCATGGGCGAGCATTAATGTTATTCCCTTCCTGACTCGTTATCCCTCCTTTCTGCTTCATAGCCATGCTTAGTCAAAGTATCATCATCATATAAACTTTAGTTTTGTTGACTTGCATGTCAACGCATATCAGCGTGCATAAACAACCGGGATCAGGATCAGCGCGTGCGTTCATTTTTTCTTCACCAGCATTGTTTGTTTGGCAATTGAATTACGTTTTTTTCCCCAATTACATTCAAATGACACTTTTTTTTTTTTTTTGTAACTCAGCAGTTGGGTTTGCCCATGTTTGACCCAACATTGGGTTAAAACAACCAAGCATTTTTTTTAAATGCTGTTACTAATGAATTTACTTTTTTACATTGACCTTTTTACAACGACATTTAAAGGAATCACTTCAGTGTGTTGATTCAGTGTGCTTATTATCAAGCTACACTTTGCATTGCTCTTATGTATTGAAACTTATATATTTTGTAAATTTACTTTTTTATTGAAGATAAAGATTCAGTTCAAAGAAAGAAGTATAAATGCAATAAAAAAAAAAATAATATATATATATATATATTTATAATAAGGTGGCACAGTGGGTAGCATGATCGCCTCACTGCAAGAAGATCACTGGTTTGAGCCTCGGCTGGGTCAGTTGGCATTTCTGTGTGGAGTTTGCATGTTCTCCTCATGTTGGTGTGGGTTTCCTCCGGATGCTCCAGTTTCCCCCACAAGTCCAAAAACATGCGGTATAGGTGAATTGAATCAACTAAATTGGCCGTAGTGTATGTGTGTGAATGAGTGTGTATGGATGTTTCCTAGTGATGGGTTGCAGCTGGAAAGGCATCCACTGCGTGGAACTTATGCTAGATAAGTTGGCGGTTCCTTCTGCTGTGGCGGCCCTCTATTAATAAAGGAACTAAGCTGAAAAGAAAATGAATGATAATTATAATAAATAAAAACCCACCCGGGAGGCATGGTGGCTCAGTGGTTAGCACTGTCACCTCACAGCATGAAGGTCACTGGGTTGAGTCCCAGCTGGGTCAGATGGCATTTTTGAGTGGAGTTTGCATGTTCTCCCAGTGTTGGCGTGGGTTTCCTCTGGATGCTCCGGTTTCTCCCACAGCCCAAACACATGCACTATAGGTGAATTGAATGTGTATGGGTGTTTTCTAGTACTGGGTTGCGGCAGGAAGGGCATCCGCTGTGAAAACATATGCCGGAATAGTTGGCGTTTTTTTCCGCTGTGGCGACCCCTGATGAATAAGGGACTAAGCTGAAGGAAAATTAATGAATTAAAAACCCACCCCCATAACAAGCCATTCCCAAAGCTTTGTTTACAAAGACTTGCTTGAACACAAGATGATGATGAAAAGAAATATTAAAACATTACATAAAAGCATGCATTAGTCAAAGGTTTTTGTCAAGGAAACAGACAAAAGGATGCCAGATTTGGTCAAATTGTCAAGTTGATCAAAACTTATATTAATATCAAATCAATACTTGTATATTAAAATGTTATTTTTGCTGATGTTTACATCTGTAGACTAACACATATCCCTTAAAATAAAAAATCTGTCATCCTTTATTAACACTACTTGTTATAAACCTTTAAGAGTTTCTTTCTTCTGTTAAACACAAAAGGAGATATTTTGAAGAATGTTTTTTTTTAAACCTGTAACCATTGACTTCCATAGTATCTGTTTTTCCTGCTATGGAAGTCAATGGTTACAGGTTTTCAGCTGTCATCAAAATATCTTCCTTTGTGTTCGACAGAAGAAAGACATTCAGGTTTGTAACCACTTGAAGCTAAAAAAAAAGTGAGTACATTTTCATTGTTTAGGTGAACTATCCCTTAAACCTCCCCATACCACTACCCTTAACCGAACAGAAACATGAGAGTCGATTTATATTGAACAAATACATATTTTTTTGCTGTATAATGCAGTTGAAGACGCCTCTAATCTAAAGTGTGTGTCCCGTTGAAACTCTGGAGTGTGTTTTGTGGTGTGGGTTTTGTGGAAAAAGCGGCGGGCCGGCGTGCTGCCATGCGCTCTGATCAGTGAATAGATTTACAAGCATTAGGGTCGGGGTATTGTGTGCTGCTTGTGAACAGGAGGTCCGAGTCTTTTGTGTGGATCAGCTGTGTTCCCCCCGCCGCTGAAAGCCGTCTGCAAACCTCCTGCTGAATTGTGCCGAGGGTCCGGGGTCCCAAAACACAATAGACATGTGCCACGTTTAACTGACACTCCAAACCGACCCACACTTAACACACACACACAGAGAGAGAGAGAGAGAGAGAGAGAGAAAGAGAGAAGATGGTTTTAACTAACACTGATGTTCAAGAATTTCAGCCTTCTCATAAACAGTGCAGTGCAAAGAATAATATGCAGAATACATTAAATTACACTGTAAAAATAGCAGGAATCCACACAATTCCTGCAACACAAGTCGATTAAGTTAAACAAATTGCTTTTAAAAATGTAAGTGTATTGAATATAAAACAATTAAGCTGTCCTAAAAAACAAACCTTAAGCAGCAAACATTTTTTGAGTGTACTGCATTTATTGGGCTCCATTTTAATGATCTAGGCGCAAAGTCTAAAGCACATGGCGCAAAAACATTAAGGCATGTCCGAATCCTTATTTGCTATTTTAAGGATGAAAAATATGCTCTGCCCCCCAGCGCGCATGGTCTAATAGTGTTGTGCTTATTCTCTCAATGAGTTCTGGGTGTGTTTTGAGCATAATGGGCATTCAACCAATCAGAGTCTCATCTCCCATTTCCTTTAAGAGTCAGTTGCTATTTACATGACAGACCATGTAAGTGGAAATCTGAACGCTTCACTAGCGAGAAAACAGTTAAACAGACCATCTGCAGCATGAGGATAAAGAACAAGCCCCTTCCATTCGGCCTCTTTACTTTCTCTTTTACTCTTTACTCCTTTACTTCCGTGGAGTAAGGAAACTGTAAACTCACTCCACTGAAGACCTCCATCAGCCTACATATTTATTTTCATTTGTTAAGAGCAAAGATTTGTTTGAAAACTATTTCTAAATTCAGTTCTAATTTCCAGAAAATTAATAAATGAACAATAATAACGAAGTGTGGTCAAAAATCGGAGTTCTATCCAAACACACGTCCTGTTCTTATGTCTCATATGGGGATGCAGATGTCTTCAAACCCCCACAGGCAGACAAATCTAAACTGGTTTTATTAAAACAAATATAAATATGCATATAATAAATAATACTAATGATAATAATAACATTATACAAATGCAAATTGTCATGAATAAACTGAAGAAAGCCCCTCGAGGTGAAAAAAGCATGGAGGTAGTGGTTTTTATATGAGAAAATAAAATTTTTTGTAACATTTTAATCCTTTAATTGTTTTCATAGTTAAATATATTTGCGTATTGCTGTACATCCTGTGTGTATTAAGCAATGTGTAAGCGTTTGGACTTGCATAGGCACATAACTAACTCTCTCTGCACTGGACAAGAGCAGCTTTTAGTTGGTCAATGGCGCGATCTATTTCAATTCCTCAAAATAGCAAGTTGCAAACAATGCGCCTCAACACACCTCCTTTATAGACCAGCACAGCCATGAGTCCACAAAGTGGCACAAATGTATTTGCTATTTAAACAACATGGTGCAAAACATGAAAATGACTGTTGCGCTGGTCTGAAAATAGTAACAAATCGCGGCAAACACGTCTTGCGCCTTATTGCGCCAGGTGTATGATAGGGCCCAAGATCTTAAGAAAATACGTCTTGTTTTCTGTAAAAGAAAAAAATGTCAAAATGAAGTGTTATGGAGTAAAATGAGACAAAATAACACACAGTTTTGACTTAACTTTTCTCTTAATGTCTTGAACACTTAAGGACCTATTCATTTGAATAAAGAGCAAAGAAAATGAGCAGAGGAATTTCAGTCTTCTTATAAACGGTGCAGTGCAAACATGTTTTTGTTGTTTTTTAATATGCTAAATATATTCACTTCCTACATTTAAAGGCCACCTATTTCACCCCTTTTTTAAGATGTAATATTAATATTATGGTTCTTCTGAGTGTGCCAGTTTAGGTTCAGTTCAAAACACAATTCAGATTTTTTTATTATGATGTGTTAAAAAGTGCCATTTTGGGGGCGTGTACACAGTTCGTCGTTTTAGGGGCGTGTTGCTTCACATGGAAATTAGTTTCGACTTCCCGCCCAACTTAACAAAGGGGGCAGAGCCAAGAGCTCCCCCGCTTTGAGTATGGCTACAGACAGGCAGACAGAGAGAAGCAACATGAGTGAGAGGATCAGCATTCAACTGTACATGTACGACTCGGACACAGACCAAGCAGAGAGTACAAAATCATTTGTGTCTTTGTATAGTTTTACAGCCAACTGTGTGCTAGTTTAAAGCTCTGAGCTTGTAGCCTACACCAAGACTAATAACCAAGCACACTGAATTAACTTTGACTGAAGGGCATCACACACCGGATGCACTGCGACACGGCGCGCGCATGACATTCGAAAGTATCGCACACTTGCGGAGCCGGTGTGTGTCCCCTGATAGAACCTTATATTTAGAATTTAGAAATGCATGCTGCTGCGTGGCGCGACGCTGCTTGTCGCCGAGCAGCTCTTCTGGTGTACGACCTGCTTGAGGCTATAACTAAAGGGCGTCATACACCGGATGCGTCGCTCAGAGCCACGACACGGCACACCAGACGCGCACATTCGCATGTTATTTAAAATGAAACTATTCAGAAAACGCTCTGTGGCGCGGCAGAAATATGAACAGTGTCCTGAGCAGGGCCAGCGCGTCCATAGAGGCGACCTAGGCGGCAGAATAGTGAGCGAACGTGAGGCGCACGTGAGGCAACGCACTCGCACTTTCCAGCTGCACCTAGTTAAGATGACAGGGAGCTTCTGAGACCGCGGGAAATGCAAACGGCTGTAGTTTACGGAAGACACAATGAAAAGTAAACATGTATGCAAACCCACCAAAACTCACAAACACTGGTGTGGAGGAGAGCGATAAAGTGGTGAATGTTGAGCCCAATGAGCCTTACATCTAAAAATAGAGCAAGGGTGTTTCTTTGGTGACGTCGCTTTGACTCACGCTGAAAATGGAGGACGTGAAAACAAACTGAGCATATGGTAATGCACACCTGTCAATCAATATTGGTGGGGGGGGAACCACACTCCTACGTCAAGTTGCGATCGATCTCAAAACAGCTCCAATTGGTCCACCGTTTTTATGTTGTTAAATTGAAAAAAAAGGACTGAGTGTGTTTATATCACCCCAATATGATGGTCTATACACTATACCTACACATATGTCTGTCCAAACAGCTTAAAAAGTAGATTTTTTACCATAGGTGCCCTTTAATATCTTAAGACAATATGTTTTGTTTTCCATAAAAATATATATTACAATTAAGTGTTTTGATGTAAAATAAGACAAAAAAACACACAAAAGTAACAGTTTTCATGCACTTAACTGTTTTCTAAATGTCTTGAACACGTATAAGGACCTATTCACATTAATGAAGAGCAAAGGCATTTCAGTGTTCTCATGAACAGTGCAGTGCAAACATATTTTTCTTGTTTTTTTAATATGCAAAATACATTTAATTACACTGTAAAATCACTGGTTTCCACACAATTCCTCTATGTTGTCCCAGCACAAGTTGATTAAGTTAAGCAAATTGCTTAAAAAAATTCAAGTGTATTAAACATAAAACAATTAAGTTGTCCTCAAAAACGAGAATATATTACGTGGTATTTTGTTCACTATAAAAACTTGTCCCAACATAAATCGATTATGTTAACTTGTATATAATATATATAAATGAAGTGTTTTGGTGTGAAATAAGACAAAAATGTACATACAAATAACAGTTTTATACATAAACTTCACTTATGAGAAGACTGAAATTCCTTTGCTCATTTTCTTTGCTCTTTATTAAAATGAATAGGTCCTTATAAGTGCTCAAGACATTAAGAGAAAAGTTAAGTCAAACTGTTATTTTTGTGTATTATTTCGTCTAAAACATTTCACTTATGCATTTTTTACAGGAAACAAAAGATGAATTATCTTAAGATAATAAATGTAGTAAGAAAATGTATTTTGCGTATTAAAAAAACAAGAAAAACATGTTTGCACTGCACCATTTATGAGAAGGCTGAAATTCTTCTGCTCATTTTCTTTGCTCTTTATTAAAATGAACAGGTCCTAATTAATAAGTGTTCAAGACAATACGAAAAACATTAAATGAAACAAATTTCGAGAGGATCATGTGCTTATGATTGTTCTCAGCTTTTCCAGCATTATCCTATGATCGATTATCCAATCAGACGACTCCTAACTCACTATGTATAAATAACCAGAGTTTTCTTATCTCAATATCTTCGTCTTGAAGAACCCCCCCCCCCACCCACCTCTATTTTCCCTGCTTTAGACGGGTGACACGGCGGCCCAGCGACTAGCACTGTGGCCTCACAGCAAGAATACCGCTGGTTTAAGTCCCTACTAAACCAGAAGACATTTCTGTGTGGAGTTTTGGCTTGTTCTCCCTGTGCTCGCGTGGGTTTTCCCTGGGTTCCCCCAGTTTCCTCCCACAGTTCCAAATATCACGCACCCTAAGTAAATTAAACACACAAAATTAATACCATAGTCAAGCTCTAAGAAACACCCCTCTCCACAGTCATCCATTTCCATCATTCAGCTAGAATAAGCCGGGGGAGTTTATTGAGATCTACCTGAGCTCAAACTCCCCTCTCGCCCTGCAAATGGGAGGGAGCCCAGGGCTTTGAGGATTTTACAAGCTCAGGGCTTTCTCCCGGGACAGCATGCCAAACAAGCTTTATTATCAATCATCAGCTAAGTGTGAACTCTTGAAACGGTGCAGTGCAAACATGTTTTTGTTTCATTTGAAAAATACATTTATTTACACAAAAAATTGCTGTCCCAACACAAGTCGATTAAGTTAACCAAGTTGATTTTAAAAACATGTATGTGGATTAAATATAAAACTATTAGCTTGGCCTAAAAAAATGTCAAGAATTGTGTAGTTTCAGCTCATTTTAAATAAGTTGTTTGAACAGCAGCAAAAACCCAATTTTTTGATGTACTACATTTAGTATCTTAAGATAATACTTGTTTTCTGTAAAAAAAAAAAAAAGGATATATACATATATAACAATGTAGTGTTTTTTAAAGTTTTGAATGTCTTATACACTTTTGTAAGGACCTATTCATTTTAATAAAGAGCAAAGAAAATGAGCAGAATTTCAGCCTTCTCATAAATTGTGCAGTGCAAACATATTTTTCTTGTTTTTTAATATACAAAGTACATTTATTCACACTGTAAAAATTGCTGCGTTCCACACAATACCTTCATGTTGTCCCAACATAAATTAAGTTAACTTAATTGTTTTGACAAATGTAAGTGGATTGAACATAAAACAATTATATTGTCCTAAAAAAACCCTCAAGAATTGTGTAGTTTCAGCTCATTTTAAATGAGCAGTTTAAACAAAAAGCAAACATATTTTTTCCACTACATTTATTATATTAAGACGTTTAAAGTATTTAAAGTTTGTTCCTCGCCACTGGCTTGCTTGGTTTGGGACTTGTGGAGCTGCGCATCAATGAATTTGCTCTTCAGTGTTTGGACTTTCAGCAGTGAAAATTAAACCACACTGAACTGAACTGCACTGAACTTCTACTCTGAAAACTGAACTGACACTGTTTCAGTCTACTAGAACTTCTATGTGAAGCTGCTTTGACACAATCTACATTGTAAAAGCGCTATAGAAATAAAGATGAATTTAATTGAATAGTACCTTAAAGGGCACCTAGGTTACCACTTTTTCCAGATTTAATATAAGTCTTTTGTGTCTCCAGAATGTGTCTGTAAAGTTTCATCTAAAACACCCATCAGATTTTTTATTATACCTGTCATAAGTTTCTTTTTTGTAGCATTTAGCAGAAGCTAGCTGTTTTTTTGTACTGCGCCTTTAAGGCTAGTCCTTCAAGCCCACCGTTTCCACGTGCCTGACAGCGGCTCCCTCGGCTGCGTCAGACAACAGACAAACACGAAGGAATAAGATCTCACGTAACATTTGTGAGGAAAAACAACTGTAAGAACTTTACCAATGAGTATGTGATGCATGTTGTGGAGTTGCAGGATGAGTCACACACAATGCCGTTACAAAGTTCACGCACACACACAAATAGACACACACACACACACACACACACAGCGCTGACAGGCACACACAGACAGCGCGCGTTTAGCTTTGCACTGTTTTTGCACGCAAATGTGACAGGATACAGGTTAATCTCCACTGCTGTATGGATATCTGTTATGTTAATGTACAAAATAAACCTGATTTAACGTCCACAAACCGGGATTGAAGCGACTTTTATGATTGTTCTGACACGCGGCTGTGTTGATGAAGTAAAGCTGAAGTAAATGGCTGTAATTCATTACACACATGCACTGTTTTAAAACATTTTAAACTTGTAAAACTCACTCTTGATCACATTTGATGATGATTGATGATCCTAGCAAACTGAACAGACCTTTTGTTTATGGTTGCTTAGTTTGCTCACGTCTTGGTCCTGTGTCTGGTTGATATGATTACTCGTGTTACTATGGAGACATGTTAATACGCAGCTGTCAATCAATTCGGTGGGCGGGGGGACCGCACTCCTACGTCGGTCTGAAAACCGCTCCAATTGGTCCACCGTTTTTATGTTGTTAAATTGAAAAAAAAAGCACTGGGTGTGTTTATATCACCCCAATATGACGGTCTATACACTATACATACACATATGTCTGTCTAAACAGCTTGAAAAGTAGATTTTTCACCATAGGTGCCCTTTAAGATACGTAATTCGTCTTGTTTCCTGTAAAAAAAATATCTAAATGAAGTGTTTTGATGTGAAAAAAGATAAAATAACACACAAACTAACAGTTTTGACTTAACGTTTCTCATAGTGTTTTCTACACGTATAAGGTCTTATTTATTTGAATAAATACGTTTTTTAATATGCAAAATACATTTACTTACTACATTTAATATCTTAAGATAATACATCTTTGTTTCTTTTTTTTGTGATCAACGTTTTATTGTCTTTAGATTAACCAAATAAAAGACATTCAAACAGACAAACAGGGGAGGGGGAGCAACAGACATCAACAATTTTCAATCTGAAACGAAAAAAAAAAACCTTTACATGGTCATTTCCTTTATATAGTCTAAAATGTTGGAAGAAAAACATTGCCATGCATCAATGGTACTAGGTCTAGCCTTATTAATTTGTGCTATTGTACCTTCAATAGTCACTATTTTAAGGAGGCTATGAATCCAAAATGTTTTTGCACACATGTGCGGAGTAAACCAGTTTTGTATACTTGCCTTCTTTGCAGCTGTACAACCAGCAAACAGCATTCTCTTCTTTAGTGTACTTATACAGACATTTGAATCATCATTGAGAAGACATAAACCAGGATTAGACACATAATCAATTTGTAGTAAAAAGGACAAAACAGAACTTACATGAAACCACAGTTCGACAACAATTGGACATTCCCGAAACATATGAAGAGAATGACCTGAAGATAATGTTACAGATAGGACAGTTGTAGTTCGACTGCAGTTTCATTTGAAACCTTTTATGTAGTACTGGTGGTAGTAGTAGTAGTAGTAGTAGTAGTAGTCATTGTAGTAGTAACCATTGTATTTGTAGTTGGGATTGTTGAAGTAGTAGTTGTAGTAGTTTCTGTAGTAGTAGATGTCGTTGGTGTAGTGGTACCAGAAGTAGTAAAGGTGTTGGTGTAGTAGTAGTAGTCTGTGTAGTAGTATCAGAGGTAGTAGATGTTGTTGATGTAGATGTTGTAGTACTAGTGATTACTGTAGTAGTAGTAGTAGGAGACGTTGTTGTAGTAGTATCAG
>CAIGQZ010034990.1:6524358-6542743 GCA_903798205.1 Danio tinwini | reverse complement strand
ACACACACACACACACACACACACACACACACACACACACACACACAGACACACACACACACACACACACACACACACACACACACACACACACACACACACACACAGACACACGTGTTCAGATTGCTGGAATGTCACATCAGGTGGATCCCCTTTGACTTTTTGGACTGTTTATTGTTATTATTATTATCATCATAAGTAATTTTTGGACAAATAGCAGAACTGCAGAAACAC
Organism: Danio tinwini; assembly: GCA_903798205.1. Classification (NCBI taxonomy): domain Eukaryota; kingdom Metazoa; phylum Chordata; class Actinopteri; order Cypriniformes; family Danionidae; genus Danio; species Danio tinwini. The sequence continues at coordinate 6,542,509 of CAIGQZ010034990.1, read as the reverse complement.
ACAAGCGCTGAGCATGTCAGACATAACATAAAAAAATAAATTAATATAAAGGATTGTATCTAATGCAAGGTGGATTTCAGACTCGAAGATCGATAAAAGAAACTTTTGGCTGTCGAGACAAATTTCAAAATCAATCACAAACGAATGAGGCAAAGGAATAATTTAAATAAACCATTTGAAATAAATAAATAATAATAATAATTGGATAAATAATCATAAACATATACACACAGAGACGCGAATAATAATAATAACAACAATAGTATTTAAAAAAAAAAGTAACCGCAATCACTCCGACATTTACATGATTAAGGCAGTTTTACAGCATGTCGAGATCTAAATCAAGGCATTTCTGGCTACACTAAAGGGAGAAACCCTTGTCAGCAGGTTGTTTTGAAAGCTACAGTCAAACGTCCACAGATTCACAAGCTCTATTAAAGCTAGAAACGATGGAAAATGTATGTACAGCCTGTGAATTCAAAGGCATGTTCTAGGATTCTTAGGTCTAAAAGCTAAAAGCACTTGTGCGGAGATCCTAGAAAAAGAAGCGAACAGTCTAACCTGTTGTACCAGCTTCAGATCAACTAATTTACCCTCTTAAAAATCAAGCGTTGGAGTTTTTCCATTGCGCAAAGCGTTCTTTTCTTCTATTTTAGAACGTTCGTCGTTCTTTCCCAGAATCGAACACGGATTCTTTTATGCCATCACTCGGAAAAACTCCTTTCATCTTTAAGAGTGTAGATTAAAAAATGGCAGGATTTGCATGTGATGCTCATCCAGGTTGATTCTGTGGTTTAAGGCAGTGCTTCCCGACCCCCTGCCATCCAATCCAATCCAGAACGTTGCGGGCTGGGAAGCACTGGTTTAAGGCGCAGCTTGTCTTCAGCAGGCTGGACGCACCGGCATCTGAAGCAGGATCACCTGCCTGTTTTCCGACGGGTGGCATTTGTTGATGTGTCTCGTAAGTCCCGGCGAGCTGTAAAACATGGCCGGACAGTATTTGCACGGGTAGACCTGCGCCGAGTGCTGCAGGCGGATGTGGCGCTCCTGGCTCATCCTGCTCGGGAAGTTTTCCCCGCACACCGGGCACAGGTGACACTCGGAGGCGCTGAGATTGAGAGGTGCGTGGCTTTGGGGTTTTTCGGGTGCGTCGTGGTGCGCAGTCACGTGCTTCTTCAGGTACGCCTGACGCTTGAACTTCTTCCCGCAGTGCTGGCAGTCGTACATGCCGTCCTCGGAGCCGCTCTCGGAAAGCCCAGGACTAGGAGTGTCCCTGTCGCTGGAAGTCTCCTCTTTCTCGGGCGCGGGCGTTTTATTGCTTTCCGCGCTCTGCTTGGGTTTGTGCCACCGCCGGTGCGAGGCGAGGTTCGCCGGGCAGCTGAAGAGCTTGTCGCATTCGGGACATCTGTACTCGATCCTGACGATCCTGGAGCATTTGTGCTGGGCTAGAGAGAAGGGGTCCGCGTATGCTTCTCTGCACAGCTGACAGACGAACTCTCCGAGCGGCTTGTCTCCGCTTGCGCACTGCGATCTGGGCTTCAGCTCCACTGGACCTTCTTTGATCTTCAGTCCGAGCACCGGAGAGGTGGTCATCTCATCCTCGAACTGCAGCTTCCGCATGGCTTTGGCTTTCTTGGATGCCGGTTTGCCTTTGCGCTCTGTGTCGGACGCGGGTCTTTTGGTGGTTACTGTGGTGCCAGTTCGGTTGCTGTTGCTGGTGCCGATTTTAAGATCCACCGGCGCTTGGTCGGAACAGTTTGGCGCCGCCGGAAAAGACTCCGCTGAGATGGGCGAGCCGAGATTAAAGCGCCGCTCCAAACACGCCCTCTCGTGCTCTCTACTGACGGGACGCGTCGGGCTGTACATAGCCCGGTAGACTGTCTCGGGGTTCCCGAACTGTACCGGTGACACCGGGCGTCGCGCGCACGGAACATCCTGCGCGACAAACGCGCCCTGCTCGTCCTCCTCCGAGCGGACCCGGTACGAAACAGGTGTCGCTTTTTTATTTCGCTTGACTAAAAATCCTCTGGGCATCTTCGCCAGCTGAAAGGCACTTTAGTCGGGATGGAATCAGAGGCACACCTGGTACTATATTTGGACGCGCGCGGTGATCTTTCCATCACGAAAGCATAGCGGCAGTCTTTTTAAGCAGGAATGATGACATTGTTCTCGCCCCTCGCCGGATCGTCCAATCAGATGGAGCCGAATCCCTATGGATTTGGGGATGGGAGGGTCTGCAGATTGCTCGGGCAGATGTACCTGAGCTTTATTATATTAGGATGCTTCAGGCACACGCTGGTTCCTCCTCTTTTCACGCTTTGATGCTTCCCGTCAATGCGCACGTGCCCTGCCTTTGTCAGCATCCTTTAGGGGCTCCTTCACTCTCAGAGCATCAGAATTTCAAATTAAAAGGGGGGAAACGGCAACAAAGAAGTGCGTTTTTAATGCTCGCGCGTTCACTTTTAACGCGACCCTGGTTCGGAGCTGCTCTGCAGCGCAGAAAGCGGCTGCAAGTTGCATGCGTAATTTGTCTGGAAACTAATTAAATGTATAAATCAGACGCCCGCAGGCTCGGGACATGTGCGACAGTTGAATGCGGGACGTATTAATCACTCATCGCGTGCATACATAATTCATAAAAGAGGCTCCTCTCGTTTGCATTACAAAAGACACGCTTGCGCGCGCCACGGCGACAGACGCACATCATCCTTCTGTTCAAACGGACTCATCTCGGTCTCAGACTCACCCGTGCCGTCATTGCCGAGCTCGTGTGTGATGATGTCATTCCAATGCAACGGACTCGTCATAGCGGAATTTCTGGTCATCTCCATCGCAATCATTCTGAGAGAGAGAGAGCGTTCAAATAATGGCGTAATTGAGGTCCAGACTCGCGCATTTGTTGCATGTGATTCAACAACTCTTAATGAGCTTTTTTTTTGTTGCATTTTTTTAGTTTGTTTTTATTTTAACACAACAAGACCCATTATTTTTCCCTGCCAGATGGTTTCAAGACCTAACTTTGAGAAACACATTTGTTGTATCAGTCAGACCTTTGTTTGATAGTTTTAAATGCATGTGTTTTATTTGACTTGGCTGTACACAGGGGCGGATTTACTGCTTTTAGGGCAATTCCAGCCATGGGTCCCAAAAGTTCTTTAATGCAGCTTTTGTACTTACATTTTTTAATTATTATTTAGCTGTTTTTTTATCATTTAATCTCCTTTTCTACTTTTTATATTAATGCAAAATAATAATAACATGTAAAGCATCTTGTAAATCATTTGAAACTATTTGAATTCACAACTAAATATAATAAATAAACTCTTTTGTGTTCCGGTGTTGGGTTGCGGGCGGCTGAAAGGGCATCTGCTGCGTAAAACATATGCTGGATAAGTTGGCGGTTCATTCCGCTGTGGCGACCCCTGATTAATAAAGGGACTAAGCCGAAAAGAAAATGAATATATGAACTCTTTCTTTTTAAAAACTAAATCTTTACTGATTTGACTGCTGGACTGGTCCATGATTGAAGGAGGGGGAGAAAAGGAAACTTTTAGACCCTCACTGTACAAAATATTAAAAAAAAACAATGTTACATATAATTTATAGGTATCAATTATACGTTTAGGTATTTGTTTGGAGGCCCTCAGATTTTCCAGGGCCCTAAGCGACCACTTACCTTGCCTATTGGTTAATCCGCCCCTGACTGTATATAAAGCTTAATTTGATTGATTAATTGATTTAAAATTTTTCATGTTTCATTTATTTTAGTACAATCACATTTTAGAGGTGTAGATTTATTACGTTCATTTGATTTAATTTTATTCCGCACACAAGCCGTGCTATTAATAAAGAAATAAACATGCTAAATGCAATGGCCAACTTTTATCTTCATTGCAGAATTTTGTGTTATTAATTTTTACAGTTTAACATATCCATCATTAGCCCTTCTGTGAAAATTGTATACTTTTAAAAATATTTCTCTAGATGCAACGTAATAGTTGTCATAACAAATGTCTTGATGACAGTACGTAATATTTTATTTTGCAAGACACAGTATTCAGTTTAAAGTGACATTAAAGGCTTAACTTATAGGTAGGCCCACACAGAATTCATTAATTCACTTGTGCAAATGTGTGCAAATTTATATTATTTAGTTTCTTAAATAATTCCAGTAATATTATTACATAAAACGAAAATATTTATATGATTTATTTACAATACAGTTTGTAAAGTCATATTTTCTGTCTTGTAGTAGATCTGTTATATGAGAGACTTGCTTTGTTTACCAAACAAGTGAATCTAATTGGATTTGCATTGTAAACAATAAATACAAGTTTAAAAGCTATTAATTGTTATTATATATATTAAGTTTTTAGTTATGATTCTGCATAAATCCGCAGATTTTTTACTAGTCTCTCTGCAGAAATAGCAAAAAATGCAGATTCTGTCTGGCCCTACTTATAGGTTAACTAGGCAAGTTGTTGGACAATAGCGGTATGTTCTGAAGCCCATCGAAACATACGCTTACTTAAATGGGCTAATAATAAAAATATAATATTTTAAAAATGTATCTTCCAGCCAAACTAAAATTAATACGATTTTCTCCAGAAGTAAAACTATTATAGGAAATACTGCAAAAAATGTCCTTGCTCTGCTAAACATCACTTAGGAAATAATTGAAAATGAATTCAAATTTTGCATGAGGGCGAATAATTTTGCCTTCGAATCTACATCCAAGACCTTAAACTTTAATGTGAGCTGGTTTTGAACAAAGGCAATTGTTGCATCTGATATCTGCTAAGTGTTTTATAATGTTTGTGCTGTAGCCTGTGCAGCAGGTCTGATGTATACTGTGCTGCATGACGTGCGTCTGTGATTTTCTGGCCCACATTCATTATCATACAGCTGCTGTCTGTCTTCACAGGCCTCAGAACGGCCTCTCTCTCTGCTCTTATCTGCACTCTTCACATCTACACATAATATATAACACCCCACATTTCATACATGGAGCATTCAAAAGCGCAAGGGCACAGATGTGTCATTAATTCTCACCAAATACTGTCTTGCGTGATGAAACAAGACTCTTTATTTACTTTTTTTCTTCTTCAGTTCAAGCCCTTCCCCCACAAACCCCCCCCCTCCACATCCTCCACCCCCTAAACATATGGTGCAGCAAATGCAAAGAAATGAGGAAACACAAGATAAAGCAGCGTGTAAATGCTCCTAATATGAAATGGATATTGATTATAGCAGTCCTGGCCGCGCGTACATGCTCAGATGGTATCTGTTGTACTTGAGATAATCCAGAATGCTGTTCCTCAGAGCAGAGTAAGCCTGGCTTTTCTGAAACGTCTGGCTGAGACTCACGAGCTGATCAGACTCTGCTTGATGATCCGCGATCTGCTGAAGAGCCTCTTCAAGTGACACTGAACCGCTCTCATCCTATAGGGATAAAACACAATGCAAGGCCATGCGTTTTCAGCTTTCAAATATGCCAAGCTTCTGCTGAATCTAAAAAGAGGTAGTAAATGAATAAATCTTATTTTAGGATGATGTGCACTTCCAGAGGAATGCATGAAGCTTATTACATTTCTATTGATTTATTTTAACTGTGTATTGTGATTTAGTTGCATTACTTATATCTTTTTTGGTAATATTTAACATTTTATAGCACCAGAACTGTTCATTTTTCTACCTAGAAGGGATGAATATCTAAATGCATTGCATTAAAGTGCAAAATTTTCAATGTTTTTTTGTTGTTGTTGTTACTAGCACACGTTGCTATTCTTTAGGTGAATAATTAACCCATGCAAGTTAATCCACTGAAAGAAAATGTTCGTTTTGGTAATCTTTAATCAAAGTCTGAACATTTGCTTACACATTTAAAATGGCGTTCCTTCTCTGTTGACCTCAGTTTGAGAGCTTTAGACAGGATATTATTAACCACGCCCTCTTACCGTTAGTTTGCTATGAGGGAATGATGTGCAAAAAAGAAAGCCCCACCCCTACTCAATATTCCGTTTCAGTTGGAAGCACATCAACATACTGGAATTCATTTTTAATTGTATTTTATTTGTTTAATGTCAATTTAATTATTTTACGTCATTCATTTTTGATGCTTCATATTTATTCAATTATCCAATTCTATTGGATCTTATTACATTTAATTTAGTTTTAGCACCTGGTCATATTTCTGAATGCATTGCAATACAATGATGCATGACCTTCAGGTTCAGCAGGTGCACTGCAAAAAATGCTTTACTTAGGTTTTTTGTCTTGTTTCTAGTCCAAATATCTACAAATTCTTAAATCAAGAAGCATTTTCTAGGCAAGCAAAATATATTGTCTTGTTTTCAGAAATAATATGCCAATATTAAGTGAGTTTTTCCTTAAAACAAGCAAAATAATCTGCAAATGGGATAAGCAAAATAATCTTGTTTTTCCTTTTGACAAGATTGTTTTGCTTACCCCATTGGCAGATTATTTAGCTTGTTTTAAGGAAAAACTCACTCAATTTTGGCATATTATTTCTTAAAACATGACTATATGTTTTGTTTGTCTAGAAAATTCTACTCGATTTTTAGATATTTGGACTAGAAACAAGACGAAAAATCAAAGTTAGAAAATCATTTTTTGCAGTGTGTTTATCAGATTTTAAAAGATGAGCCAGGCAAATGCAATCAGTTAGTTCATTAATAAAAACAGTAATACAGATGTACTGAAAACTGACCTGTAGTTTAGCCGAGTCCATGATCTGACGTACTTCTTGTTCAAAATCAGCAAAGCGATCATGATACAAAGCCAAGCACCAGCTCTCTCTAAAATAACTGCGAAAAAGAGGAAGTTATACATTGTTGTTTTTTCAGTAAGTCATTTATAATCAATGATCTCCAACTCAATTCCTGGAGGGCCGCAGCTCTGAATAGTTTAGCTCTAACCACCTTCAACTCACACCTGCTTAATAGTCTTTAGTAGTCTTGAACACCTTGATTAGTTGGATCAGCTGTGTTTGGTTAGGGTTGGAGCAAAACTGTGCAGAGCTGCAGCCCTCCAGGAATCCAGTTTGAGACCTATGTTTATAATGATAATGTTATATATTTTTAAATAGAATTTTCTTGCCTAGAATCTTTAAATATGTCATGGTGGTTTTCAAAAAATAAATAAAAGATAGGACCACAATTGCGATAACTAAATTATCGTACAGGACATTTATGTAGGATGCAAAAATAAATAGAATATTAGGATATTCCTTCTTAAACGATAAATAAAATACAATACAATAAACACCCCCACCCACATGGTATACCTGTCTGTCAAAGCATTTGTCGTACTGATGTTGAATAAAGGTATGGTTCATTATAAAAATAAATAGAAACAACAATGTCCAAAAATGCACAAATAAACGAAATGTAATAGATTGATTACAAACAGATTAAAAATAAAAACAGATTAAATGTAAAATGTAATGAACAAACCACAAAAAAGCGAAAGTATCTATATATAGATTTTGAGGATCTTTTGGTCTACTTCACGGCAGGCAGGTCCTATTTAAATCATTTCTTTGTTGTGAACAGGTGTGCCAGTAATCAGATCTGAGTGTGGCTACAGAAAGGGGAGCAAAGACTTTTTCACACAGGGCTAAAAACCTTAATCTTAAAAATGGCATGATGTGTTTACTTGTGATATCTTTGACTAATATTCATATTTGTTTGATGATCAGAAACATTAACCATGCAAAACAATAAGAAATCATTCATTTATTCATTCTCTTTTTGGCTTAGGGAGCACGGGGCACAAAGTAACGCGGGGTTAAATGTAACACAGAGTTTTAAGGTATTTGCTCAGGGTTAACCATGGCGTGCTTCCGAGGTTTTCACCACAGTGTCGGCAAACGTCTTCCTGCCAATTATTGAATATTTTCAGCGAAATTTAGATGAGAAACACAGAAGAAACCATTTTTGCAGCATAAAAGTATTTTTTATTATAGTTAATATTTTTTTATTTAAAAAAAAATCTGTGAAAGTGTGAACGTAAAATCTTATATTGTTGCGATCACCGTCTTCTAGGCTAAAAGATGAAAACATTTTGAAAGATGTATAAAACACACAGAGACTGCTAGCCAGCTTTGAGGAAAACATGACACAGCGGGGTTGGTTGTAACAGCGTGTCACAATTAAGCCACAAACTGTTGGACACCAACTAAACTAATATGAGACAACAGCAGTGACAGGTCAGTGTGTGTGTGTGTGTGTGAGCAGAGGTCAAATGATTCATCATATAATGTGACCAGATGTGGACAGATATGATTCAGGTTTGGAGTGTCATAAGCTGGAAGGGCATCCGCTGCGTAAAACATATGCTAGATAAGTTGACGGTTCATTCCGCTGTGGCGACCCTAGATTAATAAAGGGACTAAGCCGAAAAAGAAAATGAATGAATGAATGATGCTGCGACTGTAGTGTTTCTGTAGGGAAGCTGCACCTGTACATGTCCTGGATCAATCCCTCATCATATCGTGAGCAGATGTTGTTGAGCAGCCGCTGGTGTTTGCTGTAGAGACTCTGCAGGTTGGAGACAGGAAGTGGAGTCTTGGACAGACACGTGATTTTCTCCACCACATCAAACTGACTGAGGCGTATGTGAAAGTAGTTCCCTGCTTCAGCACAGCCTGTTACCAGATCACGACCCTGCAGGACACCATTAATGAAGGTAAAAAAATAAACCTTTAATCTTTTAAAAATAAACCTTTAATCTTTTAAAAATTAACCTTTAATCTTTTAAAAATAAACCTTTAATCTTTTAAAAATATACCTTTTCCGACAACACTTAGGGTGCTTTCACACCTAGACTTTTGTTCTGGAACCTGGCGCGTTTGCCCAGTTAGCGCGGTTTTTTGGCATATGTGAACAGGCCAATCGCGCTTGGATCCGCGCCAAAGCAATCGCTCTGAGACCGCCTGAATGAGGTGGTCTCTGCTCAATTGAAACGAACTCTGGAGCGGATCGATTGTAGTGAGAAAGCGATAGGATCCGAGCCCGGCTATATCACAGTGTTTTATGGATATGTAATAGGCATACGGCTATATGAAGAGAGAATTATGAGTAGGGCGGGAGGTCATTCCAGACATCCCAAGTCTCCTGGAAGTTCCGGGAGTTTCCTGCAAATGCACAGAGACTCCCGGACACCCGCAAACCAGTAATAATATCCCGGAAATTGCGCGTCTCCCTCCCGGTCCTCAAATACGATGCGCACCCTTCTTATCACCCCTCCCCACCGCATACCTCCTCGCTCTTCTTCAGACATGTCGCGCGCACCCTGTCAAACACCACCAAACCACCCCCGACAGCTGAGCGGGACTCTGCAAAATAAACCGTGAAACTCTGACCAATGTGAGGAGAGTTTACTCACACGTGACTTATTTTGGTCCGTTTAGAAACTTTGCTGTGTGAAAGCTAATCGCACCAAGAACGAGGAGCAACAATGTAACAATTTTAATCCCTGTTTCGGAACAAATGAATCGATTCACAGGTGTGAAAGCACCCTCAAACTCCAGGCCTGTGCACACAAAACATCTTAAAACCAAAAGAATTTCACACGTCGGCCATCTTTGAAACGTCTCTCAGACAAGTCTACAAAAGTGTTTGGATTAAATTGACTCCAAAGCTATTAAAGATGGAAAATAATAAACATAAATAAAAAAGTTAAAGGTGCTGTAAGTAAGTTTTTGACTCTTCTTGAGCATAAAAATACCATAATATGTGTGCAGATATTTGAAAAACATCCCAAGTGAACATACTTGTTTAACTGAAAAACAACGCTGAAGTCAGATATTCTGCTTTGAGAATTTTCCGTGTCGGAACGCTGTCTTTGTATAGGTAAATTTAACCTGCACAATGCCAGTTTAGCCAATTATATTTCAGCACTCCGGGTTGCCTTGTTGGAAAACAGCATATTTCATTCATTCATTTAGAAAGCCTCTGAAAGCATGCATCCGTGAACAAAAATGGACAGTATCAGATGTCGAAATGAGACAAATTCAGTTCAAAATTCAGAATTGTCTTGAGGCACAAGACTGGGGAAGGTTACAGAAAAATTTCTGCTGCTCTGAAAGTTCCAATGAGCACAGTGGCCTCCATCATCTGTAAGTGGAAGCTGTTTGGAACTACCAGGACTCTTCCTAGAGCTGGCTGGCCATCTAAGCTGAGTGATCGGGGGAGAAGGGCCTTAGTCAGGGAGATGATCAATAACCCGATGATCACTCTGTCTGAGCTCCAGCATTCTTCTGTGGAGAGAAGAGAACCTTACAGAAGGACAACCATCTGTGCAGCAATCCACCAATCAGGCCTGTATAGTAGAGTTGCCAGACAGAAGCCACTCCCCGTCTGAAGTTTGCCAAAAGGCATCTGAAGGACTCTCAGACCATAAGAAACAAAATTCTCTGGTCTGATGAGACAAAAACTGAACTCTTTGGAGTGAATGCCAGGCATTATGTTTAAATAACACCAGGCACCGCTCATCACCAGGCTAATACCATGGTGGTGGCAGCATCATGCTGTGGGGATGTTTTTCTGCAGCAGGAACTGGAAGACTAGTCAGGATAGAGGGAAAGATGAATGCAGCAATGTACAGAAACATCCTGAATGAAAACCTGCTTCAGAGTACTCTTGACCTCAGACTGGGGCAACGGTTCATCTTCCAGCAGGAGAATGACCCAAAGCACACCGCCAAAATATCAATGGAGTGGCTTCACAACAACATTGTGAATGTCCTTGAGTGGCCCAGCCAGAGCCCAGACCTAAATCCTATTGAACATCTCTGGAGAGATCTGAAAATGGCTGTACACCGTCACTTCCCATCCAACCTGATAGAGCTTGAGAGGAACCGCAAAGAGGAATGGGCAAAAATTCCCAAAGACAGGTGTGCCAAGCTTGTGGCATCATATTCAAAAATACTTGAGGCTGTAATTGCTGCCAAAGGTGCATCAACAAAGTATTGAGCAATGGCTGTGAATACTTATGTACATGTGATCTTTCAGCTTTTTTATTTTGAATAAATTTGCAACAATTTCAAAAACTCTTTTTCCACATTGTCATTATGGGCTATTGTGTGTAGAATTTTGAGGAAATAAATTAATTTAATCCATTTTGGAATAAGACTGTAACATAAAAAATGTGGAAAAAGTGAAGCGCTATGAATACTTTCTGAATGCACTGTAGATTCATTGAATTTACTACACAACCAATCACAAACTATCCTAAAATCCTTTTTTGATCACCAGCCAGTGTGGCTAGTAGTTTTCCAACATTACTAGCCACTCGCCACTTTCACTAGCCACAATTTTGTTGTTGGGAAAATATATTTTATATGCATAAATATGACGTTGACATGCTAAAATTACTTGATTTAGATTTTGTGGAATGTCCACATGCCTCCTCATTCATTTTACTTTTGTGTATGAGCTTGCTCAGTGAGCATCAGCACATGGGTCATATTTTCATAATGTTGTATTACAATTAGTTTTTGTTTCACATGACATTTCAGAGCTCAAATAACACAGAATTTATCTTTAACCACACTATAAATAAATAAATAATAATTTCTTAGCCACAAATTTTAAATAATGTGTCAAAACAAGCAAAATATAGCTGTATACTATACATTTTAACAAAACATTTCTTAAAAAAAAGTTAACACCAGTTAACTACACATAAATTAGAAGTTAACATCCTATATCCGGTTTAAATAATGGTTAAAGCGAAAGCAACTGGTGCTGCTTACAAAAACACCAATCTGGAGCTCTTGAAAGCAGCAGGGCTGTGGGTGCATGAACAACTTTTTGTCTAGTCTATTTAAAAGAGAACCGATCACACCAGTTGCGTTTCCAGGCACGGTTGTTTCAAGCAAGGAAACGGGAGCTCGCACGTGTTTTAAACAGTCGCGTGCATCACATCAGCTTTTGGCGCGAGTGATTATCCTCTCATTCAGTAATCAACCAGCTTCCTTTTGCCCGCACAAACACAATTATTTTTGTCTGTCGTGCTGCTTCTCAATTCTAAGATCGCATTTGCACGAATATTGGGCCGTCCTTATTGTCGAACCCTGCTTTTAAGAAAACTACAATTTAAAAATGATTTTTAACCAGCCAAAGTGGCTAGTGGAGGTGTCTGTCTAACCCGTCACAGCTAAAATCTACCCGCATTTGGCAGGTTGGCGGGTGTTAATGTAAAGCCCTGCCCAGCACCTAAACATTTTAGAAACATTTCCCACATCCAGCTTGGCTTTGTTACATTTGCACGTCTTACTCCCTGCCATGATTATCCTGCAGTTAATTAAAAGGCTGTTCATATGCATATCTGTTAATTGTTTATGAGAAGCTCAAATGACAATAGGCTTGAACATACACGTGTTTAATTAGTGACAGCCTACATTTCAAAACGTTTACATTTTAATGTGGTTAACATAATATTAATATTCATTCAATCATTCAATTTCCTTCAGCTTTGTCTATTATTTATCAGGGGTCACCACAGCGGAATGAACCGCCAATTGTTCCAGCGTATGTTTTACACAGCAGATGTCCCAGCTGCAACCCAGTACTGGGAAACACCCATATGCACTCATACACTACGGCCAATTTAGTTTATTCAATTCACCTATAGCGCATGTGTTTGCACTGTGGGGAAAAACAGAGCATCCAGAGGAAACCCATGTCAACACAGGGAGAACATGCAAACTTTACATAGAAATGCCAACTTGTCCAGCCGGGACTTAAACCAGCTACCTTGTTGTGAGGCGACAGTGCTAACTACTGAGCCACTGTGCCACCTAATATCAATATGAATAAATCTCTTACAGAGATTCCTCCCCTATCAGCCAGTCATGGTGTGCATAGTTAATTAGCATGCTGACATCATCTCATCTTAAAGAGATACGTCCTCACCATTTACTCCCATTCAAGTGGTTCCAAACTTCATTTAAACTCGAAACAAAATATTCTGATCAATGTCTGGGAAAAAGCAGCCATTGACATCCATAAAAGGAACAAAAAAGTGAAGTCAACATTCTTCAAAATATCTTCTTTTGTGTTCAACCGAAGAAAGAAACTCAAAACGGTTTAAAACAAGAGTAAATGATGACAGAAATGAGATTTTGGGTGAACTGTCTCTTTAAGATCTCTTTCCATTGTTTAAGAATAGTTTTAATAGTGGTTTACTGCTATTTAGTAGAACTCTTCAAGTCGAAATGAAATGTTTTGTGAATACAGGCCTTGGTTTTTAATGTACTGTAGAAATGAAACATACCTTTTGAGCTGATGGCGTTTTTCTGGAGGCTGGTTTTGCCACATGAAGGTAATTGTATCCTCCTGGTAACCTTCCCCCTGCGAACATGACAATTATTATAAATGATTTCTGCAAAGCCTTGTTTTTACAAACCCTAAATTAATAGTGTTTTCACAAATATGATTATAAAGCTGTTGATCTGCTATCAGACACTGTGTTTCTGTGTAACAGATGGTCCGTTCTGCTATAATCACTCAGCCCCTGATTAGATTATGCAAATGCACTGTCAATAGTTTGGTGTCAGTCAGAATTAGATGAGGGGGAAAAACTGGGTGACTCAACACATGCTGAAAAAAAATGAGAGAAAAGTCTTCAAATCCTAAAAGCTTCTTATAAACTCACAATAACCCAAGTCCAAATTAATGCTAACACAAAAGAACAAGGGATAATATTTGAGGAAAAAAATACTTAAAAAAAACATATTTGATTAGTTCCTTGCCTTAAATACTATGATATACTGAAACGTGGAGCTCATACTTGAGGAAACTGAATTGATATATGCAATCTGGTGAATAGGCTGATGTTTATATGACAAAAAAGGTAAAATAAATATAATGTTAGTCATTACTTAATAACAGTTTTATGATAAAAAATTCTGATTTAAATACATACAATGTAATGTAGTACAACCATGATAATTGAGAGATTAACAAAAAAATCTTTAAATGCTTGTTTGTTTAATTTGGTATTTATGATTAAAAAAAAATTTATATATATATATATATATATATATATAGTCATCTTAAAAAAACGGTGTCCGCAGGGTCTTAAGTCTTAAATTCACAGAAATTTTGTCTTGTAGATCCTTAATAATTGCAAACAGGTCTTAATTTTTCTATGTCTATTTTCTATGTAAATCTACCTAATCGCGCCAACACGCATCCAATCACCAACAATCCATCTCAATAGAACTTTTACCAAAACTCTATTTATAACTCTATTTACCAATATGGTTTAATTATCATTCTTAAAATCAATTTCTCTGTGTATTTATAGTTCATACCGTTGAAGTCAGATTTATTAGCCCCCCTTCAAATTTTTTTGCTTTTAAAAATATTTCCCAAATCATGTTTAACAGAGAAAGGAAATTTTCACAGTATGTCTGATAATATTTTTTCCTCTGGAGAAAGTCTTATTTGTTTTATTTCAGCTAGAGTAAAAGCAGTTTAAATTTTTTTAAAACCCATTTTAAGGTAAATTTTTTTTGCCCCTTTAAGCTATATTTTTCTTTGATAGTCTATAGAACAAACCATCATTATACAATAACTTGCCTAATTACCCTAACCTGCCTGGTTACCCTAATTAACCTAGTTAAGCCTTTAAATGTCACTTTAAGCTGTAGAAGTGTCTTGAAAAATATCTAGTCAAATATTATTTACTGTCATCATGTCAAAGATAAACTAAATCAGTTATTAGAGATGAGTTATTAAAACTATTATGCTTAGAAATGTGTTGAAAAAATCTTCTCTTCGTTAAACAGAAATTGGGCAAAAAAACAAAACAAAAAACAGGGGGGCTAATAATTCTGACTTCAACTGTATATGGAGAGGACACTGACCTAGACAAACTGTTGTGTGTACATTTAGTTTATTATAGCTTCAAAAGATAAGTTATGTTGAAAATGTGCATGCATACAACTAGAGTTTGCTTGTTTTGATAATTTATTTAAATTTGTGGCTATAGACCTGTATAAGTCTGAAATTTCATTCATGATGGTCTTAAAAAGTCTTAAATTTGACTTTGTGAAAAGAGCAGAAGTGTATATTTATCTGCACTGGTGAGAGGTGTGCGTTGACTCGAGGCCGCATATCAAGTGCATTAGTGTCCCACCAGCGACGATCTACAGCCATATTGCACTGCTACGAGTGTGATATTGCATTTATACAACAGTTCAATGGCATAATCATGAAATACCATCAGTCTACAGAGATTTCCCAGTATTTCTCTGTTGTAATTGAGAGATCACAAAAATTAACCTCCAAAAAGACAAAGCAAAGCAAACAGTAGCAAACTACTGTTATAAGTACAGCACTACAACATACAAAAGATCAATTTAGACTGTCATTTACCTGTTTTATAATGGTTTGGTCAGCTGTAGTTTGAAATATGAAAAGAAAATGCTGAGTTTTTCCTCCCCTAAAGACGCATTATATGGTCTCTGTCGCCATCATGTGGCAGAACGTCAACCGTCTTTGCTTTGCTCAGTATGACAAGCTGATAGCTGCCAATAAACTGAATGTACAAAAATATAAATGTTTTAAAATAGGCACTATCTTTATAAATAAACTGCAATCTAAACAACTATATTCACAACAAAAAAAAGCCTCAAAAGTACATTGTTGTCCAACAGCTGCAATATTTGTCAAACTGTAGTGAGTTTATTTCTCTGCTTCCCACTCTATGTGGGAGGAGTAATACACAAGGGTGAAGAGGCTGTATGAGTGCTGTAATTTCAAAATATTGCACAGCTACTTTTATCCGCAAACCGGTAAGTTTCTATTTCACTTTCGGGTTAAGGGCGGCGTGATCACTGTTTGCCTACAGCGCCAGTTCAGCTTGCTCCGACCCTGCGTGTGTTTAATGTGCAAAGAAATATGGATAAAGGAGAATATGGATCCATGTAAATGTACTCAGTGAAAGCGCCAGATGATGTCGCAAGCTGTCAAAGACAGCCTATTCCTCTCTAAGACTCCAAGCACCCTCAAATGTAGGGAATGTGTCGGAATCCTTGATTGAGAAATAAAGCCATACTTTAGAACGCTTAGTTTGAGCAAATTTGATTCGATCGTGCGTGTTGATGATCTGAAGGGATATCTCTCTCTCTCTCTCTCATTTCCCGTTTAATTAAGATGAATGTCCTTGCTCTGTTAAACATCATTTGGGAAATATTATATATATACACACATACATATATATATATATATATATATATATATATAATTTTTTATTTTTTTAGGAAACCATTTATATATGGATTCAGGAAGAAAAAAAATTCAAAGGGGGGCTAATAATTATGACTTCAATTGTGTATATATATATATATATATATATATATATATATATATATATATATATACTGTATATAACTTAGACTTTCTGTGCTTTCTTTTTCTCTGTCTCAGTCACTTGCGGTCCAATGCGCGTGCTGCACGTGAAGAAACAAGGCAATATATTGACTTATAGCCTATAGACTACTATAGTATATAATAATTTAGTTTTTTTTTACATATAGTATAGCATTAGCCTAATTTGCATAGATGTCTTATAGTTTATAAAATGAATGCCTCAGTTTTGGTGCAAATTTTAAAAACGCATCTTTTATAAGAACTATTATTAATAACTTAAATTTTCCAAATGGGAAAAAAAGTTGGCTTGTTGGTTGTATATGCTGTGTGCTTTTTTAAATAGTGCATTCCTTAGCCTTCGGCTACACACGCACCGCATGTCTGTTGTTATTGTTAAGTTCATGGCAGGTGTTTAGAATAGTTCTCTTTAAGCTAGCCTACATATTACGACTTCAATAAAAAAATATTTTTAGAATCTATTCGATTTGAATTTCGTACCTGTATGTGTTCTGTTGTTCATGCAGGCTTAAGTGCCATGAATTATTTTGTAAGTAATTTCTTTCGTTTCATAGATTTAGTAAAACTATTCGAGGAACAAATTATTCCATTTCATAATCAATCATTGAAGTACAACTTTAATTAAAACAAGAATATGCATTAATAAGACGTGGTCGTGGAAGCAAATTTGTAATTCGAAATATGTTCAGAGCTTCTAGTTTAAAATAGGCTAAGAGTCACTTAAACTATAAGGTTTAAATAAGATATATTTAGATAACACACACAGCTGCCTTAATAAATAGGCTAGAAAATACACAGTTGATTACTTAGGCCTATTAAATTCTTATTAAAAAACTTTACTGAAAGAAAAAGCACAAGAAAGAATGCCGCTTTTCACACCGCTTAGCTCATGTGCTCTGGCTGCTACAGTATATCAGTTCAGTATGGTCACTCTAACATAACTGCCCCCTAGTGGCCATGTATTTCTTGTGTTAGACCTTGTTTTGCTTTACTGCGGTTTACTGCAGAAACGTACATTTCTTTAAATCACTTGCGCATTCTCAGTAGCCATATCTGTATCTAGAATCCATAATAATTACTCCTGTACAGCAGTCCCACAACATTCTGACACTCGACGACACTCAAATACCCTGTCTGAAAAGTCTAGTGGCTGAGAATGAGCTTTGCACAGTGTCTGCTATAATGTTAATGTTGTTTTTGGTGTGTTTACATAGATGAATATGGCCACAGTGTAAATACGCAGTATAGTTACGATCTTATTGCCGCATTAGATCGTTATGATAACATGATATATGCCTTCAGTGATTTCCTGATGATAAATATAAAAAAATAAAGCAACTAGAATAACTACAGCAGTCGCGATAGTCTGATCTCATATGAAGAAAGAGATCGCGATGACATATGATGTGTGCAGGTGCTGAAGTGCTGTCCCATTTCCTAGGGGTAAATTTTAAAGCCCTTCCCCTTCACACTCGTTTTAAAGGGGTAGGGGTACAAAAATAGAATTAGGATTGGGCCTAAATATAGAATATTTGCAAGAAGAACAAAAGTGGTGCTCTTCAATGCTAAAATTGTATTGTCAATGTAAATGAGAAGTGTTACTAAGATGTTTTTTGGGAGTTTACTTCATTTACATGTCATTCATTAATCTTTCTTCGGCTCAGTCCCTGATTTATCAGGAGTCGCCACAGTGGAATGAATCGCCAACTACTCTGGCATATTTTTTTT
>CAIGQZ010034990.1:6506245-6523958 GCA_903798205.1 Danio tinwini | reverse complement strand
ATATATCAATTTATATCTTGAAAAACATCTAGTAAAATATTATTTAATGTCATCATGGCAAAGATAAAAGAAATCAATTATTAGAAATGAGTTATTAAAACTATTATGTTTTGAAATGTGTTGAAAAAAATTCTCTCTGTTAAACAGAAATTGGGAAAAAAACAGGGGAGCTAATAATTCAGGGGGGCTAATAATTCTGACTTCAACTGTATGTATATATATGACAGCAAATGTTTGAAAGGCAATGTGTTCACTAACATTAAAAGTATCTCACAGTTATAAGCACTTATATTATTTTGTTTAGGTGCATTAGGTGCATTATGTAAGTTTGACACCCAGTGGTTGAACTAGGTATTGCATTCCTGGATTAAAACAAATGCAAGCGCAGGTTGCCAGATTGAGGACCAACAGGAGCGAGTCTGACGATCGAGCCTAAAAGCTGATTTAAATCGTGTTTTATCTAAAAGCAACGACACGCGATAGAAGGAATATTTTCATACTAAAAGGAGTTTTTGTTCTAATCAACACATGAAATGTATATTTTTAGAAGCTTCTATTTCTCACGTGAACAACAGAAAACGGACAATCATCAGCTCAGGCACACCTCATGTGCTTTATTCAGTGCTAAATGCTAATAATGTGACATTTATTGCCATATACTGAAAGCAGCAGCAGATAGTTTACCTCAGACCTTGAAAATAAAATAAACCATTCAAAATTGAACTCTAGAACTAAACGCACATCAGTGATTCAGCATCTACATTTAATAATGTTAAAAAGGTTTAATATGTATTAATGACATTTTAAACCTTACCATTTCGTAAGTGAGTGCATATTCTGTGCTTCTGAATGGCTGTATTTAAACTTCTGTCTGTTTCGTCTGCTGCAAACAGCCAAATTTTTTATCACTGCAAATCTTCTCACATAGCGTGTTGTTAGGACACAGGGTTACGATTTAATCTGCTGACCTGATGTTTATGTTCGTAATATTTATATTAATTGCTAATTAATAACCTCATGTGGAACTCTGAGTGTGCGCCTCATTTCAGAGTTTGCTACAGTCCACCGGAGGCCACATTTCGGTCATGGACACATGCTATGAGAGCCTTTCTGAATGAATAAATGAAATATGCGGTTTTCCACCAAGACAACCCGGAGTGCTGAAATATAATTGGCTAAACTGGCATTGGGCAAGTTAAAAAAGAACCAAAACAAAGACAGCCGTTCCAGCACGTACCACACGTTTTCAAAGCAGAATATCTGACTTCAGATAAACTTCAGTTTCACTGACTTCAGTTTTTCAGATAAACAAGAATGTTCATAGCATGTTTCTGAAATATCTGCAAACATATTACAGCATTTTTATGCTTTAGAAGAGTCAAAAACTTACATACAGCACCATTAAAGGGACAGTTCACCCAAAAATGAAATTTCTGTCATTTTCTCACCCTCCACTTGTTCCAAATGTTTCTTTCTTTTGTTGAACAAGGAGGATATTTGGAGGAATGTTGGAAAAAAACTCCACATTGATCTCCATAGTATTTTTGTTCATGCTAAGAAAGTCTTTTTTCCAGCTCTCTTCAGAATATCTTCCTTTGTGTTCATAAAATCAAAAAAGTTTAGAACCACTTGAGTGTGACTAAATGGTGAGGGAATTTTTATTTTTGAGTGAACTGTCCCTTTAACCCTTGTGTGCTGTTGGGAATGTTTTCAGCCACTCTGGGGGGATTTTTTAAGTCTTAATTTGGCCACAACTCTCTCTGTGTTTCAGCAAATGCAATGTTTTTTGGTGACAAATCTTATTTTGACACACATTTTGGGAAAATGCTTTGAAAAAACTCAACAATACACTACAGCAAATTGACTACCCTTTCATTATGTTATGGGCTGTTTTTGCCCCATTGACTTCCATTGTAATGACATTTTGTGATTTCCATGATACCATATTATTAAGTATTTTTGATTGTTGCTGCTTTTCCTTCTTGGGAAGAGGTGGAACTTGTAATTTTGCTGTTGATCATCAGTTGCTGTGCAAAAAAAGTTTCGTTTCTGACTTTTATATGGCATTTTTTGGAGTATAGTGTCTGTGTGAGAGACCTTTGCACACTTACCTTGATATGTCTGAAAAGAACAAAATTAGCAGCTCAGCTCAACATAGTAAACATAGTAAGTGTATTTATGCAAGCTTACTATAGTTTTTCTACTCCACAAAACTCCATATAAAAGCCAGAAACTTTTTTGAACAGGGGTATCTAAAGGGTTAATCCTGCAAACTGATGATCAACATTAAAAATGACAAATTGTACCTCTTTCCAACTGGGAAACAAGAATGCATGATTATATGATGTCATGACTTTGCAATCAAAAAATGCCATTATAATGGAAGTCAATAGGGCGAAAACAGCCACTAACATAACGAAAGGGGAGTCAATTAGAACAGTACACTATTTTCTATATAACATTTTTTGTTCCTGACCGCACACTCCAGCTGTAAAGTGGCTCCATCGGTGCTAAAAGATGCAGATGTCACAGGATTTGTGTGTTGTCCATCATTGAGCTGCAGCAACAGGCAGTTGTAATGAACATGGACTTCCTCTTTTTCTAGAGCCTGTTTCACTGCCAGCTCCACTGAAGCGTCGGGGAAACAGGAGGATGGTTGATCTTCAGGAGGATGGACCACATGAATCCTGCGGCCACTGACACCGAGACCAATAAGAGTCTCCACACAGGTGAACACGTCTATAGTGTTTCCATACACCACAGCATCACCTGCACACACACACAACAGAAAGTTTACTTCAGCCATGCATTGAGGAGCGTGCCCTCAGTTGACAACTGATGGCGAAAAAACCCCCCAAAATTTTGTATTTTAATGCTAATATTTTGTCTAATTTTTCAAATCAAGATACATTTATAAGAGAAGCAAAAAGATACGAGACCCCGGACCACAAAACCAGTCATAAGTGTCCATTTTTTAAAAATTAAGATTGATGCAACTCTATGGGCCCTATTTTAACGATCTAGGCACAAAGTCCAAAGCGCAGGGTGCAAAAGCATTAAGGGCTTGTCAGAATCCACTTTTGCTATTTTTACGACGGAAAAACCTGCTTTGCGCCGCGGTGCATGGTCTAACAGGGTTGAGCTTATTTTCATAATGAGTTATAGGTGTGTTTGAGAATAAACCAATCAGAGTCTTATCTCCCATTCCCTTTAAGAGTCAGTTGCGTCGCGCCATAGCGCATTTGCTATTTACATGGTGGACTTTGTAAGTGGAAAAACTGAACACTCCCCACTAGCGAGAAAACAGTTAAACATCAGCATGAGAATGAGCCTCCTCATTTTTACTTTCACTTTCTTTCATGGACAAGGAAACGTGTTGTATGCACAGACATCAGCCTACATAATTAATTTGTTTGTTAAGCGCAAAGATTTGTTTCAAAACTATTTCTAAATTCAGTTCTAATTTCCAGCAAATGAATAAATGAACAATAATAATGTAGTGTGGCTATTTGGAGTTATTTCCAAATAGACATGCTATGGCCCATATGGTCTAAAAGCTTACAGGTGAGCAAATCTAAGCTTGTTTTTAATAAAACAAATATAAATATGCATATAATAAATACTACTACTACTAATAATAACATTATACAAAAGCAATTTGTCATGAATAAACAATAAAAAGCCCCCAGAGATAAAGGCATGAAGGCAGTAGTTTTTATATTTATGTAGGCTAGAAAATAATCATTTTTGTAATATTTTAATCCTTTATTTCTTTTTTATTTGTAAATATATTTGCGTATTGCTCTACATCCTGTGTGTATTAAGCAATGTTTAAGTGAGGCACACAACTATTGTGCTCTTCGCTGGACTTTAGACCTCCTCTTAGCTGGTCTATTGCGCAGTCTATTTTAGTTTCTCAAACTAGCAACACGCCAGCAATGCGCCTTAACACACCCCTTTTTTTTTTAGACCAGAATGCCTATGGGCGCACATATGAGCGCAAATGCATTTGCTATTTAAACAGCGTGGTGCAAAACGTCAAAATGGCTCTTGCGTCGAGCTGAAACTAGCAAACAACAATTGCGTCGCGCCTTGCGACGGGTGTATGATAGGGCCCTATAACTCCATTGATGTTTGGTTTGTTAGGATGGGACAGTATTTGGCTGAGATATGACTATGTAATAATAGTTCACAATATTACTGTTTTACTGTTGAAAATAAAACAAAAATCCACCAGAAATGTTTATTTGCACATTCAGCACCCACTTCGAATGTTATCACTTGACTTAATTTGTTAACTCACTTAGTAATGAGTGGTTATTAGCAGGGCCAGACTGAATCTGCGGACATTTTTTGCTATTTCTGCGCAGAATTTTGGTAAAAATCTGCGGATTTATGCGGAATGATTTTGGGAGTATCATCAATAAAAACTTAATATATTAAATAAAAAAAATACCTTTTTAACTTGTATTTATTGTTTACAATGCAAATTCAATTAGATCAACTTTATTTGGTAAACAAAGCAAATCTCTCATATAATATATCCACTAAAAGACAGAAAATATGACTTTACAACTATATTGTAAATAAATCATATAAATATTTTCATATTAGTCAGTAATATTACTGAAATTAATAAAATAAAAACGAATAAATATGAATTTACACACATTTACACAAGTAAATAAACAGAATCAATGATGGGCTAAAAATCGGCAGAATTCAGCGCGCGCAGATTCAGTGTGGGCCTAGTTATCAGCTGATAGATATGGGCCAGTAGGGGCCTTCTGCGCTACAGGTAGGCTCAAAAGGCTGTTATCATCCATCCACATGATTAATCAGCTATATTAATAAAGAAGACTCCAGACCCAAATCTGTTTTTTACAGTACTGTGACAGTTGGGTTTAGGGTTGGGGTAGGGGTAGACATTTACAAAATACAATTAACGGGAAATGTAATAAATAAAATAAATAATTCTTGTTAACCTCCGGCAACAGCAGTATGTGATATATAATTGATTAACCATGTGGATGAATGATAACAGCCTTCTGAGCCTACTAATAGGCACAGAAGGCCTTTACTGGCTCACATCTATCAGCTGATAACCACAGATAATGCATATTAAAATTAACAATGTTCTGATACTAATAATTGAATTAGGAATACTGAAATACTATAGAAAACTAGAAGTTGTTATAATTGTTATATGTTCATATTATTATATAGGTTTTTTAATAAAAAAATTCACTTACAATAAAACAGAAAATTAGAGGTGTGAATCTACACTGATCTCACGGTTCAGTTCGGTTACGATTATCATGCCATCGATTCGATTCAATTCGATATCTCAGTGCATCACGGTGCCTTGACTGTGCTTTCTATACACAGTTTTATATTTTCTTTACAGCACAACAATTCTTGTATTAATATGTATAAATATATTGATATACTATTTGTAATACAATTTTGTCCTTTAATACAAGCAGTCAGATATATGAACTATACCTTTAAAAACTCAAGTACATGCACAGAACAGCATTTATAGCAAATAAACATATAAATATCCCGCTTGCTTTCTGAGCGTTGTCTAGAGAGTTCTTTCTTACACCCCTATGACTGGTCACGCGCTCAACAGAAAGGGCTGAGATAAATGACGTCAGTACTTAATAACCGGTTATGATTATTACTGAACCGATACCGATTTGTCCGCGTCTGCATCGCGGTGCACCGAAGAAACAATTAATAGTGACACCCTTACTGAAAATGTTTCATATTGTTCCACACCAGTTTTAAAATGATATTATTCACATAAATTATCAACAGATGATTGAAAATGGATTTTTCACAGTGTTCTATAATTTCTAAATTGTCAATGTTAGTTTTTAATTGAAATGTTTTATAGTGTGGTTTACTCTAACATGTTCAACAATTTAATAAACACTGCTTGCAACAGTAATGTGATTAAAAAGTCATATTTTAGTTTAAGAATGAAGCAAACTAATACTGATGTATATAAAAATCTCACAGGCATACAAAATCATGTGTGTCTGTCTTCCGGCCACTTTATTAGGTACACTTTACTAGAACTGGATTGGACCCCCTTTTGTCTTCAGACCTGCCGTAATCCATATTGACACGATAGCATCATGCAGTTGCTGCAGATTTGTCAGCTGCACATCAATGAGGAGAATCTCCCCTTCCACCACATCCCAAAGGTGCTCTATTGGATTGAAATCTGGTGACTGGTGCCATTTGAGTACAGTCAACTCATTGTCATGTTCAAGAAACCAGTCTGAGATGATTCACACTTTATTACATGGCTCATTTCCTGCTAGAAGTAGCCATCAGAAGATGAGTACACTGTGGTCATAAAGGGATGGACATGGTCAGCAACAATACTCAGGTAGGCTTGGCGTTGACACGATGCTCAATTGGTACTAATAGGCCAAAAGTGTGCCAAAAAAATATTCCCCACACCATTACACCACCACCACCACCAGCCTGAACCATTGATACAAAGCAGGGTGGATCCATGCTTTCATGCCAAATTTTGACACTACCATCTGAATGTTGCAGCAAAAATCGAGACTCATAGGACCAGGCAACATTTTTCCAATCTTCTATTGCCTAATTGCCTGTGCGAATTGTAGCCTCAGTTTCCTGTTCTTAGCTTACAGGAGTGGCACCCGGCGTGGTCTTCTGCTGCTGTAGCCCAGCCGCCTCAAGGTTGGATGTGCTGTGCATTCAGAGATGCTCTTCTGCAGACCTCGGTTGTAACGAGTGCTTATTTGAGTTACTGTTGTCTTACTATTAATTCAAACCAGTCAGACCCTTCTCCTCTGACCTTTGGCATAAACAAGGCATTTGCGCCCACAGAACTGCCACTCACTGGATATTTTCACTTTTTTAGACCATTCTCTGTAAACCCTAGAGATGGTTGTGCGTGAAAATCCCTGTAGATGAGCAGTTTCTGAAATACTCAGATCAGCCCGTCTGACACCAACAACCATGCCACGTTCAAAGTCAAAGTGAACTGCAGCAGATCGTCTTGACCATGTCTACTTTCCTAGATGCATTGAGTTGCTGCCATGTGATTTGCGTTGCAGTTGGACAGGTGTACTTAATAAAGTGGCCGGTGAGTGTATATTCAGTGTCCCTATAAGCTTTAGCTTAGTTTTTTCAACACATTTCTAAACACAATAGTTTTAATAACTCATTTTTATTAACTTATTTATATTATCTTTGCCATGATGACAGTAAATAATATTTTACTAGATATTTTTTAAGATACTTCTATACAGCTTAAAGTGACATTTAAGTCTTAACTAGAGTGATAAGGTTAATTAGGTTAGTGTAATTAGGCAAGTTATTGTATAATGATGGTTTGTTCTGTAGGCAGTCAGAAAAAAATAGTTTAAGGGGGTATTAATATAATTACATGAATAATTTTGACCTTAAAATTATGTTTAAAAAATTAAAAACTGCTTTTATTCTAGCCGAAATAAAACAAATAAGACTTTCTCCAGAAGAAAAAATATTATAGGAAATACTGTGAAAATTTCCTTGCTCTGTTAAACATCATTTGGGAAATATTAAAAAAAGAAAAAAAATCAAAGGGGGGCTAATAATTCTGACTTCAACTGTACATCTTTCATACAATACAACATAACAATTAATCATTTTGTTTCTCAAGTACACTCAAAAAATGGCTTAACCTGGCTTAAGTTAACCTAATCGATGCGTGTTGGGACAGCATGAAGGTATCATGTGGAACCAAGCATTTTTTTTCTACAGCCTAAGTGTATTTTAATTTAAGAATGTTGTGTTTGCCACGTTCTATATGCGTGCGATATATGTTTGGCTGGTGTCATTTCTATATTCATTCAGTGTAAGCGGCGCAGTCTGATTAGTTTTCATCCTTGAGGATTGTAATGTTAACATCAAAGCCTTCTTCACAAAAGATCTCAATTAAATCAATCGGGCGCTGCTGCTGCTGCTGCTGCTGCTGCTGTGACGCTTCAGTAAAAGAGCAGCACTTCCTTCATCTTCTCCTCCTTCCTTCTCCTCCTTTAACCTCTAATAGGACCTTCTCCAGGTTGCTAAGTGACCCTTCTGTGTGTCACAGCCGCTGATTTAATCTCTCCAACGGCCACAATAAATGGCTTCCCTTCGCCCTTGTGGAGCGTAAATGGCCTTAAGTTTATTTTACCGTTAGGTAAAGCTGCTCTTTATTGAAGGGAATGTAACTCGATGGATTATCATTGGCAGTGGATGTACAGTTGAAGTCAGAATGATTCACCCTCCTGTGTTTAATTTATTTTTTCCTTTTTTAAATATTTATGTATGTTGAACAGAGCAAGGACTTTTTCACTTAATGTAATCATTTGTGTATATATTTAAAATATAAGTAGCTCATGTGATCAATCATCAATGTCACATGATCCTTCAGAAATGCTGCTCAAGAAACATGTCTAGTTGTTATTAATGTCAAGCATTTATTTGAAACATATCTTATAGTATATGTTAGTTATGCATAGTTTTTTAATAGCTCTTATGTCCAGTGTTGTGTTTGTATTTATGATTAATTATGTAGCACTGTTGTCCCGCGAGACACGACATTTCGTTCCTCTGTATGTCCACTAGTGATGCGCGGATGTCGGTTATATCCGCGGGCGCTGTGGATAATCTGCGAGTCGGGTGGGTCGGGTAATAAAAAAAATATTATGATTAATTTCGGGTGGGTCGTGGGTCATAGCAGTTGAACAGCAAAAAAATATATGCAGGGGGCATCAGCTTCAATGTCAAGTTGCGGTCAGTGTTAACAACCGCTCCAACTGGTCCACCGTTTTTATGTTGTTAAATAAAAAAAGGACTGGGTGTGTTTATATCACCCCAATATGAGGGTCTATACACTATTCCTACACATATGTCTGTCCAAACAGCTTGAAAAGTAGATTTTTCACCATAGGTGCCCTTTAAAATGTGGCTGCTGAGCGCATTTCCAAGGGGCGTCACCTTCAACGCTTCCTATTCACTTTGAATGGTGACGACAGGCGTTGCCGAACTACATTGTGGATCCGTCAGCGCAGATTTTGTGGTGTTAATTGCTGCAGAAGTTGGGACTTTCAACTTTTCAAGTGCCGACGGAAGCACCAGCCAATCAGATCGCTGTAAACAAATACACCAGCTCAGACAGTAGCCGATTGCTAACTAATTTCATTGGCTGGCGCTGCTATGACGATCGCGTCAGCCCCAATTTCAGACATGCCCTCTGTCAAGCGTTGACGCTGAAGCCCCGTGTAAATGGGGTGTTACAGATTGTACCAATCACCTAAAGGACTGGGGGAAGGGGTTGAAATTACGGGAGATTTCCGGGAAAAATGACAAACCGGGAGGTGGGTCTAAAATACGGGAGACTCCTGGGAAAAACGGGAGTGTTGGCAGGTATGTCTGTTGTCTGTGTTTTTACCAATTTGCTGCGTGTTTCTTCCGTTGTCTGTGTTGTGAGAATTTGCAACAGGTGTTGCAAATTGATGAAGATCGTTTCTTAACTTGCTGGGGTTTTTTGTTATTGCATGTGCTTTCTTAAATTGAAGCGGATTAAGCTCTCTCGGCCACCGTAGCACTGTGCAAACTTTCAGTTAGAGGAGTCATCAGAGGAAAATCTGCTGTCATTCTGGGAGAAACAAGATCGCTTATTTACACGACTGCAGCGCCTTGCAAGGAGAAACGTGTGCATTCCTGCAACAAGTGGTGCGAGTGAAGGCTCATTTAGTGCAGCTGGCTGTGTTTTGGAGGCGAGGCGGAATCTCCTGAATCCAGACACAGTACATGCTATTCTGTTTTTGCACAGTGCAAAGAAAAAGGCCAAGTAAACATAACATAGCTGCCGTTTAGGCTGAAGTGACACAGTTTTTGTTATCTTTTTCCTGTAGCCTATTTAAAAGCTGAATCTGCTGTTAATAAAGAACGATCCATGGTGACCTATCATCATGCTTAAAACAAAGAATTAGAATTATTAAAGTGTCGACCGGGTGCGGATATATATATATATATCAGATAAAATAATATGTGCGGGCGGGTGGATGATTAGAATGAAGGAGCGGATTCGGGTAACATTTCAGCTGATCCGCGCATCTCTAATGTCCCCACATCTAGCGGAATGACAATAAAGCTCAACTTGACTTGATAAATTGTTTTCTTTTGATCAATTTTATGCATAAAGTATTCATTTATTTCATATTAACTGCTCGGCTTCCACTTAAAGCTGTGTGAAAATTGTTTTTAAATTACTCCTTCAAATGTTTTTTTTTTGTCTTTTATACATCAAATACCAACGCTATCTCATAGCAATTGGTAACTTTTTAATTTCGTGGCTAATTGGTATGAATTTATGATCTCATTCGTACAATTTAGTATGATTTACTCATCCTCCAGTGATGGTTGCGTTTAGGCCACATAGGCTCATTGTGAAAATGTAGCCCTACATACATTTCTGGAGATTGCAAATTTTGCAGCTAGAAGTACATATGGATGCTTTTCGTCTTTAAAACAAACGCTGCAGGGCGGTATGATGTTGTTCCTTATTGCATTTACCAGCTGACCGCTTACCTCCATATGGATGGATTTCCTGCTGTTACAAGTTTGTCCAGTTAGCTCACCACATATGTTGACAGACTTGAGACGCTGAGAGTTCAACACGATGACGGGTTTCGAGTCTGGCGAAGAATGGGTTCAGAAAACAGACAAAAACAATAGCCAAAAAATAAAATAAATAAATAAAAAAACAGGGTGAGAATGTGGTAAAATCTGAAAATGTGGTAAAAATCTGGCGAGGACTTTTCTTTTTCTGGATTGATTTTTAAAACTGTCGGTTTGGTTTAGGGAAGTGGGTCGGCGGGTCAGTCGGTGCTTTTGAAAACATTGTTGCTTGGATTTAGGAAAGGATGAGGGTGGGTCAGTCAATCGGTCATTCAGTCAGTCGACAGCGGCCTCTTGTGGATTAACGTGAGAACAGCAGACATAAATGGTGCTTGTGAGGGCAATTTGAGATCTAAAAAAAAGTGTACAAAGCGGCCTCTGGTGGATTTGCGAAAACAAAAACTGCAAAAAACATAGCTCCTGGGACGTATTTGGCGATCTCCATAAATATATGTAGCGGTACATTTTCAGAATGAGCCTGGGTTGGGTTTAGGGATGTGGTTTAGTGCCATGCCTCCTTTTTAAAATCATACATTTTCATACGATTAAACTCGAACAAATTCCTACTAATAAGCCACTAAACTGACAAAATGTAAAATACTTAGGATTCCTCATGAGATCAGGCTGCAAATACACATATAATCCATGCACGTTAGGTCCAATCCCAATTCTATTTTTGTACCCCTACCCCTATCCCCATGGCCCTTAAAACTAAGTGTGAAGGGGAAGGGCTTCAAAATTTACCCCTAAGAAATGGGACAGCACTACAGCACACTCTCAGAAATAAAGGTACGAGAGTTGTCACTGGGGTGGTACCTTCTCAAAAGGTACACATTTGTACTTGAAGGGTCCATACTGGTACCTTAAAAGTATATAATAGTACCTAAACATTTTAGGAGGAACACTTTTGTACTTTTTAGGTACTAATATGTACCCTTGAGGTATTAATATGGACCTTTTAGGTACAAATTTGTACTTTTTGAAGAGGTACCACCCCAGTGACAACTCATGTACCTTTATTTCTGAGAGTGCACCTGCACTCGTCATCATGTCATCACGATCTCTTGCTTCATATGAGATCAGACGATGTCGACTGCTGTAGTTATTCCAGTTGTGTTATTTTTTGGTATTAATCTTCAGGAAATCACTGAAGGCGTATATTATGTTATCATAACGATCTAATGTGGCAATAAGATCGTAACTATACTGCGCATTTAAACAATGGCCATATTCATCAAAGTAAACACACCAAAAACAACATTAACATTATAGCAGACACTGTAAAAAGCTCATTCCCAGCCACTAGACTTTTCTGACAGGGTATTTGAGTGCCATCGAGTGTCAGAATTTTGTGGGACTGCTGTACGTAAGTTATTACTATGGATTATAGATAGCGAAATTTAGCCGTTTTCATTTTAGCATTTTTTAAGCATCACGGTAAAACATGAACGCGGTTATGAAGATATTAAACATGTGTTTGTTTGTTGTAAAATTCGTAATAATGACAAAACATACTAATATGTGGATCTCCTTACTTCCGAGTGCAGCTATGCAGCCGTTGTGGCTTGTGTGTTCTGGGAAATTTTCTTACCCCTTAGTTTCGAGTGTGGTCCTAAAAAACATCAGTTCGAAGGGCTATCTACTCCTTCCCCTTACGCCCTATGCCTTCAAGCTAAAGAAAATTGGGACACCCCTACCACTTTAAGGGAATGCGCAAAACGAGGGGTAAGGGGAAGGGCTAAGGGGTAAAATTGGGATTGGGCCTTAATCTGCTGTAAAAAATCTTGCTTTTGATGATATTCAATCAAAGTCTGAGCATTTGCTTCTGCGTTTAGAGTGGCGGTCTTTTTGTTGATGCCAACCTAAGGGTTTCCATGGCAACTCTATATCAATACTCTTAACCATGGCTATGTCCGAAATCACCTACTCGAGTAGGTACTGCATTTAAATTAGAATTTACTACACGACCGTTAGAAAAGTGCGTTCTACAGTATACATTATAGTATGCATGAGAGTAGTACAAAGTACTACATTCTCCATTTATCATCATCACATTGCGTTGCTTCATTCCCATTCATAAGTTCTCGCGTGGCATTCTAGGATATTGTAGCGTCCATCAGATGCACACTTCAGAATCTCACCAGAATTAGTAGGTTATCCGGGTACTTCTCACCAGTGTTTTTTTGAATGCTATGAACTCGGACATACAACTCGGCTTGCATACTGTTTTTAGTGTACTACATAGTAGGGAAGTAAGCAGTTTCAGACACAGCCCACACCTTTATCCAATAGTTTGTTATGAGGGAATGATGCACAAAAGAAAGCCCTGCCCCTTTCTCAACATTGCATTTTAGTTAAAAATGCATCAACATACTAAAAAGTCCTCAGAAACTTTCACTTCACGCGGACTTTAAGGTCAATATTATTCACATCTTAAGAAGTTATTATTTTTTTTTGATTGGCTACAGAATAAACCATTGTTGTCCAATGACTAAATACTAGTATTTAGCAAAATAACTACTAAAATAATATTATCACGACAAAGTCAAAATAAATTAGTTATTTAAACTACTATGTTAAAAAATGTACTCTCTGCTAAACAGCACATGGGAAATGTTTGAGTTTTTTTTTTTATAAACTGTATGTACAGTTGAATTATAAAATTTTAGCCAACCTGTGTTTTTTATTTTTATTTTTTCAAATATTTTGCAAATGATGTTTAACTTGTTTCTTGTTTATGATGTTACATTTTTCTCAGTATTTCCTATGATATTTTTCTTCTAGAGAAAGTCTTATTTGTTTTATTTCAGATAGAATAAAATCAGTTTTTTATTTTTTTATAAATCATTTTAAGGTCAATATTATTCAATCCAGGCTCATTCTGAAAATGTACCGCTATATACATTTCTGAGAGTGGTGAATATGTCCCAGGAGCTACATTTTTTTGCATTTTTTGTTTTCGTGAATCCACCAGAGGCCGCTGTGTACGCTTTGACAAATCACAAATTTCTCTTGTGACTGACCGACTGACTGACCCACCCTCCTCCTCCTCTAAACCCAACCAATAGTGTTTTCAAAAGCACTGATTGTCCCACCCACCCACTTTCCTAAACCCAAGCGACAGTATTAAAAGCAACACAAAAAAAGAGAAGCCCTCGCTTGATTTTTACCATGTTTTCAGATTTTACCACATTCTCACCCTGTTATTTAATTATTTATTTCATTTTTTGACTTCTGTTTTTGTCTGGAACTGTTCTTTGTCGAACTCAAACCCCGTCATCGTGGTCAACTTCTCTCTGTGTCCCAAGTCCGCTGACATACATAGCGAGCCACTGGACAAACTGGTAACAGCGGAAAGGCCGTCCACACAGAAATAGCACGAAAAGGAACGATGTCATACCGCCCCGTAGCGTTCATATTAAAGACAAAATGCAGCCATACGTATTTCTGGCTACATAATTCACGATCTCCAGAAATGTCTATAGGGGTACATTTTCAGAATGAGCCTGTGCTGATATTATTAGCCCCCTTAAGCAATTTTTTTCCGATTGTCAACAGAACAAACCAACGTTATACAATGATTTGCCTAATTAACCTTAATTTACCAAATTAACCTAGTTAAACCTTTAAATGTCACTTGAAGTTAAATTCTAGTGTCTTGAAAAAATTCAGTGCAATATTATGTTCATTCATCATGGCAAGGATAAAAAAATAGTTATTAGAAATGAGTTATTAAAATTAAATATATATATATATATATATATATATATATACACACTTATATACTATACTATACACTATTATATACTATACTATACACAGGGGGGCTGACAATTCAGGACTTCAACTGTATGTTAAACAGCACTAGAAGTGATTATCCATATTCTCAGTATCTGCTGATGCTCCGCTATCCAGTTTCTAGCGAAGTCCTCTTTAAAGCTCTGTCCATGGTGCTGAAGCTCAGCCAGAGCCACACAAACACACTCAACAGCATCAGCATTTCTGCCAGAACCATGATCAGCTCATTCACGTCCACAACTGATTCCCAGCCAGACTCTCTGCTTGACCCAAATACAAATTCTCATGCCGGCTAAATTGTTATCTTTCATTCGTAGACGCTATAATTAGCATTCAGCGATAATTGCGCTACTTCCCGGATTATTAAAGGAGGCTGTAATTAGTAAACATAATAGGCTTAATCAGACAGATAGCGGCGACTCAGCTCAGCCTGCTTATATTAATATTCCCCTGTAAATGCATGGAAGGAGACAGGATTTGGCGCGGGCTAATTAGCTGGTTGTTATGCTGCGACAGTTGGATGCAGGTTTAGAGTAACAGTGGCTGTGTAAATGAGATTATGCATGAGAGAGTCACACTGATCTCCAGCTCGTATGCTGTGGGTTAGTTAGCGGTGACCTGTTTGCTGTGTGAAGTTGTGGGTGAGCCAGTGATGGGCGACAGAGCAGTCCTGATGGTCGTTGAGGAGGAAGAGGTTTGATGGGACTCTGGGTCGGGTATCTCTGGGTTTCGTACTGTTGGAGGTTTGGGGAATGACGTCAGCTTTGGAGAGATTGGGCATCTGGAGAGTAAGGCGGAGAAAATACACAATAGTGAACATAAAAATATAGTTATTAAAGTATATACAGTTGAAGTCAGAATTATTAGCCGTCCTGTATATCTTTTCCTCCAATGTATGTTTAACGGAAAGAAGATTTTTCTCAACACATTTCTAAACTCATGTCTAATAACTTATTTCTTTTCTCTTTGCCATGATGACAGCACATAATTTTTCTCTATATTTTTTACAGATACTATTATTCAGCTTAAAGTGACATTTAAAGGATTAACTAGACTAATTAGGCAAGTTAAGGTAATTAGACAGATCACTGTGTATAATGATGCTTTGTTCGGTAGACAATTGAAAAAAAATATTGCTTAAGAGGGCTAATAATATTGACCTTAAAATTAATAACAAAAATTAAAACTGCCTTTATTCTAGCCGAAATAAAACAAATAAGGCACTTGAAAAGTAAGTAGAAAAATTAAAGGTGCTGTATGTAAGTTTTTGACTCTTCTAAAGCATAAAAATACCATAATAAGTGTGCAGATATTTAAGAAACATCCCAAGTGAACATTACGTTTAACTGAAAAACAATGCTGAAGTCAGATATTCTGCTTTGAAAATGTTTTTTCCGTGCCGGAACGCTGTCTTTGGTAAATTTAACCTGCACAATGCCACTTTAGCCAATTATATTTCAGCACTCCATGTTGCCTTGTTGGAAAACAGCGCATTTCATTCATTCATTTAGAAAGGCTCTGAAAGCATGCGTCCGTGACCAAAAATGTGACCTCTGGTGGACAATATCAGACGTGAAATGAGACAGATTCAGTTCCACATGAGGTTATTAATTAGCAAATGATATAAATATTATGAACGTACCCATTAGGTGAGCAGGTTACATTATAACCGCGTGTTCTTACAACATGCTTCATGACGAGATACGCAGTGATGAGCAATTTGGCTGTTTGCACCAGACGAAACACGACAGAAATTAAAATGCAGCCATTCGGAAGCACATAATATGCACTCATTAACGAAACAGTAAAGTTTATAATCTATTTAATGCATGTTAACCCTCTTTAACATCATTAAATGTAGATGCTGAATCACTCATATGTGTTTAGTTCTAACGTTCAATTTCAAATGGTTTATTGTATTTTCCAGATCTGCTGCTGCTTTCAGTATATGGCAATAAATGTGATATAAAATGGCATTTAAACTCACATTGTTAGCATTTAGCACTGAATAAAGCACACGAGGTTTACCTGAGGTGATCATTGTCATAGGTTTCTGTTGTTCGGCTGTGAGAAATAGAAGCCGTTTCTAATATATCAATTCGAGGTGTTGGTTAGAACCAAAACTCCTTTTAATATGGAAAATATTCCCTCTATCGTGTGTCGTTGCTTTTATTTAGAACACAGTTTAAATCACTCACTCCTGTACTCAATCTGGCAACCCGCGCTTGCGTTTGTTTTAATCCAGGAGTGCAATACCTAGTTCAACCACTGGGTGTCAAACTTACATACTGCACCTTTAAGTGAAGTTTCACAAATTAAATATGATTGAAAAATTTAATCATATTTCAAAATATCAAGCATTCAAAATATGATTGACTGCAGCTGGTCCCTATTGGTAAGCATTAGCTAGCCAATCGGATTATTCCAAATTTAACATAAATCTCCAGCCTACTTTAGTCTTTATCTTCGTTTTGGAAGACTAGCTACAGTCCTAGCTGGGTCTGTCTGCATTTACATGTTCTCCCCGTGTTTGCGTGGGTTTCCCCCAGGTACTCCGGTTTCCTCCCACAGTCTAAAGACATGTGACACAAGTGAATTAAATAAAAACAACAGTCACAAGCATTTATTCTGAGCTTCTCTAAGTGTGTATGCACTGGTGCGGTAGGTGATCTATTCCTGTAGAGCCATCTTATTAATCAAGTAATAGGCCAAACAAATCGCAGGAGCTCTCGAGAACTTCTTAATGCTCATTGACCAGCCGGGAGCTTCAGGGTTCAGGGTTCTCTCCCAGAACAGCATGCCAAACCTGCTAACAGCATTAAGCATTATCTAAGTGTGAACTCTTGAAAAAGCCTTTATTAACATGACTAAAAAAAACATGTTTTCCAAAATAGCCATGTTAATAAAGTTTTTTTTTTTCACTTTTCGAGTGCCTTGAACATGTAATTTAGTTTTTTATCTTTATGAATCCCTTACCCAAAGAGCACCAACACATTAACTACCCCTAAAGCACTTTTTGTTTGATTTTGAATTATGTTTTGGGAAATATATAAAAAAAATCACAGGTAAATTCACAGCTAATAATTTTGACTTTAACTCCATATAAAATATGATAAGATGCTAGTATATTCTGAAAACAACAACAGGCAAAATTTTTATTCCAGGCAAAAAAAGACAAAGAAAGAAGACCTAATCCAGAATAAAAATAAAATGA
>CAIGQZ010034990.1:6480025-6505845 GCA_903798205.1 Danio tinwini | reverse complement strand
TATATATATATATATATATATATATATATATATATATACACAACAGTTCTGTCTGGTTCTTGAATCTGATTGGCTGATAGCCATGTGATATTGTGCAAATAACAGCTTTTGTCCAGCCCGTTCACCCTTGTGTATTATTCCGCCCACATACAGCAACAGGCAGAGGACACTCTACAGTTTGACAAATATTGCAGCTGTTGGCCAACATTTTGAGCTTTTGAGGCTTTTTTAGGTGAGAATGTAGTTGTTTAGATTGCAACTATGCAGTTTATTTATAAGGATACACTGTAAAAAATCTGTAAAATTTACGGTAAAAAAACGGCAGCTGTGCTTGGCCGTATTTCATCATTAAAAATACGGTACAAACCTTAAAAGTAATTTCTCATTTTTACAGTAAACTACCGTATTTTTTTTATTAAATTATAGAGGTAATATGTATGTAATTGGAATTACCAACATCTACACATCTTTTGTTACACAGATAGACAGGTTAACACAGTCATATGCAGGTGGTGATGAGAAAGTTACGTTATGAACCAATGCTCATCACAAACAACTTTTCCCACAAGCAGAAAAGTGTATCAGTGTATAGAAGGTGCTTAGTGTCATTCACACAGCTATTAAACACCAGTATAGTAACACACATAAAGTCATGAAATAAACATTGTTTAACATTGTTACATAACATACATCTCTAATGTACATAACTGATGGGGAAATAAATAAAAACATCCATAGTAATGGATGTATATATAAAACATGTATATTAAGGAAACATACTGTTAACCAGGTTGCAGATTTTTACTGCAGCTTTTTTACCGTTGAAATCATGGCCATTTTTTACAATGCAGTGACTATTTAATTCAATTATACAGTCGAATGCATTTAATATGCATTTGACTGTACACTGTAAAATGTGATTAGTTTGCTTTACTTACAGTGAGTAAACCCATTGCTTTTTAAAGTGATTTTTTTGACATTATTAAAAATATGAGCAAACCCATTGCCTTAAAATTAAGTAAATGAATTGTGTATATTCATAAAAACTAAATCAACTTAACCGTTCCAGGTTTTATTCGTTTTACTCACTATTTAAAGTAAAGTAAACTTGTTGCATGAGGGCAACAGGTTTACTTGCATTTTTAAAGTAAAGTAACTAACTGCGGCTGCACGGTGGCGGAGTGGGTAGCACAATCGCTTCACAGCAAGAAGGTCACTGGTTTGAGCCTCGGCTGAATCAGTTGGCATTTCTGTGTGCATGTTCTCCCTGTGTTGGTGTGGGTTTCCTCCGGGTGCTTCGGTTTCCCCCACAAGTCCAAAGACATGCCCTATATAGGGGAATTGGGTAGGCTAAATTGTCTGTTGTGTATGTGTGTGAATGAGTGTGTTTCCCAGTGATGGTTGCGGCTGAAAGGGCATCCGCTGTGTAAAAACATATGCTGGATAAGTTGGTGGTTCATTCCGCGGCGACCCCAGATTAAAAAAAAAGGGATTAAGCAGAAAATAAAATTAATGAATGAACTAACTGCTTTTTTACAGTGTACACTTTGATTATCAAGCAACTTAAATATAATCTAATATTATACTAACTATACTAACATATATATAAGTATATTAAGTATATTAACATAAGTATATTATACTATTATACTATTACTAACATTCAGTCATTGCAAATATTAATGTAGTAATGTTATTATTAAACAGTAAAATACATAGGTAAACATCAACATATACATCAACATATACATATTTACTGTAAAAATGTACATAAATTAACATTTGAATTAATTGCTTTTATTGGTAGCTTCTACATAAGCAGTATCTGCAGCCATTTAACTGCATTACCATCAGACTGCATGCTGAATTCTCTTTAACTAATTATTGAACTCGGCAAGAAAGCATGCATTAGCATTGCATTCATTTGTAAACAGTGATCTGCATTGGCACAGACTTGACTGTTTGGTGTTGGTGCTGTGAATGGGGTCGTGTTTGTGTGTGAGACCTGATACTGCAGGCCGGTGCAGAATATCAGATAGTCGAACTTCACTCTGCTGTCGTCCATCAGCTTCAC
Organism: Danio tinwini; assembly: GCA_903798205.1. Lineage (NCBI taxonomy): Eukaryota > Metazoa > Chordata > Actinopteri > Cypriniformes > Danionidae > Danio > Danio tinwini. The sequence continues at coordinate 6,503,771 of CAIGQZ010034990.1, read as the reverse complement.
GTGTTTGTCCTCTCGGTCGATGGCCTTCATCTTCCCCGTGATGACGTTGACCCAGGAGCGCAGAGACATCTGACACTGATCCCGATCACTATAGCAGTGACTGTGGAGGAACAGATCCTGGGTCAGTGTCTAAGAAGCAAAGTAATTATAGGGTTGCGTTTTTAATAAATTAGTTTTTATTTCAATACTATTTTTGAAATTTGCTGTAAATTTCAGAAGAATTTCAGAACCAGAAATCAGCTGAATGGTTTCAAAAATAGTTCAAGTCAGCTGTTTAGCTTTAAACGAAATCGAAGAATCAACTGAAATGACTTAAGGCCCTATCATACACCTGGCGCATTAAGGCGCAAGATGTGTTTGGCGTGATTTGTTGCTATTTTCAGACCAACTCATCAACAGGCTAATACCATCCCTACAGTGAAGCATGGTGGTGGCAGCATCATGGAACAGGAACTGGAAGACTAGTCAAGATAGAGGGAAAGATGAATGCAGCAATGTACAGAGACATCCTGAATAAAAACCTGATTCAGAGTGCTCTTGACCTCAGACTGGGGTGACTGTTCATCTTCCAGCAGGACAATGAGCCAAAGCACACTGCCAAAATATCAATGGAGTGGCTTCACAACAACTCGGTGAATGTCCTTGAGTGGCCCAGCCAGAGCCCAGACCTAAATCCTATTGAACATCTCTGGAGAGATCTGAAAACAGCTGTACACACTCGCTTCCCATCCAACCTGATAGAGCTTGAGAGGAACCGCAAAGAGGAATGGGCAAAAATTCCCAAAGACAGGTGTGCCAAGCTTGTGGCATCATATTCAGAAAGACTTGAGGCTGTAATTGCTGCCAAAGGTGCATCAATAAAGTATTGAAGGCTGTCAATACTTATGTACATGTGATCTTTCAGCTTTTTTATTTTGAATAAATTTGCAACAATTTCAAAACTCTTTTTCCAGATTGTCATTATGGGCTATTGTGTGTAGAATTTTGAGGAAATAAATTAATTTAATCCATTTTGGAATAAGGCTGTAACATCAAAATATGTGGAAAAAGTGAAGCACTCTGAATACTTTACTGTGTTTGGATATAACTCAGTTTTTTGACCACACTTTATAATTTTTTTTCATTTATTCCTTTGCTGGAAATTAGAACTGAATTTAGCAATAGTTTTGAAACAATTATTTGCGCTTAAAGAAAATTAAATATGTAGGCTAATGGATGTCTTCAGTGGAGAGAGTTTCCACCGTTTCCTTACTCCATGCAAGGAGTGAAGTAAAAGTAAAGAGAAAGTAAAGAGGCCGAAATATTCTCACGCTGCAGATGGTCTGTTTAACTGCTTTCTTGCTAGTGAAGTGTTCAGTTTTTCCACTTACTAAGGCCCAAGCCCAATTTTATTTTTGTTTATTTTAGGACAAAAACTGGATCTCATCTCACTATAGTTGTTAAACGTGGTATTTAATTAATCTTGTCTCTATCTAACGACTCTTCTGTCTTTTTAATCTATCAGGTAACGTGACACAGCGTCAGTACACTGCTTCAATCTTTCGCTTTTAGGCTTGTACTTAGTACTTTTAGCGAAAACCTCAGATACTGTTGGTTGGTTCCTGTTGGTTTTGCACCTTTTTTACCAACCGCAAGTTTGTCAACGCTATTATAATGACACGGATCACTCTGCCTATTCATGCCAGAGTCCTGCGGAAAAATTGACTGACAGGTGGTAATTTGTGTGTAACTTATCTTTATTTATTTATGATTTTGTTATGGGTAAAACAAAGACCATACGGGTCAGGTAGTTGAAACAGTAGGCTACAAATAGTTAGTTGGTTATAAATTAGGGCTGCAACAACGAATTGATTAAATTGATAAAAATTGATTACTAAAATCGCTGGCAACGAATTTCATAATTGATTCGTTGTGTCGTGCGACACTGGGACGTTTGATTATTTAAAAAAAATATAGTTACTTTGCACTTTGCAAGACTAAAGACACGTTTTTATTCACTCGCCTTTTTTTGATCATTCATTTTTCCAGCTGTTGTCATATATAGCTACACTGCAAAAGAGCTTTACTTTCTTGGTCATTTCATCTCGTTTCCAGTCCAAATATGTAAAAAATCTTAAATCAAGAATAGACAAGAAAAATATCATGAGAAAATTAAGTGATGCTTAACTCATTAAGATCATTTTCTTACTCCATTGGCAAACAATTTAGCTTGTTTAAGCAATTAATCACTTAATTTTTACTTAAGTTTATTTTTCAGAAAACAAGATATAATTTCTTATGCTACTTCATGTGTCTAGTATGTATCTTGGTTTAAGATTTTTTTTAGACATTTAGATTGAAAACAGGACAAAACTACTTAGTTTTAAAATTGTATTGTTATTATTATTATTATAACAGCTCAGGGATGAGCCTTTTTTGAATAAAGGGTTGGAAATTAATGCTTTTCTAGATTTTTCAAAAAATTTGATTAATCGAAGAAATAATTGACAAATTAATCGATTATTAAAATAATCGTTAGTTGCAGCCCTACTATAAATGAATTATTTATTCATAAATAATTAATTTGCCGCCGTCTACAACGATGATGCTATCGTCCATGGCGATGTTTAACATACGAAGACAACATACGAAGCCAAATTGGTCGACATTGTGCAACCCTAATACAAATTGATATTTTTCTGATCCCATAACTCAGTATATGTACAATATAATGTTAACATATACTTTCCCAGTGTATTCTGTTTTAGGTATTTACTGCAAATTTTACATTCATAGCGCTGGAATTGCTCATTTACAACTATGACTACTGCAGCACGGGTGTGTTAAAGGGTTTGAAACAGTCTACCGCCTTTTCTAACTTCATTTGCCTTGAAACGAAGAACGAAAAATAACTTTTATTTGAAGTATACCAGAGTCTTTAGTGTAAGAAACTCATAAAGGTCTGGAACCACTTGAGGGTGAGTAAATAGTGCGTAAACGTTCATTTTTGAGTGAACTACCCCTTTAAAACGAGGTGTAAATGCATCTGTATGACAGGGACAGAATGGAAATAATGCGCTCTTTGCTGGAGTGTAAATCTGGTTTTGTAATGCATCTCTCACCTCGTGGCCAGAAATGTACTGCAGTCATCAGAGCTGTGATCTGGGAGAGCGTGAGTGGAGATGAGGCTCAGGTTGTTGAATCTCAGATGAGGACTGGCAGAAAAGAGAAACAAGAAGACAGTCAAATAACGCCTGCGACCCTTTTCATCGACTCTCTGCATCTAGACGTTATATGGAATTGCTGATGCTCGGATGTCGATGGGTTTCAGGTATAGAAAGCGCATCTGGCTGAGGATTTCAGTGTGTGTAGAACAGATCTTGTCCATTTTGGATAATGAGGCTATTTTAGTCCAATTTTTCTTTTTTGTTCCGTGCAGAAATGAATGCCATTGAACAAGGAGAGGACAGTAACAAAAGCACGCGGGTGTGTGTGAGGTTATTCTGCAAACACTCGACGGACAGATGCTGAAATCCCTTAATTTCCAGCGCAGCTCTGGGCCACATTAAAGCGCTTTCTTCTCCAGCCATCACAGTAAAAGCCTTTCCTTTTGTTTTGTCTTGTTTTGTGTGGTGTGTGTAGTGCAAACCCCCCCCCTCCCAACCCCCACCGCCCCTCGTCCCCTCAGGAGTGTAAAAAGGTCTCTTGTCATGTAAATGACCTGTTTTGTGTGTGGAAAGACATGATCTGTATCTGCAGCGGAGAGGAAATCAGGCCTCAGCATTGATCAGACTGAGCAGATCTGCCTTCTAGCGCTCTAGATCATACCAGTTGACATGCGAATTAGATTTAGGCGCAAAACTGGACTATTGCATAAAACATTGGATGGAAACGCTGCTTTTTGAATGGTTCATTTTGGCTGAATGTGCAGCCCTGATATTTTATAGGTCATTTTATCATATATAAATGTGGACAAAATTGTTGGAACCCTTCCATTGAAGAAAGAAAAAATACAGTGCTCACTGAAATAACTTAAAAAAATAATGATTAATCAAAAATGACTGAAATTAAACTAATGAAAATCAGATATTGCTTTCGAATTGAGGCTCAAAAGAAGCATTAATAAAGACAAACTAATGAAACTGGCTTGGACAAAATTGAAGTGTACACTACCTGACAAACGGCTTGTCGGCTATTCAAGTTTTAGAAACAACAAATAATAACTTGACTTCTACAGTAGCTGATCATTCGGTGTCAGAAGTGGCTTATATGAAAGGCAAAGGCCTCTAGATTACGCTTATTTGACCAAAATAAAATATGATCATGCCTTGATTTTTGATGATTTAATTAGGACAGTAAGTTCTGACTTAGCTTAGACAAAAGTCTTGTCACTTAACAGAAATAATGTCCAGTATAGAATATAAAGTCATGCTGCAGTGGAAAAAGAATAAATAATATGTATGACTCCCATGAGCTTGGAGGCCTGCATTCATACATCTCTGCAATGACTCAAATCACTTATTAATAAAGTCATCTGGAATGGCAAAGAAAGCGTTCTTGCAGGACTCCCAGAGTTCATCAAGATTCTTAGAATTCATCTTCAATGCCTCTTCCTTCATCTTACCCCAGACATGCTCAATAATGTTCATGTCTGGTGACTGGGCTGGCCAATCCTGGAGCACTTTGACCTTCTTTGCTTTCAGTAACTTTGATGTGGAGGCTGAAGTATGAGAAGGCCTGCTGAAAAATTTGCCCTCTCCTGTGGTTTGTAATGTTTTAATGGGCAGCACAAATGACAGTCCAACAGATGATTCAGCAGAAAAATCGAAAAATTCTGCCACTTTTCCAAATGATCAATTAGAAGTCAAGTTATTATTTGTTGCTCTTACAACTGTGATCGACGACAAGATTTTTGTCACGTAGTGTACACCAACAATTTTGTCCACGTGTGTCTTTATTTAAGTTGTATATATTTGACTTTATGAATGTTTTGTGTGTTTTTTTATATTAGGAATACAAAATTACAATGATAATGAATGCTTATGTCTACTTTCAGTGCTCAACAAAGCACTGTTTTTATTCAGTGGGTCAAAGAGAACAAAATCGTCAACTGACACCAAAAAAAAAAAAAAAAAAAGGTATTTGCTGTGGCAGGAGAAGCCACTGTGGACTGTTTTTTTTTACTTTTTATATATCACTTGCGCCTCATAGACAGTTTTAAAGGTAATAATACCTTTGATAAAACTTTGACAAAGTTTGGCTAAGCGATTTGTAACATTTAAGTTGTTTTACAATATGCACGTTTGATTAGTTTGTTCATTATTGCTGTCCCATCATGCCTATTGTTGTCATCACGTGATGATTTTTTGATGTGCATTCTAGAATTTTTTCAGTATATGTGTTTCCACTGTAGTTTATATGCATTTTTTTTCTTATCGGATAAAAAGTGTATGCTACTCAGTTGTACACAAGATTTTTTTATGTGCATTTTTTTAAATGTATTTGTATCTTGCCATTTCTATTAAGCATTTTTTATGCAATATTTTCAAAGGTGCATAAAAATAGTTGGATGGAAACAGCTAATGTCATCTGCAGATATCTGCCTTTATTTCAGGCAAATGTTCACACGCAAAACATGACACTGCAGATTTTTAACAGTGACTAGGGTGCAAAATAGGGTTATAAAATGTCAAAAATATGTATTAATAATAATTCATATAAAATGAATTAGTTTTTCACATTTTATTTAGACAATGCATGGAGTTCATTATCATTATAAATAATTTAGTATTATAGTATTTCTTTAAAAGTATACAGGGAGTGCAGAATTATTAAGCAAGTTGTATTTTTGAGGATTAATTTTATTATTGAACAACAACCATGTTCTCAATGAACCCAAAAAACGCATTAATATCAAAGCTGAATATTTTTGGAAGTAGTTTTTAGTTTGAGCTATTTTAGGAGGATATCTGTGTGTGCAGGTGACTATTACTGTGCATAATTATTAGGCAACTTAACAAAAAACAAATATATACCCATTTCAATGATTTATTTTCACCAGTGAAACCAATATAACATCTCAACATTCACAAATATACATTTCTGACATTCAAAAACAAAACAAAAACAAATCAGTGACCAATATAGCCACCTTTCTTTGCAAGGACACTCAAAAGCCTGCCATCCATGGATTCTGTCAGTGTTTTGATCTGTTCACCATCAACATTGCATGCAGCAGCAACCACAGCCTCCCAGACACTGTTCAGAGAGGTGTACTGTTTTCCCTATTTGTAAATCTCACATTTGATGATGGACCACAGGTTCTCTATGGGGTTCAGATCAGGTGAACAAGGAAGCCATGTCATTAGTTTTTCTTCAGCCACGGGCCCATCCATCTGGCCCATCAAGACTCACTCTCATTTCATCAGTCCATAAACCTTGTCTTGAGATATTTCTTGGCCCAGTCTTGACGTTTCAGCTTGTGTGTCTTGTTCAGTGGTGGTCGTTTTTCAGCCTTTCTTACCTTGGCCATGTCTCTGAGTGTTGCACACCTTGTGCTTTTGGGCACTCCAGTGATGTTGCAGCTCTGAAATATGGCAAAACTGGTGGCAAGTCTGTCAAGTCCTTCTTTTGAGCCATTTTGCCAAAGCAAAGGAAGTTGCCTAATAATTATGCACACCTGATATAGGGTGTTGATGTCATTAGACCACACCCCTTCTCATTACAGAGATGCACATCACCTAATATGCTTAATTGGTAGTAGGCTTTTGAGCCTATATGAGTAAGACAACATGCATAAAGAGGATGATGTGGTCAAAATACTCCTTTGCCTAATAATTCTGCACTCCCTGGAATAATAATACACTTTATTTATAATGCACTTATAAAGATATACAAGATACAAAACAACAAATAAAAATGCAACCCAAGCCAAAATGACAAGTTTACATAAAATCCCAGTAACAAGCCAGAAGTCACACTGCAATAATCAATAAAACAATAAAAAAATAAATAAAAAAGCAAAGAATTACAAATCACATAAAAGTGACTGTGATAATCACAAATTAAATATGCAGAAGCTTTGTAAATTTTAATATTTAGAACTTAAAAAAATACAGACCTGGACAAAATTGTTGGTGCCCTTTAACTTTTTCCAGGTCAGTTTCATTAGTTTGCCTCTTTTTATGCTTCTTTAGAACCACAATTCAAAAGCAATGTCTGATAGTCCAGCCTGATCTCACGAGGAAAACGTATTTTATGTTTTGTCAGTGTAGTGGTAGAGTTCAGTCGTACGAAAATGTACGATTTCAAAAAGGAGGCGTGGCACCTAACCCCACCCCTAACCCCAACCGTCATTGGGTGATGAGCAAATCGTGCAAATTTGTACGAATTAGAATTCATATGAATTAGACACTAAATCAAAAAAAAGTTACGAATTGCCATGAGATTGCGGTGGATAGTCAATAGTTTATATTCAGTCATTTTTGATTAAGTTTCTTTCAGTTGTTTTAATTACTACTGTAGTTTTTCTTCCTTCAGTGGAAGGGTACCAACAATTTTGTCCACATGTGTATAAAAAAAACACCTATGAAGTAACAGGGCCGCATATTTAGCAAAATTTAACCACTTGTTAGATATTGTAGTCATTAACTTTCATCAAATCATGCAACAACTTTGATAAAAATTTGTTGTTTTTTTGTTTTGTTTACGTTTTTAATGTAACAAACACAGAACAAACACTACTAAGAGAAATATATTGCAGTGGATATTTTAGTTTATGTTTCAGCAGTTTAAAAATTGTCCATCTTTTATACAGGAACAAAACCTTTCAGAATGCATGCAGATAGTTCATCTTGTGTGTGTGTTTTGTAAATTATCTTATTCAACGTCTAATACGGGATCCTGAATGTGTGCGTATAATTAATCTTGTGTACGTTTCGCAAATGATCTTAGAGGGATCAACATCTGGCAAGGACTCACTATTGAAATATATCAAATTAAATACAATCTAATATTTGACTTGAAGAAAACTAAATAGTGTCCATCTTTTATACAGAAACAAAACCATCCTGAATTTGTTTGGATAGTTAAACTTGTGTGTGTGTGTTTTGTAAATTAACTATGAGGTACCCGATGTGTTCACAATTGAAATATATCGAATTAAAAACGATCGAAAACTTTATTTGAAAAAAAAAGGCCCATCTTTTATACAGGAACAAAACTTTTCAGAATGCATGCAGATAGTTCATCTTGTGTGTGTGTGTTTTGTAAATTATCTTAGAGGTATTCAACATCTAATACGGGATCACTATTGGAATATATTAAATTAAATGCAGTCTAATATTTTATTTGAAGAAAAAAAATAGTTTGTCCATCTTATATACAGAAACAAAACCATTCCGAATGTGTGCGGATTGTTCTTTTGGTGTGTGTTTATGTAAATTATCTACAAGGTACCCAACGTCTAAGCGGACTCCCTATTAAAATATATCTAATTAAATACAATCAAATATTTTACCTGAAGAATCTTAAATAAAACAGTTAAGTTGTCCCAAAAAACCCTCAAGGTTTGTTGTTTCAACTCATTTTAAATAAATAGTTTGAACAAACAGCAAACATAATTTTTTGAGTGCAGGAACGAAACCATCCCGAATGTGTGTGGATTGTTTATGTTGTGTTTGTGTTTTGTAAATAATTTTAGAGGTATCCAACGTCTAATAAGGACTCACTATTGAAACATATCAAATTATTCATTCATTCATTTCCTTTTCAGCTTAGTCCCTTTATTAATCCGGGATCACCACAGTGGAATGAACCGCCAACTTATCCAGCACATGTTTTACACAGCAGATGCCCTTCCAGCTGCAACCCATCTCTGGGAAACATTCATACACACTCATTCACACTCATACACTACAGACAATTTAGCCTACCCAATTCACCTGTACCACATGTCTTTGTACTGTGTGGAAAACCGGAGCACCCGGAGGAAACCCACGCAAACGCAGGGAGAACATGCAAACTCCACACAGAAACGCCAACTGACCCAGCCGAGGCTCAAGCCAGCGACTTCTTTCTTGCTGTGAGGCGACAGCACTACCTACTGCGCCACTGCGTCCCTTTTAAACTCTGCTCCCCACTGACTTTTTGCCCCCCTAATACACACCCCACTCTCCTCATAACTCAGACTCCTCATAATCCTTGCACTACTTAACATTTGCACATTTAAAAATTGCACACATTCATTGCACTGATTCATTCACTTATTTGAACTGTACATACCTACTGCACATGTACATTTGTAATTATGTACACACCCACTGTACATATACATTTGTAATTATGTTTATCTATCTGCACACTTCTGATTATTAATAGCAACCTGTACATTTATCCATCTATTGTAAATCTGTTCATAGCTAACACAACCTGTATATAATGTTGATAGTACATCCATTTGTAAATATCACCATAGTTTTTCTATAACTGCACTTTATAACTTATACTTGTATCCTGCACTTGCTGCTATTGCACTCCTGGTTAGACCTAAACTGCATTTTGTTTCCTTGTACTTGTACATTTGTGATGACAATAAAGTTGAATCTAATCTAAAAATCAAATGAAATACAATCTAATATTTTATTTGAAGAAACTTTTTAAAAAGTTGTTTGTCCATCATTTATACAGAAACAAAACCTTTCAGAATGGGTGTGGATAGTTATTTTTGTGTGTGTGTGTGTTTTGTAAATGATCTTAGAGTTACCACTGCTGAAATATATCTAATTAAATACAATCTGATCCAGATACATGAATAAATACACATAATAAATACAATCTAATCCCAAGAATCTTGAAAAAAAAAAAGCTGATCCATCTTTTATACAGGAACAAAACCATCCTGAATGTGTGCGTATAGTTAATCTTGTGTGCGTTTCGCAAATGATCTTAGAGGGATCAACATCTGGCAAGGACTCACTATTGAAATATATCAAATTAAATACAATCTAATATTTGACTTGAAGAAAACAAAATAGTGTCCATCTTTTATACAGAAACAAAACCATCCTGAATTTGTTTGGATAGTTAAACTTGTGTGTGTGTTTTGTAAATTAACTATGAGGTACCCGATGTGTTGTACAGACTCACTATTGAAATATATCGAATTAAATACGATCTAAAATTTTATTTGAAAAAAAAAAAAATCCAAAAAATCCATCTTTTATACAAGAACAAAACCATCCTGAATGTGTGTGGATTGTCAATCTTGTGCGTGTGTGTTTTGTGTCATCAGTCAGTTCTTGACCAGCAGCTCACAGCAGCTCTGCTCTTATCAGCAGCTGACAGGCCTCTATTGTGGCCGGTGTCTGACTGCTAAGTTTAGGGGCCAAGCAGGGGCCGAGCATCTTTATCGGCCCTCTGTGGTCCCGGCGCTTCAGCCCGTCCTCAGGGGTGATAAAGGATGAGAGGGCGAGCGTGCGGATTTGGTTTGACAGATAAGCGCTGTCGGCCGTGGCCTCCACCTTCTCCATTAGTCAGAGGCCGAGCGGCCATAAGTTTAGTGGACACTAACTGCCTCATTAGTCAAGTCATTAGCCACGGCAAACAGCGACTGTGGCCTGCAGAACAGCGGCGGGGCTAATTAAAGGGCCAGAGCGTGACCTCCACACACTGCCAGCTCCAGACAGCTGCGTGCCCGCGCTGCCTGCCAAACACACACACATAACCACACACACACACACATGAGCGCAGAGTGACCCCTGGTTGCCAGGCGGTTATCAGCTTTCAGGAAACAAGAACAGCCTTAAATCGCAGCTTTGCTTGGTCAAACACTGCGTCGTCTGATAGCCTCTGAAGAAATGACGTCCTGAAAGTGAAATCCTTTAAAGTCAAGTGACAGAGATTACGTTTTTATAGTACTATCAATTTTTGTAGAATTTAATGTGTTTGTGTTGTCTGTTGTCAACACTGTCAAAAAATATCTTGCTTTCTTCAACTTTTTGTCATCTCAACTTAGATCAATCAAACCGATTGAAAAATATTAAAGGGTCATGAAACACCAGAACACATGTTTTGAGCTGTTGACAGTCCTATATGTGTGCCACGCTGTAATAAACACTATTAAGACACATATATTGCACTAAAAAGTGAAAATTGGTTGTTTTTGCGTTTTTTTGAGCTAATATCGGTTCAATTTCTTTCGGTTTGAAACAAATTTTATAAGCTGCGTCACGGCGATTAGACACTTGTGTGTATTCCAGCGTGGAGAGTGGATGTCTGTACCTGCGAGTGCATCGTGACATCTCTGAGTGTGCGGCATTAATTCATGAGAAAGACTTGGTTCAAACCAATCAGCGCGCTCTATTGTGTATGAGGTGCAACTTTATTAATATGCATGATAGCTTTGAAGACTGTTTACCTGTTACAGTGTTCAGACGACAGAGAGACGCCACGCTGTGTTGCCAAAACAAGTGAAAGAACGAGAATTTGGAGACATGGGTCGTCAGTGTTGTGTTTATTAATGTGCTGCGTTTATTAATGTGTTGCAACGAAGGTTTTGTTTTCATTTTCCCGCTATGAGAGTGCAGCTGGACTCACGTGTGAAATACAGTGCATGCGACAAATGCGTTTGTAAGGAACATTTTTTACCCGAGAGCTTTTCACATCTGGAAATGATGAAATCCAAATTCGCCGCTCATCTCCTTTTAAAAAAGACACGGCTCCAGTTTGTGTTGATTGTCCTGTGTCTACAGATTTGGTAAGTGTGTGTGATCAGTGCCCTTTGTTTATTCAAAGTTAGTTCGTATCGTCAGCAGTGCTCTTTCAGTTTTTATAGACACACCTTAGTCAAAATGATTTAGTTAGTAAGTTTACAGTATGTTAATATCACTGCAATATTATAGTACAATATTATAGACTAAAAGATCTGCTGTAAATGCTGCTCTCCGAATGTAAACGTGAACTCCGCAATCAAACTATTACCGTCGTGTAGGATTTTTGCTGCATTTTGTGACAGGATAGTCTACACACACATGGCTTTCTGATGCTATCTACCGAGTGCATTTAAGTTACCGAGAAATGCGGAGGATTTTTTTCTCCCATTCGCCGTGCGGTATCAAACACTCCATTAAAACTCTACTCTCCAGCAGTTCCTCTCGTTTGTCATGGGGGACATGCAGGAAATGTTCCTGAATAAAAGTGAAAGTGCCAAACTGCAGTTAAAGTGGACAAATTAATAATTTGGCAAATAATTGGATTACTGATGTCCATGTAATCACTGTCTTTCTCCCCTGAGTCTGTGTGTTTGTTTTGCCTCTGTAAAAACCAGCTTGTGCCCAAAGGGAAACTCTTATTTTTGCAAATCCTTCCCTCTTTCCTTCCCCCCGACACTCCCACCTAAACAGAGCTGGACACACCCACTTTCCTGACTTTTTCTAAACTAGAGGTGTGAAAACACCCTGCTGAGACAGGGGGGTTTCGTGGCCCTTTAAAGGGCACCTATTATGTCCTATTATGTATCTAGAGTGTGTATGTGAAGTTTCAGGTCAAAATAGCACACAAATAATGTTTTATAACTCTTTCAAACTGCTGCTTTTTAGGCTTTGATCCTTATTGTGCCATTTTGGTGACTGTCACTTTAAATTCAAATGAGATGGTGTTCTTTTTAAAAGAGGGCGGAGCTGCAGATATCTGCGTCAGCATAGTGGCAGATTCAAAAAAAGACTAACATCCTATGCTAGTGATGGAGAGATGGTCACTATGATGGTCTGATGACACGTACAAAGGGAGAATGTCAAACAAAGTGTTTCTGCAGACTGCTTCGGTACTGCAGGCAGGCCAGTCAAGTACCTGTATACTCTCCCTCCAAAGTCAGGACTGTAATGTGTGCAGAAAGTGGTTTTGCATTGTCTTGTGGGTGTCCCTGGAAAAGGAGGCAGCATGTTGTGCTCCAAAATCTCTGTGTACTCTTCAGCATTAATGGTGCCATCACAGAAGTGGAAGTTACCTTTATCCAATACCACAACAGACCTTGGCTTTTGGACTTTTTGCTGGTAACAGTCTGGATGATCCTTTTCTTCTTTGGGCTGGAACACACGACGTCCCTTAAATATTGATTCATCTAAGCACAGTACACGTTTCCACTATGTGATGGTCCATCCCAGATGCCTCTGAGGCACTTCTAAACATTGTTAACATAGGGCAGTAGGGAGTTTCAACTGGCATTTGTGAATGTGACTACGTATTGTGGTACTTGACAAAGGTTTGCCAAAGTAGTCGTGAGCCCATGTGGTGATATTGCTTATAGATGAATGAGGATTCTTGATGCAGTGACTCAGAGGGATCAGAGATCACAATAGTTCAGTTTAGGCTTGCGCCCTTGTCCTTTACGCACTGAAATTCCTCCAGATTCCTTGAATCTTTTAATGATGTTCTGCACTGTTAAGGGGTAAAATATCCAAATGTCTTTCTCTCTTTCTTTGAGGAAAATTGTTTTTAAACATTTCAATAATTTTCTCACTTATTTGTTGGCAAACTAGTGATCCTCGGCCCATCTTTGCTCCTAAAGAACTAGACCTTTCTTGAATGCTGCTTTTGTACCAAATCATAATTACAATCACTTGTTTGCATCTCCTGTTTCAAACAACATCATTATTTAACCAGTTTACCTGATTACTCGCCCTAAATTACTCCTGTCACAACTTTTTTTGAAATATGTTGCAAGAATCATAATTGGAATGTGTTTATTCTGAAAAAAAAATCATGAGGAATACATTAAATAATGTGCTGTTGTATCGTCTGGAATGAAATACAAGTCAAAGTAAATTTAGAAATCACTACTTTTTTATTTGCGCATTCCATACTGTCCCAACTTTTTCTGATTTGGGCTTTAAATAAATACTTCTATTCAGTGAAATTGCATTAAAATTTTAAAGGTGACTGTAAAGACATTTCTATTATTATATCCAAGTATGAATATATTTAGTATACCAAGTTTACTAGTATAATTAGGATATACCGAGTATAATATGGACTAACTTTCTGTTAATCAAAGAATCCAGAAAATGTTTTTATTAAAGTTTCCATAAAAACTATTAAGCAGTACAGCTGTTTTCACCACTGATAATAAAAAAATGATATACCATCAAAGAAAACAGATTAAAAGGATTATCAGATTAGAATGATTTCTGAAGGATGGTGTGAGACTGATGACTGGAGTAATGATGGTGAAAATTCAGCTTTTAATATCAGAAATGTAATAAAATTTTACATTTATTTAAATAGAAAACCATTCATTTAAGTTGAAATGTTTTTATTTACATTTTTGGTGAGCATAAGTTAGTATTTAACCCAGGCTTATTCTGAAAACGTACCGTTATATACATTTCTGGAGAGCGCCAAACACATCCTAGGTAGTTTTTGTTTTCGCAAATCCACCAGAGACCGCTATGTACATTTTTCAGATCTCAAATTTCCCTTGTGAGCGCCGTTTGCAGCTGCTCTTCTCGTGTAAATCCACAAGAGGTCACTGTCGTCTGACCGACAGATCGACTGACCCACTTTCATCCTTCCCTAAACCCAACCAATAGTGTTTTTAAAAGCACTGATTGACCTGCCCACCCACTTCCCTAAACTCAACCCACAGTTTTAAAAAGCAACCCAGAAAAGCCCTCGCCAGATTTTTACCACGTTTTCAGATTTTACCATTCTCACGCTATTATTTACTTCATTATTTTATCTTTTGGCTTCTGTTTTTTGTCTTACCCACTTGCTGGAACTGCTTTTCACAGAACTCGAACCCTGTCATCGCGGTCAACGCACATGGCGAGCCACTGGACAAACTGGTAACAGCGGGAAAGCCGTCCATATGAAGGTAAGCTGTCAGCTGGTAAGCTCGAAAAGGAACGGCATCATACCACCCCGTAACATTCATTTAAAGATGAAATGCAGCCATACATACAACTAGCTACATAATTCGCGATCTCCAGAAATGTATATAGGGGTACGTTTTCAGAATGAGCCTCTGTTGTTAATAATTGTACCACCTATATATCTTATATATAGTAATTTTATGGTTGGTGAGCTGAAGTAAATCTATTGATTGCCAGAACATTTGTTTGTGTATAAAGTCTGACGTTTAACAAAATGTAGGTCATTTACAGTCTCATTACAGTAAAACGTAGATGTACAAAAGCAGATGCACAATGATCTTGGAGATACTCAATGCAAGGAATCACTGCTTAATAAATGCAATCTAATATTTTATTTGAAGATTTTTTTCCCCACTGCATTGTCTGGCTTTTAAACACAAAGAGATCTCTGTCCAGAGGCAGAAGGATCCAGAATACAGGTATTAATTGGCTCATGCTGGGCTGAGTGTTATTATATAAAGCCGTAAGCTCAGATTTCATGCAATCATTGTTTGGCTCAGATCCCTGAGGGTCACTCTCACTAATTATAATCACGCTTGAGATGATCGCCCTCCACCCCAGAAAAAAAACCCAACAACACACACACACACACACACACACACACACAAATACCTCGCTGTTTCTTCAAAAAGAAAATCACAAATGCTATTTAGGGCTTGATTGAGTGTTTGATTGAAGTAGTGTTGCCAAAACTGAGACTCTTACCAGAATGTTAGAGCTTCCAGGAACGCTAAAGCCGTGTCTGATGCTCCCACCACCACGATTCTGGCATTGATGGTGACCTTCGGCTCCATGGCCAGTTTTCTGTTTGTGTGGTACAGCGCAAAAGGAGCCTGGCGAAAGGAAATCACAAAAAAAAAAACAAGTTCTTTAGTGTCATTTGACCCTGAAAACATTTATTAGGATGGCGTATTGTTTGAACAGCACCAAAGAAAATGAATAGAAATTATTAATATTTGTATTCAGCATTGATGCATTTCATTTTCAACTTTCTATTTATAAACAAGAGAAAGGAAATCACTGTTTTCAGAAAAAAATGAAGCAGGAATGTTTTATGAACACCGATCATTAAAGATATCAACCTTATAGCCTAAAAGATCTAAAAAAATGTGGACACTATAGCAAATGTCTTCAACTACTATGTAACAATTGTCAATTAATAATTTGATGCAATGAACTTGTATTCTGCTTATTGTTCATAAGACGTCATGAGCATGAATGAGATTTTATGGATGCTGTCATTAGCTATGTTTCCATCCAAATTACTGAAAAACCCAAGTAGTGAAAATTGCCGATGCAATAAAGCATGTCGCGGTCACTAGGGCTGGACTGGGGCAAAAAAATCAGCCCTGGCATTTTGGGCCAGAGCGGCCCACTACATATAATCAAAATGCTACCCATCTGTGCATGTCCAATATGTTTATCAACACTTATTTTATAAAAACACAAAAGCCATATATATTAAATAAATAAATACAGATATTAATCTCAAGTTAATTTCTTTATACTGTCCATAAAGATTTTTGTTAGGTTCTAAAAAATACATTATTCATTTATTTATTTTCCCTCGGATAATTCCTTAGTCCCTTATTTATCAGGGGTTGCCACAGCCGAATGAACCGCCAACTATTCCAGCATATGTTTTATGCAGCAGATGCCCTTTCAGCCACAACCCAGTATCGGAAAACACCCATATACACTCATTCACACACACACTCATACACTACAGCCAATTTAGCTTATTCAATACACTATTCACTCAGCCTATATTAAAGGTGCTGTATGTACGTTTGACACCCAGTGGTTAAACTAGGTATTGCACTCCTGGATCAAAATAAACGCAATCGTGGGTTGCCAGATTGAGTACAGGAGCAAGTGATTTAAACTGTGTTGTAAATAAAAGCAACGACACGCGATAGAGGGAATATTTTCCATATTAAAAGGAGTTTTGGTTCTAATCAACTCCTCGAATTGATATATTAGAAACGGCTTCTATTTCTCACAGCTGAACAACAGAAACCTATGACAATGATCACCTCAGATAAACCTTGTGTGCTTTATTTAGTGCTAAATGCTAACAATGTGAGTTTGAATGACATTTTACATGCATTTATTGCCATATACTGAAAGCAGCAGCAGATAGTTCACCTCAGATCTGGAAAATACAATAAACCGTTTGAAATTGAACTTTGAAATTGAAATTAAACGCGTTGACAATGATGTTAAAGAGGGTTAACATGTCTTAAATAGATTATAAACCTTACCTTTTCGTGAGTGAGTGCATATTCTGTGCTTCTAAATGGCTGTATTAAAATTTCTGTCATGTTTCGTCTGGTGCAAACAGCCAAATTGCTCATCACTGCGTATCTCGTTATGAATTCGTGTCGTACCTCCGGCTGCATAATTTGCGGTCTCCAGAAACGTCCACGGGACTACGTTTTCAGAATGAGCCTGTGTTAAATTAATAGATTAACTTATCTTTGCACTCAGCCAAAACACATAGATTTAATAGATATAAAGGACCGAAGAGTCGTTAGATAGAGACAACAAGATGAATTTAATATCATGAATATTGAATTCGACAGGGTTCGACAGATCTAGCAGTAGATATACTAAACTCTCACCTTGGGTTTTATACTCAAAGCACCCTCTGACCTACTGGCTGCAGCTCATGACAGAGAGAGTGTGTGTGTGGTCACGTGATGTGCATTTTTAGCAATGGATGGAGAACTTTTTAGAACCGCTAAATGAAACACCAGTGTGTTTTTCGCCATTTCTTTGTGCCTCCCTTCCGTTTCTTCTCCATCTCTCTGACTCTCGACTATTTTGACAAATACACACCGACGTTGCGTGCTCACACAGAGCCCAAAATAGGCGTTTGTGATTGGGTCAGGCCAATGTCAATAAAAAAAAGAACCAATGGGCTGCATATTATGTCACACGGGCCGGTCTGTTCGAACAAAAAAAAACATTTTACTTTCAGAGAGTCACAGATCACAGCATCGTCAATTAATTAGGCAGAAAAAAAACAGTAGGGTGCTAAGCGTTTTATGGGCTGATCAAATCATAAAACGATAATCAGCCCGGCCCAAAAAGTGTGTCGGCCCAGCGGAAAATGATGGCCAGTCCACCCCTGACGGTCACACAAGGATGGTTATATCTTTAAGGGCATTTATTAGTGCAATGCAACAGCTGCATTGAGATGAAGCGGGCAAGTGGTGTAACAGAGGGAGAGCAATCTCACACAGTTCATAAGGTAAGCATCAGGTCTTCAGTCAAACACCAGTTTAGTCACTTGCCTTAAACTGTTGTGCTTGCATCCACAGGCAAAGAAAGACATCCATGGAAGAATACGAGAGGTGAGAGAGAGAGAGAGACGATGAGGTGGACCATCGAACGTCGATTCCAGTCGGTGAGTGGAGGAGGTGAGTATATGTAGTGTGTGGTGATTGCAGGTGCGGGTAATCAGTATTCTGGTGATTGTTCACGGGTGTGGTGAGAGGTGGATGACGAGGGAGAACGGTGATTGAAGCAGCAGGAACGAGCCAAGGGTGTGACAGCACAAAGACAACCAAATGAAATGTATTCAATGAGAATTAAGCAGAAAGCACATGTCATTATTGAAGATTGCTACCATCCTTTAAATATAAAATTTCAGCTTTATAAAATTACATTTTAGGCAACCTCAAGTGAAGAAAAATGTGTATCAAATGTCCTTTGTGCAGACTGAATATTAAATACTGGGTTCTAAGTATCTATAGGGTTAAATTGAGTTTTTAATGTGATTCATGTGATGACATTGAATGTGTGTTGCCTGTTTTTCTGTGATATATGTAATGTGAACGCTGACGTGTGGTGAAGCTAAAGATAAATTTCTACTTGTGGACAAAAAAATGTAAAAAATTTATGCGGAAAACTGGAATATCGCATAAAAGACATGCGATTAAAGCAGCGCTTCCATCCAGCGAGTCAAAGAGACCAAAATCGTCACTTCCTGATTAACTGGCGCCAAACATCAACCGTAAAAACTGCGGTAGGAGAAGCTGTGTGAATTTTTTTTCTTTATTTAATAAATTACTTGCTTGTCAGAAGACGATGCCAACATGCAATAAACGCGTGGTGGCGTTTGAAGGCATGAGACGCAGAGCGCAGATGCTCTTTACAGTTCTGGAGGTCATTAATAATATAATAACACTAATACTGAAATGGTTAAGGGGTTTTAGAATGACTAAAACATTTCAGATGCTTTACAATTCACTCTCAGGATGGCGCCACGGTGTGGAGCTCTTCAGTGTTTGCACTATTTCTGTTAGTCTGTCCTGTTTTATGTTTATCAAACACGATCAGTTATACCAGGGATGAGCTGCTGAACATTCGGCAATGCACACCAACTAATCACCAACTGGATTTTGATTTCTCTGGCGTTTTGCGGAACATTGTTATCGGCGGAGCAGCTGCTTTGTGGAAGAAATACAAGACCCGGCGGCGTGGAAAAAGAGCCGGCGCGCTCGTCAGGCTGAGACAGCGCGGCTTCAGAACAGCGCTGCCTAGCATCCATCTAGCGAATCTCCGCTCGCTTCCTAACAAAATGGACGAACTACTTCTGCTCTCACGCGAAAACAAGAACTTTAACAACTCTGCTGCGCTGTTTCACAGAAACCTGGCTGAACGAAGCCATTCCGGACAGCGCATTACACTTACCGGACTTTCAGCTGTACAGAGCAGATCGCGATACGGAGTCAACGGGCAAAACACGCGGTGGTGGGACATGCTTTTACATCAACAGGAGATGGTGTACGGATGTAACTGTGTTAAAGAAGATGTGCTGTCCTGATGTGGAAGCGCTTTTCATTAACTGTAAGCCGTTTTATGCACCGCGGGAGTTTTCCTCGTTCGTTCTTGTCTGTGTTTACATTCCACCACAAGCACACGTGAGGACTGCGTTACAACAGCTGTCTGATCTGATCACAGAGACTGAACAACGACACCCGGACTCTGCTTTTATCATTCTCGGTGACTTTAATCAGGCAAAACTCACACACGAGCTGCCTAAATTCAAACAGCACATCACATGCCCCACCAGAGACAATAACATTTTGGATCATTGCTACACCACAATAAAGGATGCATATCGCTCTGTCGCCAGAGCAGCTTTAGGACTCTCCGACCACTGCCTGGTTCATCTTATACCAACTTACAGGCAAAAACTTAAAACTACTAAGCCAGTATTAAGGACTGTTAAGAGATGGACCAACGACACAGAGCAGGTCTTACAAGCCTGTTTTGAATGCACTGATTGGAGTGTTTTTGAAGCTGCAGCCACCAACCTAGACGAGCTCACAGAGACTGTAACATCATACATCAGTTTCTGTGAGGAGTTATGCATCCCTACCAGGACCTACTTATCATTTAACAATGATAAACCATGGTTTACACCAAAACTTAGACAGCTTCGTCATGAAAAAGAGGATGCCTACAGGAGCGGGGACAGGATTTTATACAATCAGGCCAGGAACACACTGACAAAGGAGATTGGTGTGGCCAAGAAAAGCTATGCCAAAAAGCTGCAAAACCAGTTTTCTGCCAACGACCCTGCATCAGTATGGAAAGGCCTGAAAGACATCACAAATTATAAAACGCCATCCTCCAGTATCGACTGCAACAACCATCTTGCAAACGAGCTGAATATCTTCTATTGTAGATTTGACACCTCTGACCAGACACCTCACACTTACCCGGATCATCTCCCTACACAGCCATCAACACCTCCAGCCATCTCCCTCTCACCCCCTGCACTTCAGATCAGTGAGGATAATGGGCATCAGATCCTCAGTAAACAGCCATCAACACCTCCAGCCATCTCTTTCTCCACCCCGGCACTTCAGATCAGTGAAGATAATGTGCGTCAGATCTTCAGTAAACAGAGGAGACGAAAAGCACCAGGTCCAGATGGTGTTTCACCAGCCTGTCTGAAAACTTGTGCGGACCAACTGGCTCCCATTTTCACACAGATCTTCAACAGATCACTGGAACAGCGCAAAGTTCCATCCTGCTTCAAATGCTCCACCATCATTCCAATACCAAAGAAACCAAAGATCACAGGACTCAATGACTACAGACCTGTTGCCTTAACATCTGTGGCCATGAAGTCATTCGAAAGACTGGTGCTAGCTTATCTGAAGGACATCACTGGACCTTTGCTGGACCCCCTGCAGTTTGCCTATAGAGCAAACCGGTCTGTGGATGATGCAGTTAACATGGGACTGCATTATATCCTAGAACATCTGGACAAACCAGGGAACTACGCAAGGATACTGTTTGTGGACTTCAGTTCTGCCTTTAACACCATCGTCCCATCACTGCTCGAGAACAAACTGACCCAGCTGTCTGTCCCTAGCTCTGTCTGTCAATGGATCACCAGCTTTCTGACAGATAGACAACAGCTAGTCAGAATGGGCAAAATCACATCCGACAGCCGCACCATCAGCACTGGTGCCCCCCAGGGATGTGTTCTCTCCCCACTGCTCTTCACCCTGTACACAAACGACTGCACTGCAAAAGACCCCTCCATTAAGCTCTTGAAGTTAGTGGATGACACTACTGTTATCGGCCTCATCCGGAACGGTGACGAGTCTGCATACAGACAGGAGGTGGAGCGGCTGGCTTTATGGTGCAGATACAACAACCTGGAGCTGAACACGCTCAAAACAGTGGAGATGATAGTGGACTTTAGGAGAAACCCCCCTGCTCTCCCCTCACTCACCATCATGAACAGCACTGTGGCTGCAGTAGAGTCATTCAGGTTCCTGGGCACCACCATCTCTCAGGATCTGAAGTGGGACATTCACATAGACTCCATTGTAAAGAAAGCCCAGCAGAGACTGTACTTCCTTCGTCAGCTGAGAAAGTTCAACCTGCCACAGGAGCTGCTCGTACAGTTCTACTCAGCTGTCATCCAATCCATCCTCTGCACTTCAATCACCGTCTGGTTCAGCTCAGCTGCCAAAACCGACCTCCGTAGACTACAGCGAATATTCCGGACTGCTGAACGAATCACTGGCACTACCCTTCCCACACTTCAAGAACTGTACTCTTCCAGAGTGAGTAAAAGGGCTCGTAAAATCACCCTGGACGCCTCACACCCAGCACACTACCTGTTCGAACTGTTACCGTCTGGTCGGCGCTACAGAGCACCAAGCACAAAAACAGATAGACACAGGAAAAGTTTCTTTCCTCAGGCCATCTACCTCATGAACAGTTAAATATTCCCCTACTGTGCAATAAACGTGCAATACTTTCTCATACGCACTTGTACACAGCACCTTATAACCTGTATATTTACAACATATCTGTACATACATTCAACATCCAGATCTTTTTGACTAACTGCATCTCTGTTTAATGTTTATTGCCTTTTCTTTTCTTGTATTTAATTTTGTGTTGTCACTCGTCACTTTATGTACACTGAAAGCTTCTGTTGCCAAAACAAATTCCTTGTGTGTGTGAAGCACACTTGGCAATAAAACTGATTCTGATTCTGACAATGCGCTTAGCCTGCTGTTTTGTCCATTCACACACATTTTTATCATCACATGATCTCATATAACAAAATCACATGACCCTTTTTTAATGCGCGTACTGGAATGTGTTCGGTAAAAGTGTTTCCATAGTAGTTTATGCAAATGTTTTATTTTCGAATAAAAAGCTTATCCTACTCAGTTTTGTGTATAGTTTTTTATGCACATTTTTAAAATTAATGCGCATCTTGGCATTTCCATCAAATGTTTTTTAATTTGTATATCCAAAATGGCCATAAAAATGAATAGAAACCGCTATTAAGTGTCATTCGCTTAGATTCGCAAAGATGACATTGTTTGTTATGACAACTTGACAAATGCATCATAACTTTTTTTGTCTGTTATGACACTACAAAGACAACAAAACCTGTCATAAATCTGTCATAAACATGATTGTCATGAGGCCGTTTGAAATATGTCATGAATTTTATAACAGCATGATGACCTCAACTACAGTGGTACAAGCTGAATATGTCATTCAAATGTCATTAAATATTATTGACGTTGCTAAAAATGATTCAACAGCTTAATGACGTTTTTAATGAGACATTTTAATATCAACCTAGCCTCATTCTGAAAATGTAGCCTTGTATGCATTTCTGGAGAGCGGCAAATACCTTCCAGGATGCATGTTTTGGGTTTTTTGTTTTGCAGTTTTTTTCACGAATCCATCAGAGGCTGATGTGTATAGGCTTTTTCATATCTCAAATTTCTCACCGTTCGTGCCTGCTGTTCTCGCATAATACCACCAGAGGCCGCTGTTGACTGATTAACCCACCCTCCTCTTTCCCTAAACCCAACCAATAGTGTTTTTAAAAGCACACATTGACCTGCCCACCCCCTTCCTTAAACCCAACCGACCGTTTTAAAAAGCAATCCAGAAAAAGAAAAATCCCTCGCCAGATTTTTACCACGTTTTCAGATTTTACCACATTTTCACCGTTATTACTGTATTTTTTGGCTTCTGTTTTTGTCTGACCCGCTTTCTGGAACCGTTCTTCAACAAAATCGAATGCCCTCTTCATGGCGTATTCGTCACTGCGTCTTAAGTCCGCTGACGTATGTGGCGAGCCACTGGACAAACTGGTAACAGCAGGAAAGCCGTCCACACAGAGGCAAGCTATCAGCTAGTAAGCGAGAAAAGGAATGGCATCATACCCATGCCCCGTAGTGTTAGTTTTTAAGGCAAAATGCAGCCATACGTACTTCTAGCTATGCAATTCGTGATCTCCAGAAATGTATACAGGGCTACGTTTTCAAAAT
>CAIGQZ010034990.1:6433439-6450546 GCA_903798205.1 Danio tinwini | reverse complement strand
TTTTATAAATTGGAGTGGATTGAACATTATTAAGTTAACTTATTTGTGTTGGAACAACATGAAGGAGTTGTTTGGAACCAAGCCTTTTTACAGTGTATGGTGCCCACCGCTTACATTATGTTTGTTGTTTGCTCAAACTACTTATTTAAAATTAGCTTAAACAAAGCCAGAAGTACATATGGCTGCATTTTGTCTTTAAAATGAATGCTACGGGCGGTATAGCGCCGTTCTTTTTAATGCTAACAGCTGACCGCTTGCCTCTATATGGACTGCTTTTAGCTGTTACCAGTTTGTCCAGTAGCTCGTTAATCAGTCAGTCAGTCATTCTGTCAGTCAGTCGACAGCGGTGGATTTATGCAAGAACAGCAGGCACGAATGGCACTAGTGAATGAAATTTGTGATCTGAAAAAGTGTACACAGCGGCCTCTGGTGGTTTCTAGAAAACAAAAACTGCTACAAAAAAAAACGTAGCTTCTGGGACGTATTTGGTGATCTCCAGAAATGTATATAAGGGTTTGTTTTCAGAATTAGCCTGGGTTGCAAACAACACAATTTTTTTAGGAGACAACATAAGTATTTTATGTTCAATCCTCTTAAATTTGTAAAAACGAATAAGTTAACTTAATTCCTTGATGTTGTCCCAACGCAAATTGATTGTGACTGTGGAACCCTGTATTTTCACAGTGCACAACTAAACCCCCTTTTGTACAGTATTTCAGACATTTTTATCAGGTTTTTGTCCTCAAACTTCTCCTGTGTGAAGGACTAATATGGAGGTTTATTCCTAACAACATTAAAATAAAAATTCAAATGCCTAAAAAGATCAAATAATAAATCAAACTTTCAAAACAACTGCTCAAATGATAAATCAAATGCTCAAACTATCAAATAATAAATCTAAATGCATTCGCAATTGAGAAATCAACTCGGTATAAACCTGTAATAATTAAATGATAAAACACATGCTCAAACCAACACTGCAAATGTGGATCGAGCATCAAAAACCGAGCAGCAAAAACCGAGCATCAGAATGGGGAAGAAAGGTGATTTAAGTGACTTTGAACGTGGCATGGTTGTTGGTGCCAGACGGGCTGGTCTGAGTATTTCAGAAACTGCTGATCTACTGGGATTTCCACGCACAACCATCTCTAGGGTTTACAGAGAATGGTCTGCAAAAGAGAAAATATCCAGTGAGCAGCAGTTCTGTGGGCATAAATGCCTTGATGATGCCAGAGGTTAGAGGAGAATGGACAGACTGGTTCCAACTGACAGAAAGGCAACAGTAACTCAAAGAATCACTCGTTACAACCGAGGTCTGCAGAAGAGCATCTCTGAATGCACAACATGTCCAACCTTGAGGCAGATTGGCTACAGCAGCAGAAGACCACAAACTGAGGCTACAGTTTACACAGGCTCACCAAAACTGGACAAAATAAATTTTGAAAAACGTTGCCTGGTCTGATGAGTCTCGATTTCTGCTGTGACATTCGGATGGTAGGGTCAGAATTTGGCATCAACAACATGAACTCGTACTGGTTCTTGAACATGAGTTCACTGTACTCAAATGGCCTCCACAGTGACCAGTTCTCAATCCAATAGAGCACCTTTGGAAAGTAGTGGAACGGGTGATTCACATCATGGATGTGCAACCCACAAATCTGCAGCAACTGCGTGATGCTACCATGTCAATATGAACCAAAATCTCTGAGGAATATTTCCTGTACCTTGTTGAATCTATGCCATGAAGGATTGAGGCAGTTCTGAAGGCAAAAGGGAGTCCAACCCTGTACTAGTATTGTGTACCTAATAAAGTGGCCGGTGAGTGTATTATTATTAACAATATCTTGTCTCAAACTAATAAAAGGCAATAAAAGTCACTTTTGTTATACTGTTAAATTTAAGTTAAATTTTCAACATCAAAAGCTGACAGAGCAGAGATCAACATCCCATAATGCAATTAACAATTAACAGATATCTTTTACAGTGTAGTGATACAAATCCCTGATGTCAAGACCTGCCTGGAACTACTTTAGCTGTGCATTTATCTGAAAATAATGTGCACACCTTAGAATGTTCATCAGCCAATCAGAGTCAATCATACGACAGCCTATAAAGCTACATATTCACCTCTTCATCTCTGGTGATTATCAAACCAACCACTTGACCCTCAACATGAGCCACGAATGCCTGAAGAGCAGTTCCGTCCTGAGGAGGAGAAACAGTGTTCAATTTATCTGTCTACAGTCTGAGGTCATCAAGTGTGAGTTAAGTGACGGACCAAGATTTTTCTGGCCTGCAGGAACAGATCCAGATCTTCAATGATAGACTCTCTCTGGCTGAGGCTCTCCGTTAAACTCTGGACTGCTGGGATATCTGACGACACCGCCACACGCACCTCCAATCTCCTGAGAATATAAAGAAAGTTATATGGTTTCTAAAGCACAAATAAATCCAAGATTCAGGTCTGTATTTTCAAAGTTGTACATGTTGTAACTTCACAATAAGGTTTCATTTGTTTACATTTTGTTAAGTCTCTAAACATTTGATGTATGAATGACTTTTTCATTGCCAGTGTGTGAATGGTTTGTAATGAAATCAACGATATCTGATGGCAGTTTGTAACTTTTTGATTTAGTGGCTAATTCATATGAATTAGTTTGATCTCATCCATACAATTTAGTACAATTTGCTCATGCCCCATGATGGTGGGGTTTAGTGCCATGCATCCTTTTTAAAGAGTCTTATATTTTTGTTAGTGGTGGGCCGTTATCGGCATTAACGTGCTGCGTTAACGCAAGACTTTTATCGGGCGATTAAAGAAATATTGCCGTTAATCTATTCTCAAAGTTGGGTTGGGAGCTGGATCTATTCTACGCAAGCTATGATGACTTTCACCTTGATATTTTAGCACAGATGTATATCTGGCCGGTGAGCCGTCTGACAAAAAAGAGCCCTTCTGAATCAAATAAGCAGGATGCCCTTCTGGATCTTTCACTAACTTTGAAGACACTACTGACTACACTTACATGGACATCTGTAATCTAGTTATTAGCCCTAATAGACAATAATATAATCAAGGTGTTTACGTGAAGTGCTTTCATGTAAGAGTTTCCTGTAATTTTGGGTGACTTTAACTGCAGTTCAGCAGCTTAACTTTCACTCATGAACATTTCATTCATGCCCCTGTGACAAACTGGGCTATTAGACGCAAATAAGTTGTAAGGACTAGTGAGAGTGTTATAGATTTTAATAACGCACGCCAAATGGAAAGAAAAAACGTCTGCATTTTGCGGTGTGTGTGTGTGTGTGTGTGTGTGTGTGTGTGTGTGTGTGTGTGTGGTCCTTTACTGACAGCCGCGTGTGTGGATCTTGTCAGAAAATATAGCGAAAAGTCCTACATGACGGTAATAGTTTGATTGCGGTGTTTACTTCAATAATGCCACTAATATCTGCATACTCCACGTCTTAACTCCATTTCTGTTTAGTTCAGTTATGACTTTAGTCAGATTAAGGTCATCAAAAACCGCTGTTTGGAGCTTATGTAGGCCTACAGGTCATGTTTAACTGAATAAACAGTTAGTAAACACAAGTACATCTTATTGAACATCATTTATTTTCATCACCAATTATCATAGTAGAACAGTTTCTTAAGCAGTTTATGATGCATTTTGGAAACAGGAGATGAGCCCCTGGTCTAATGCGCCACCTGAGAAACCCGTCCTCAAAGACTTAATTTTAGTCATTATTTGGGTAGCACACATATTCTGAATGCTTTCGGCAGAATCCAAATGAGCCATCTTAATCTAGATTAATTCCAAGATTACAGTAAAATTAATCTAGATTAAAAAAATAATCTATGCCCACCTATAATTTTTGTACGATTGAACTCGTGTCTTTGTCAGCACATTTAGATGATTCAGTACCTGGTCAGTCCCCATCGGTGACACAGGTAGAGTTCCTGCGGGAAGGTGCTGGTGTCACGAGGAGTGACTCTGATGAAGGACTGTAGCAGTGGGAAATCTGCAGCCAGTTTAGCTACAGAGATCACACAGAAATCCCGCTCCTGTGGACAGTATTGGGGAAAGTTACTTGTAAAAGTGATGTACTACAAGCTTGAGTTACTGAAAGTGACTTTGAAAGTTGTTTGAAATAGGAACAAAAAATGTTTTATAAGAAATGTTTTTAAATGCTTTTTAAAGTCAGAATGAAATGGAAATATACTTTTCTTAGTTTTGTATATGTGCACTACCTGACAAACGTCTTGTCGTCGATCCTAAAGTTGTAAGAGCAACAAATAATAACTTGACTTATAGTTGATCATTTGGAAGTGTCAGAAGGTAGATTTTTCTGATGAATCATCTGTTGAACTGCATCCCAATCATCACAAATACTGCACAAGACCTATTGGAACCCGCATGGACTCAAGATTCTCACAGAAATCAGTCAAGTTTGGTGAAGGAAAAATCATGGTTTGGGGTTACATTCAGTATGGGGGCGTGCGAGAGATCTGCAGAGTGGATGGCAACATCAACAGCCTGAGGTATCAGGACATTTGTGCTGCCCATTACATTACAAACCACAGGAGAGGGCAAATTCTTCAGGAGGATAGCGCTCCTCATACTTCAGCCTCCACATCAAAGTTACTGAAAGAAGGTCAAGGTGCTCCAGGATTGGCCAGCCCAGTCACCAGACACATTATTGAGCATGTCTGGAGTAAGATATAGGAGGAGGCATTGAAGATGAATCCAAAGAATCTTGATGAACTCTGGGAAGTCCTGCAAGAACGCTTTCTTTGCCATTCCAGATGACTTTATTAATAAGTGATTTGAGTCATTGCAGAGATGTATGGATGCAGTCCTCCAAGCTCATGGGGGTCATACACAATATTTATTCTTTTTCCACTGCAGCATGACTTTATATTCTATACTGGACATTATTTCTGTTAAGTGACAATATTTTCGTCTAAGCAAAGTCAGACCTTACTGTCCTAAATAAATCATTGAAAACCAAGACATGATCATATTTTATTTTGTTAAAAAAAGCGTAATCTAGAGGCCTTTGCCTTTTAAGCCTCTTCTGATACCAAATGATTAACTAGAAGTCAAGTTATCATTTGTTGTTCCTAAAAGTTGGATCGGCGACAAGACTTTTGTCAGATAGTGTAAAGCTTATTGTAAAAATTAATTTGCCTTCAGAATATTTAATCAAATACCACAACCTTCTCTCCCCATCAAAATTACTTTTCTTCACTTCTTGGTCACAAGGATTACTATCAGGGCGTGTCTCATTTTTGCTCAGCCCTCATCATTTTGTCAATCTTTTTTCATTTTTTAAGCAACTTCCAGAAATTCTATCAGTTAAAACAAGGACAAAAGGACCTACTTTTTTCCTCATTCCAGGGCCTTTTCAAGTGGATGTACATCATGATAGGGAGTAAAAAGGACAATTGTAACTTCCATTTTGTGGCGACTTTAAGGAAAGCACTTTACTCTTGGGGTGGGCTTGCTTGTTTGTAAGTACATTAAACATTTTTTTGACAAATATATGGCCCTTATACATTAAATGTGTCATATGAAGTAAATAAACCTCAGGCTAAAGGAAATATAATTTCATGTCAGTACAAATTACATGATTACATCAAGAATAGGATGCATAAAAAGAAAGTTCAAAACTCTTCTCCAACTAAGATTCTGAGTTTGCATTTCACTAACTGATTTTGTGCAGGTGAGATGAGTGAATACATGGTAACCTTTTAGCTAGGACTACAATAAGTATAATTTTTTCACATCGTACATTTACTAAAACAAATTTACTCATTTAGCCTCAACTTGGGAACAGTCAATAAAGGATAAAACTAAGTATCCAGTGGTATTTATTTTTAGTAAAGTAACTTGAATATTTTATTGGAAATAAAAAAAGTAATGTGTTACTTTACCAGTTTCTTTAAAAAGTAATAAGATTAGGTAACTCAAGTTACTTGCAATGTGTTACTTCGATTTTAAGATCTTACATTTATTAGATTTATTATGATGCATAAAAAATAGGATACAAAACACAGGCTTTTATGGGACTATAGATTATAAATCAACCATGTTCATTTAATGCCTCATTAAACCTATGACTTTTCTTCTAAAGATGTTTTGAGCAATGTTTAAATATATACAATTCATAATAATATTTATACTTGTCTGTTTCTCACAGATAGTGATCACATGAGTTCAGAAGATTTGGAATGTTGGACAACTACTGCTAGGATATTAATAAAGGTGAGTAAAGGATTTTAAGGTGCATTTCACATGCCTCACACAGGTGAGTGGGCTTGACAAACCTGTAGAAACACTCCTCTCTCTATATGCACCAGGGTAGGGATGCACCAGCTGTTTGTAAGTTCTTTCTTAAACTAAAGCGTAAAGTCCACACTAGGGGTTTAGTAACTACTAGCTAGTTTAGAACTAAACTTGTTCTTACTTCGGTTGCATCATGCTCTTCAAGCAAACCATAATTAGTAGGTCGTAAGCGCTCCATAAAGTCAAAGTTTTAAAATTCTGCAACTAATGCGTCCACATACAATGCATCCAGAAAGTATTCATAGCGCTTCACTTTCTCCACATTTCTGTTAATGCATTTATTTCCTCAAACATCTACACACAATACCCCATAAGGACAATGTGAAAAAACGATTTTTTTAAATTGTTGCAAATGTATAATGTCATTCGTTCATGCAACAAGCAAGAATGAAAACAAAGAAGCTGCCATGTTTTAATACACAGTCAAGAGATTACAGTGTAATTATATATACATATAATAACAAGCCCTGGTCGACCAGGGCTCAAGCGAAACTTGTCGTCGTCTTGATAAAGAGCCACATGATGGAATGATGGAATTACTTTCTAACAAGAGGCTACACGTGCTGCTGAAGATTAAGACACATTTAATCATGAAAGGTTTGCACTGACTGTGGGCTGTGTTTTGTGTTGTTTTGAACCTAAATAAGGACTAAATGTATGCTGTGTGTAGTTTTTCTGTTATTGGTAACATATCGGAGACTGTAAGGGTCTGTATGTGTTTATATATGTTGCATTAATTACTTTATTTCTTATAATTGCAGACGTTACAGTAGGCTATTCCGCACTGTCATTGATCTGCAGTTATAATCAACTCATGTTCATAGAAAAGTTAGTAATAAACATTTATACAGAAATATTTATGTGTGTAAAGCATCTGTTTTGTGAGAAGTGCTTCTCATATGATATGTGAGCGACCCATACAGCTTCACATTAGACATTTTCTCGAACGAAAATGACGTCAACTGCAACTTTCTGTCGTACACCACGCCCACCAAAAGAGTACCATTGGTACCCTTTTAGCAGTGGAAATGCAAGCCTGATAAAAGTGACCCGTACCGACTCGTACTATACCGTACTGTACCAGTCAGTGGAAACGAGCCATAAGTGGAAGATGTTTGGAACCACCAGGACTCTTCCTAGAGCTGGCAGGCCATCTAAGCTGAGTGATCGGTGGAGAAGGGCCTTAGTCAGGGAGATGATCAATAACCTGATGATCACTCTGTCTGAGCTCCAGTGTTCTTCTGTGGAGAGAGGAGAACCTTACAGAGAGACAACCATCTGTGCAGCAATCCACCAATCAGGCCTGTATAGTAGAGTAGCCAGACAGAAGCCACTTCCCGCCTGGAATTTGTCAAAAGGCATCTGAAGGACTCTCAGACCATAAGAAACTAAATTCTCTGGTCTGATGAGACTAAAATTGAACTCTTTGGAGTGAATGCCAGGCGTTACGTTTGAAGAAAACCAGGCACCGCTAATCACCAGGCTAATACCATCACTACAGTGAAGCATGGTGGTGGCAGCATCATGCTGTGGGGATGTTTTTCTGCAGCAGGAACTGGAAGACTAGTCAGGATAGAGAGAAAGATGAATGCAGCAATGTACAGAGACATCCTGAATGAAGACCTGATTCAGAGTGCTCTTGACCTCAGACTGGGGCGACGGTTCATCTTCCAGCAAGACAATGACCCAAAGCACAATGCCAAAATATCAATGGATTGGCTTCACAACAACTCAGTGAATGTCCTTGAGTGACCCAGCCAGAGCCCAGACCTAAATCCTATTGAACATCTCTGGAGAGATCTGAAAATGGCTGTACACCGTCGCTTCCCATCCAACCTGATAGAGCTTGAGAGGAACCGCAAAGAGGAATGGGCAAAAATTCCTAAAGACAGGTGTGCCAAGCTTGTGGCATCATATTCAAAAAGACTTGAGGCTGTAATTTCTGCCAAAGGTGAATCAACAAAGTGTTGAGCAAAGGCTGTGAATACTGATGTACATGTGATTTTTCAGGGTTTTTTTTTTTTTTATAAATTTGCAACAATTTCAAAAACTCTTTTTCCACATTGTCATTATGGGGTATTGTGTGTAGAATTTTGAGGAAATAAATTAATTTAATCCATTTTGGAATAAGGCTGTAACGTAAAAAATGTGGAAAAAGTGAAGCGCTATGAATACTTTCCGGATGCACTGTGATTGTCCTATGAAAATTAAATGATACATTTTATTTTTATAGTACATTACAGTCAGTCACTATAACAGACGACGCACACACCTGCATCACGAGCCGTGAATGCACGCAAAATACACATGAAGTTATCAAAACATTAAACTTTATTTTTATTTATATCCTACATGTAAAAGTGAAAAGAGCAGCGAGAAAAAAATCTTCTTTTAATTCAGGGATACAATAAACAAAAAACACTTCTTAAAAAAATGTAATCTCTTCTTTTACGAACCGAAAAAAGTGAGATTTGGGAGAAAAATAAGGCTGCAAGTAGAGGAAGATCATTCTTCATTATCATCGTGAGCTCCGCAATGTAAACTACTCTCGCTTTCATCTCTTTTCGACCGTTATACATGGGGAGAGGCTGCCGTAAATGTTTGAATGGAATGTAGCGTTACGTTTAAACTAAATTCAGTGGTGTAACACAAAAATATTTAGTAGTGCATTTCAAGAGTTCACACTTAGCTGATGATTGATTATAAAGCTTGTTTGGCATGCTGTCCCGGGAGAGAGCCCTGAGCTCATAAGATCCTTGAGCCTGAGGCTCCCTTGGGCGAGAGGGGAGTTTGAGCTCAGGTAGATTTCGGGAACTCCCCTGCTTTAGTAGCTAATGAATAGATACTGATTGCTCTTAAGAGATAACTACTTACTAGGAGCATGTCTGGTGACAATTTGGATTAGTCAATTAACTTAGGTTGCATGTTTTTGGACTGTGGGAGGAAACCAGGGAACCCGGTGGAAACCCACATGAGCACGGGGAGAACGTGTAAACTCTGCACAGAAACGTCGGCTGGCTTGGTAAGGACTAGAACCAGTGGCGTTCTTGCTGTGAGGCAACAGTGCCAACCACTGGGCCACCGTGCCACCCATCTAGGAAAAGAGGAGTAGGGGTGGAAGGGGGATTCTTCAAAACGAAGATGGCTGTTATATGGAACTTAGGGTATTTATAGTGGCTTAGGAATCGTCTGATTGGTGAATCATAAATTGAATAATGCGGAACCAGCCACAAGCAATCATAAGCACGTGATTCTCTCGAAATTAGTTTATAAATAAACTTAACAAGTTGTAACGTAGTGTCCCTTTAAGTCATAACTAGGCTAGGCTTTAACTTATGCACTGCTGGTGCAACCGGCCCCAGGCACTTTACTTAAACTCCATCTTACAAGGACTTCATAAGAAAAACAATGTGTATTAGTGAATGTACCACAAATCATATTGACTGTTAACGTTTTCAACTTTAAATACCTCTTTTGTGCAAAATATTGCACAATAGTGTTTCTGTTTTACGTAAAGTATTTGTATAGTCCGTATTAGGTTGTGTGTATAGTTAACTATTTATAGTAAGCTAAATAGTTAGATTACTGCTCTGGGGTGCGTTTCCCAAAACCATCGTTAGCCAACTAAGGTCGCAAGTTCCGTCGTTACAAACATAGTTCGTTGATTTGCTGTTTCCCGAATCAATCGTTCCAACGAACATTCGCAAACTGCGTCGCAAACTTAAACACTTGAAACGACACCTCCGGAGCTGTAGTTAGAGACATAGTTCCTGGCTGTGTTCTATTCCCACTTATCCCCCCTATGCCCTATTCATTTAGAGCATTCTAACATTCAAAGTTGGAATTATTAAAAATAAAAAAGCATTAAGTTAATCTCTCTTAGGTGTAATTTGCTTTCAAAGTATTTTTACAGTTCAGTTTTAGCGATCTTCATGTTTACAATTGTGCTCCCTTCCCAGTGCACTTTGACAACATTGATATCATTTTGAACACAGCCTCATGGTGAAAGCAATACGTGACCTATTGTTTAAAAGCGGAGATTATGTTATGTCTCCAAAGCTTGTGAAAATAAAAAACATAGCATACGTTAATTCTTTTATTTTAGGTTATTTATTAAGTATCTCTACTGTATATGACATGGGTCTGTTGCTTAGAACTTTCTAACTTTCTTAGAACTTTTTGCATGTGTCAAATTGTATTTTTTTTTTTTATAAATAAACAATATCCTAAATAATAATAATCATCATCATCATCATCATTAATATTATTATTAAAGCAAATATATTTATAATAAATAGCCTCATTATTTATTTATATGATTTATATATGATATTAGAATAATGTTAGCTTTTATAAGTGATTTTATGTTTTAGAATAGAATATGTAATGTTCAACTTCTCAATAATATTAGTAAAGCAAACATTGGCCCTATATGTGCCATTTACATATATTTCAATTAATATGGAAAATAAATGAGTGCATGTTTTTACCAAAACTAATATTGGATTTTATTTTAAATGCGTTGTTTTGTAAAACAATATAATTTGCACAAAGAAATGATGGGGTTGTTCTCAAAGAAGTTACTCCACCCCATTTAGAGTATCATTATGGGCGTTCTAGTTATAACTAACGTGGTTCAAGCGATGGATCTGCGACAGAGAAACTACTGGTTTTGGGAAACACTCGTCACTTCATCGTTCTTTTGCCAAACGATGCATCGTACTATGATAGTTCAGCCGCGAGTTACGTCGTTGTTTGGGAAACGCACCCCTGGTATGTTAGTTATGTATAGGTTTAAAATAGCTTTACATCCAGTGTTGTGTTTAAAGTTATGATTATGTTTATTTATGTAGCACTGCAAGACACAACATTTCATTCCACTTTGTGTTCACACATGTAGCGGAACGACAATAAAGCTATAAAGCTTGACATGACTTGAATTAACACTTAAGCATTTAAATATTTCCTTTACTTAGCCAGCTGATGCACTTACCGGGAAAAGTTTGAACAGGTATGGCAAGAAATCGGCTGATCTGTAGGGAAAGAGAAATGACAAAAGAAATGAAAGCTGTTCAGTATAGCGGCATTGATTTGGCCACTAGAATGAGAGTGTGGTCTAGTCGGTCTCCCTGTCACTTTAAGCATTCTACTCATTAATTACATGTTCATGCTCTGTGGGGAGCGACAGGCCTCCATATTCCACAACAGCTGGCCAATAAGGTGGCACACAGACCAGCGCAGCAGGAGCCAATAACACTCAGACTGATTTCTACAGCAGCCTCTGGAGCTCGGCCAGACAGACAGACCGCTTTTAGTTAACCACATTTCATTTAACCAGTGGGCCTGCAAGTTCTCAGACTTCTGACTGACTGCTGATGTAGTGTACTATAAGCAGACCCACACAGGATTAGTGCCCGCAGAAATCCACTGAGTCTTTTTAAGCCCATCATTAAGTGGATTTTTTTTACTTATGTAAATGTGTGTAAACAATATATTTATTCAGTTTTTATATTAATAATATTGTTGATGAATATGGAAATGATTATATTATTTATTTACAATACAGATTGTAAGGTAATATTTTCTGTCCTTTAGTAGATGTATATTATATGAGAGACGTGCTTTGTTTAACAAATACGTACACTACCTGACAAAAGTCTTGTCGCCGATCCAAGTTTTAGGAACAACCAATAATAACTTGACTTCTAGTTGATAATTTGGTATCAGAAGTGGCTTATATGAAAGGCAAAGGCCTCTAGATTACACTTATTTTACCAAAATAAAATATGATCATGCCTCGATTTTTAATTATTTAATTAGGACAGTAAGGTCTGACTTTGCTGGCAAAAAAAGTCTTGTCAGTTAACAGAAATAATGTACAGTATAAAATATAAAGAATATAAAGTCATGCTGCAGTGGAAAAAGAATGAATATAGTGACTTCCATGAGCTTGGAGGACTGCATCCATACATCTCTGCAATGACTCAAATAACTTATTAATAAAGTCATCTGGAATGGCAAAGAAAGTGTTCTTGCAGGACTTCCAGAGTTCATCAAGATTCTTAGGATTCATTTCAATGCCTCCTCCTTCATCTTACCCCAAACATACTCAATAATGTTCATGTCTGGTGACTGGGCTGGCCAATCCTGGAGCACCTTGACCTTCTTTGCTTTCAGGAACTTTAATGTGGAGGCTGAAGTATGAGAAGGAGCGCTATCCTGCTGAAGAATTTGCCCTCTCCTGTGGTTTGTCATGTAATGGGCAGCACAAATGTCTTGATACCTCAGGCTATTGATGTTGCCATCCACTCTGCAGATCTCTTGCACGCTCCCATACTGAATGTAACCCCAAACCATTTTTCCTTCACCAAACTTGACTGATTTCTTTGAGAATTTTGGGTCCATGCGAGTTCCAATAGGTCTTGTGCAGTATTTGTGATGATTGGGATGCAGTTCAACAGATGATTCAGCAGAAAAATCGACCTTCTGCCACTTTTCCAAATGATCAACTTATTATTTGTGGTTTTTACAACTGGGATCGACGACAAGACTTTTGTCAGGTAGTGTATATCTAATTAGATTTACATGGTAAAACTTAAATGCAAGTAACAGTTTTTCTGGCTGTTTTAAGTTTTTAGATAGCATAATATCCAAATTGTTCTGTATAAATCCACGCATTTATTTATTTATTTATTTTTTACAAATTTCTGTGCAGAAATAGCAAAAACATGTATGCAGATTCTGTCTGGCCCTGACTATAAGACATACAGTTGAAAGCAACACTATTAGCTTTTAGCTTTAGCTTTTTTTTATATATTTCCCAAGTGCTGTTTAACAGAGCAAGGAAATTTTCACAGTATTTCTTATTATACATTTTTCTTATTTCATTTAGATTGCTTTGGATTTTATGAATTTTTCTTCTCGATTGGCTGTCTAGAACAAACCACTATTGTCCAGCGACTTGCCTGATTAACCCAACTTGCCTAATTACCCTAGTTAAGCCTTTAAATTGCACTTTAAGCTGAATGTCTTGCTAAATAACTAGTAAAATATAATGTACTGTCATCATGGCAAAGACAAAAGAAGTTGGTTATTAGATGTTTGTTAAAACTTTGTTTAAATGTTTTTTAGAAAAACATTTAACATTTCAGAGGAGCGCTAATAATTTTACCTTCAACTATATTTTACATTATTGCTAAAGTTGCACCACAAACAATCGCAACAGTGTTTTTACATGACAAATGTCCACCCTTGCAAAAATTGTGTTTTCATCTGACTTTCTAAAGTATAGAAACATTCTCAAATCAGGATTCTGTACATTTGCTGTACTTTTTCTGTACATTTATTTCTGAAGCTGCTTGACATTTTGCTCAAAGAACCCCCACAAAAAACTGTCAAAACTTAATTTTGATACTTAATGTTTTATTTTAAGCAATTTTCATAGGCTCAGTGGTTAGCACTGCCACTTCACTGTAAGAAGGTTGCTGGTTCGAGTCCCAGATGGGCCAGTTGGCATTTCTGTATGGAGTTTGCATGTTCTTCCTGTGTTGTTGTGGTGCTCCGGTTTACCCCACAGTCCAAACACATGTGCTATAGGTGAATTAGATAAACTAAATTGGCCGTAGTGTGTGAATGTGAGAGTGTGTGGGTGTTTTCCAGTACTGGAAGGGCATCCGCTGTGTGAAACATATGCCGGAATAGTTGGTGGTTCATTCCACTGTGGCGACCTCTGATAAATAAGGGACTAAGCCGAAGGTAAATTAATGAATGAATAATTTTCATGTTAATGAATCCTAATTTTAGAGTTTGTCGATACATGTAGATCTATGCATGTAACATGTTTTCTGTGTGCTATTCTGAAAAGTCCTTACCTCATTTCAAACTTCTTTTCCATGGTGAAGAGCTGGATGCAGAATGCATTAGGAGGCCCGTCTGGTTCAGAATCCTCACAGCAGACCTGTGTTTCTTTTATGCATGGCTCAGTGTACTCTGACTAATAAGAAAGATTAAAGGTGCAGTAGGTGATTGTAATCAGAAACATTTTTTGCTCTTTAATGATTAAAGTAAATGATCTAAATGTGTTTATATGTATTTTTATATTCTGGATAAGGCATAAAACTAAAAAATGTTCCTCCAATTAAATATGGTCGGACCGACTAATAACTCAGTTACGACAGGTATCTCAAACTGTCTGTCAACAAATTTAAACTTTAAGCAGACAGATACGTCACTCGCGAGCACACATGAAGCACGGATCTACCGCTGATAGAGAGACATCAGGCAAACTCTGCAGTCTGCATCAACCTGAACTTCTTTCTGAAAGACCAACGTGGCCTTGTATCCATAAAAGAAGGACTGTTTCTGAAAGGGCTTCTGCCAAAAATGCAGAATCAACTTTTTTAAACCCTGAAGTAATATCGGAATTACTTTTGCACGCTGGAGGGCGATATGACGTTATGCAGTTTAAAACCAGATCTGAAGGGTGACACCACGGCTGAAGTATTTCTTTTAGACGAGTATGCTTTAAAACTATTTTAGCCGCGCAAAGCTGATGTAGATTGTGTTCTTGTTTATGAATGGGTTTATATGCACGGAAGTGTTGTTCAGCCACTGAAAACCTCCGGCAAAGTATTGGCTATTTTCAAGTTCATGGAGTACCTTTTACAGCACCCATAATATAGTCTGTTAAATAGACCTGAGCATTCGTTTAGTTGTTCAAGTGTAAAAGGAGATGAAAACAAGCGATGTACGAGGATCAGCAAGCACAATTGAAAATAAAAAGTCACTTATTGTCTTGGTAATGTAAGTGTAATGTAAAAAGATGACAGGATATTTCTGTTTTTAGCGGTTCTTTTTTTTCTGATCAAATTTTTATTTAGTTTAATAACAGAACATAAGAAAACGTGCCCTTCCGCCTAACCAGCTTTACTGAGGTGAAGTTTGATTTATAGTCACACATTTGAACAGTTTTTGAACAGTGACAGCCTGTGACACAGTTTTGGGGAAATATAATTCCTGCACCCGCTGGCCTGTCAACAGCTACGCTTGATAAAGTGCGTGTCCCCATCGAGTTTTCTAACTGGTGAATTACATGATCTAGTGTTATATCTAATCAGTGCGCGTTCATGACTTAAGGAGGTGTGGCTTTGGACGGCAGGGGAGGTTCGTAAAAGGGTAAGCTGAAGTCACACTAGAGTTTGAGCTTGCGAAATTCTGTCGTACGGCGCTGCGAAAAGGGGCGGGATTAAACAAGATGATTAGACATTAATAAAAGCGAGCGATTGCTCCATGTTTTAAATTTCTGTTCAGAGAGGTCATGTTTTGATCCTGGATTGGTCTCACGCAGTTAAGTGATGTGATTTCGCAGGTCAGAGTTCACCAAGCTTGAACTTTGCACCGCAGCAACCTGCGAAACTCAGACGCATGACCCTGCATTTCCGGTCTGACGCACTCGCGTGCATATGAATGGAAGTCTATGGGGAGAAAAGCCCAGGGTGACCGCGGCTTAAAGTCTAGATTGGATATGCGGCCAGCCAGAAGTGCGATATGCACATTATTATAGCGGATTTTTTTTTATTACACTCTATAGCAATAATTAATATTTTACAGTACTGTGATGGTTGGGTTTAGGGTTGGGAGTAGGCCTTAAAAAATACAATTTATTGGGTAATTTAAAAGATAACATAAATAATATTCGGTACAACTATTGTTTTTACGTTACTGTGATGGTTGGGTTTAGGGTTGGGGTGGGGGTAGGCGTTAAAAAATACAATTTATTGGGTAATTTAAAGGTTACATAAATAATACTCTGTACAACTACTGTTTTTACGTTACTGTGACGGTTGGGTTTAGGGTTGGGGTGGGGGTAGACGATAAGAAAATACAATAAATGGGAAATTTAATAAATAACATAAATAATTCTCTTTAACTTCCGGCCGCAAATGTATCTGTTCTAGCAACAACCTCGTAAAAGTTCTAAGCTATTATACTAATGCTAGCATTCTGACAGATCACCTACTGCACCTTCATAGATATATACACTAGATATCGCATACGGATCCTGAGCATGCGTCAATAGCGCCGGCACATTTGTACAGTGCTCCAAGGACCACTGTCATTCAACAGCACTAGTCAAGGCCATGTGCCAACGTGAAGATACTGGACTTTAGCGCTGTGTACGGGTAGTAACGAGCAAACAAAGAAAACAAAGCACAAAGGCAAAACATTTCATAGATAAGATTTCGTTTTTTACGTTTTTATGTTATGAACTTTTGGGCTTAAAAAGTAACGTTATTGATGATGATACAAACACGTACTGCATAAGGCAAAAATGCACCAACTTGCACTAAATACTGGGCTTATGCTAGTTTTGTTGAATAAAATAAACAAACAATGCAAAAGAAATATGATGCTGCGCTGCCAGAAACTTGTATTATTGTTGTATTATTATAAGTGAATGAGTCGTTCATAACGGAGATTTATTCACAAACAAATCGCTCCCTCCATCAGAAAATGAGAAGTGAAAGCAGGAGAGGGGGTGTGTTTCAGGACACGGATTAGATCAAATATAACAGGAGGGAGGATAATACATTTACATACACAAACACACACTTTGTCAGCAATGCCCGTGCGGTCACTGATCCATAGAAAAGTGATATAAAATGGTAATTTTCATAATAAAAAAATATTTTGCTTACTGACCTCCGGGAAAACTCCTGATCATAAATATATATATATATATATATATATATATATATATA
>CAIGQZ010034990.1:6405546-6420089 GCA_903798205.1 Danio tinwini | reverse complement strand
ATATTAATTTGATTGATATTTGAAATAATTAAATATAGCAGCTATGTAATGTTTTTACATACATGTGACGCATAATAAATGTATGTAAATTATCTTGTTTTAAAAGGGATCTAAAATGCAAAATTCACTTTTATAAGAGGTTTAAACACAGTTGTGTGGCAACAGTGATAATATAAGCAGCTAATTCTATCTCTTATAATCACACTTGATAAAAACAGTCTGCAGAAACACTTTGATAGACATTTTACGTGTCACCAGAGGGGGAAAGCCCTGGTGAGTAGTGACAATCTCTGTCTCAGAAAAGAAAGTTAGTCTTGCATGTTTTTGAATCTGCCACTATGTTGACACACAGGCATTTGTAGCTCCGCCCTCTTTTGAAAAGAGCACAATCTCATTTGAATTTTAAGTGACAGTCACCAAAATGGCACAATTTGAATAAAAAGTCTAAAAGGATCAGTTTCAAAGAGTTATAAAACATTATTTGTTTGGTATTTTTGAGCTGAAACTTTATATACACACTCTAGGGACATCAGAGACTAATTTTACATCTTGTAAAATAAAGCTTAATAGGTTCCCTATAAGGTTTTAATAACTACAGAGTCAAAATTATGGTTAAAAATATTCATAACTTTTCTTACTTACAGGAGATTAATGACATTGAGTCTCCCAAACACGGCAACAGCTGCAGGACTGATCAGATTATTAATCTCTTCAGCATCTGACCATTCAGTTCTCCTCACTGTCACACTTTCAGCTTTACCGGTGGATGAAGTGATAGTGCTCATTTTCTCTAATACAATGAACACGTGTGGTTAGACACAGACATGAGTTGTGTTAAACAGTTGTGCTCGAACGTTTACATAACCCTTAAAGAATCTGATAAAATGTGAATAATTGTAACAAAATAAGAGAGGTTTTTGGTATTTCTGCAGAGAATGTTGTAAAACGTTTGCAGATTCATGTGGAATGATTTTGGGAGTATCATAACTAAAAACGTAATATATGAAATAAAAAATAATATCTTTTTTCATTTTAATATTTAATGTTCATAATGCAAATCCAATAAGATCCACTTATTCGGAAAACAAAGCAAGTCTCTCATATAATATATCTACAAAAAAAGAAGAACATATGACTTTACAAACTGTATTGTAAATAAATCATATAAACATTTTCATATTAGTCAATAATATTACTGAATATATTTAAAAACTGAATAAACATAAATTTACACACATTTACACAAGTAAATAAAAAGACTCAATGATGGGCTAAAAATCTTCCGTATGGGCCTAGTTATTTTTATTTAGTACTGTCCTGATTAAGCTTACATAAAATATGTTTACATGCAGTCCACGAAACAAAAAACATAGCTGAAATTATTAAAATAACCACTTGCAAAAGTTTAGTTCATGGTTTCCTGATTATCTACCAGTGTTTTTTTTATTTATTTTTTTTGCTGTGATGGTTGTTGATGAGTCTCTTGTTTGTTCTGAAGATCCATGTCCTAGAGATTCTTCAGCCTCTTCTGCAGATTTGAAGCCTTTCCAGCAGCATGTCAAAGTAAATTCAAGGTAAATTGCACTTAATTCGTGTTCCAGGAAACATACAAATTCATTCA
This sequence comes from Danio tinwini, assembly GCA_903798205.1. NCBI lineage: Eukaryota > Metazoa > Chordata > Actinopteri > Cypriniformes > Danionidae > Danio > Danio tinwini. The sequence continues at coordinate 6,418,468 of CAIGQZ010034990.1, read as the reverse complement.
TTCATTCATTTTCTTTTTCGACTTAGTCCCTTTATTAATCTGGGTTCGCCACAGTGGAATGAACCGCCAACTTATCCAGCATATGCTTTACACATCGGATGCCCTTCCAGCTGCAACTTATAACTATAGGAAACATCCATACACACTTATTCACACACATACACTACGGACAATTTAGATTACCCAACACATGTGTTTGGACTGTGGGGAAATCAGAGCACCCGGAGGAAACCCACGCGAACATGGGGAGAACATGCAAACTCCACACAGAAACACCAACTGACCCAGCCGAGGCTCGAACCAGCATTCTGAAACATGCAAGTAAGTTCTGTTGTTTCTGAAAGGCAGTAATAAATAGAAAAAAATATATTTCTACAAAATAACAAAAATAAAATGGACATCTTCATCATGTTTAAAGGTTTTCACCCCTCACCCCCAACTCTCTTTTGTTATGTAAACTTATTTATGTAAAATATCTTATTTAGGACAATACTTAATCCAAAATACCATGTATTTTGTATTATGTTGCTACTTTTGTTAAAATTATTCACATTTAAACAGATTATTCAAGAGGTATGTAAACTTTCAAGCACAACTGTAGATGTAATATACGAAAAGTGCAGATGCAAAAATCTCTAAATGCCATCTGAAATATTCGTCAAAAATTATCATTTTTATTAGGCTCCTGTGTGTAGGTTCAATAATTTCACTGTCATGGTAAAAAAATAAGTTATTTTCATGGTGAAATAACTCAAAATAAACAAAGGAAGCTGAAAAAAAGCTCATTTTCTATGAAAATTTCCGACAGCATTTAGAGGTTTTTGCATCTGAACTCGTCATATGTTTTTTGGTGTGTACACAATAACATAACGTTATTTTATACATAATAACAGGCAATTCATAATTAATAAATGAATAAAAATGGACATTCACTTACATTGAACATAAGCCGAACCATAAACAAATCTAACAATGAACGAATAAACAACAAATATTTAACGTTACTTTGAGCACCGTCACTAACCTACATAAAAAGAAATAAACATTCACTTGCATTAAAGAAAATTCGATTAAACAATAAACAGATCTAACAGTAAACAAATAAATAACAAAGATTTAAAGTATTTAGTTAAGGTTTTAAGGTAAAATGTTGAATTGTGAGCTCCGTCACTAACCAATAACAGGCAAAAAATATTTTAGAACAACGAGCATTCACTTACATTGACGAAAAGTCGATATACAAGCAACATAAAGCAATTAAACATGCCTTTTTGGTGTATAATAACAAAAAGCTAAGTTTTTAACAGCCTCAAACTGCTGATATTTTATATGTTGACAACGCTAACCTCTAGCAAGCGTCCTGTAACCATGGTGAGATGCTCCGTGACGTAGATGCAGTCAAAGGTCATAGCGCGTCACGGCAGGGGCGACACACACGGCGCTGAAACGTCGCTAACCTTACAGGTTTTAGCGGCTTTTTAAAGCTTAAAACACAAGAAAATAAGTCTAATTTATTTTTAATAAAGTGTCAGGAGCGTAATAATCATGGCGTCCACTGCGGCGGGCAAACAGAGAATTCCGAAAGTGGCGAAGGTAACTTAAAGACAGTAAATGATGTTTTGTGAGTTAGCATTAGCATGTGAACTACGTGAAGTTGTGCTGACGTTACCATATAATTAACTGCTGTATAATGTATATAAACGTAATCAGATGAGTTAAAAGTTGTCTTATTTTGTAATGGTTTTGTGATCAGGTGAAGAATAACTTAAAGCGCCTGTGAGTTAGCATTAGCATGTAAACAACGTGAAGTTGCGCTACTCTGGAAATAGCAACTGTATACAAATGTAATCAGATGAGTTAAATGTTGTCTTGTTTTGTAATGGATTTGTGTTTAGGTGAAGAATAAAGCCCCTGCAGAGGTGCAGATCACCGCTGAGCAGCTGCTCAGAGAGGCTAAAGAGAGAGAGCTCGAGCTGCTGCCTCCGCCACCCAAACAGAAGATCACCGATAAAGAAGAGCTCAATGACTACAAACTGAAAAAGAGAAAGGTATTGAATGTTGTATCTTTTAAAGTACACCATGCTGTCATTTTTTTGTCACTATATGCCAGTGACGTGCGGTGAGGCACTGACACTTTCAAAGTCAAAAGTCATATGAACAAACAAATCCACCTGATATATTTGCCAGCTACTGAATGTGTTTCATATAACATGTCAGCATTGTTCCTACACACATGGCAGGTACATATTGGGCTAAGGAAGAATGTAAAATGTATAGTGATTAAATATGCCTCCCAAAAACACCCAGCTGCATGCTTCAGACAACTATAACATGCGACTACACAGCACTATAACGGATGCACTCTCTCTCATTCACACACACACAAACTAACAAACAGCACCAAGGCAGATGTGCATGCTCTTCCTTGCTTGCTCTCTCAATTTAATTCAATTCAATAATTGCTTTATTGGCATGACAAATGTTACAAATGTATTGCCAAAGCAGTTCTACAGTTTACATAAAAAGTAACATGCATATATAATAAAACAAAAGAGTAAACACAGTAAATAGTAGTGGTAAAAAAGAAAAAATATATTTATACATAATAATTAAATAAAATATCAAAAATACATCGTATTATTCAATATATCACATTATTATTCAACATTTCATATTATTCAATATATCACATTATTATAAATAATAATAATAATTGCGCTCTCTCTCTCTCTCTCTCTCTCTCTCTTATTCACACACACACACACACAGGATTCACACACTGGTCTTACCTTTATAGTAATGTTACTTGTAAATGAAGTCTTGACATGACTTGAATTACTTTGAAATGATCGCTTTATCTTCTGTCCCATCCTTTGAAGCAAGTCCTTTAGCTCCGGCATTAGTTGTCCATTTTTTATTATTGAAAGTCCATTTTTGAGAAATGTTTGAGCTAGGGCTGAGCGATATGGCAAAAAAAAAAAATCTAGATTTTTTTCATAAAGTTTAAGCGATTTAGATTTTTTTTTTCTGTGGAACTATAGTCAACTTAAAACATTACAACATGAATGAAGTAACAATCTCTTTATAAGTAACTTCAAAAAACATCTGGTTAAGGAACATGTATTTTTAATGGCCATACATGCATAAATTGGTCAAGGTGTAGCCTATTACATTCCTATAGACAAATTCCTGCTTGATGTTTTAGAAAATATTTGTGCGTAGATACACCACCCAGTATATATTAAATATTACCGTGAACAACAAAAAACCCCACAGAAACCTGTTACATATCTATCTATATTTAAATGTCTATCTTATATTTAACTGAATCGTATAACAGCCTATAGCTGAAATGTTGAAAATTGCTCAATTTAATTTTATAAAACATTTGTCAAAACGTATTGATTTTTTTTGGAGTAAAAACAATACCAACATTTAAGAATCCATATTTATTTTATTTATTCATTCATTTTACTTGTTTATTGGTGCATACCTGGGTTATGATTTAATTTATAGCTACAGTACCCTGGACAGCTACTGTGCCACTCCGTAAAGCTTTCAAGCAAAAGTCCAAATTAAAGAAAGATTTGACTTTCTGCTGTGACAGCCGACATTCACAACATGCCGTAACCATCCTTCAGGTGGTGCGCAGGTTTAAAATGCAAAACCAGACGTCTGGGCTTTGAATTAGGTGCAATTATTTCCTCGTTGTTCAAAGAGTCTGCAAGTTTGTGTTCCATGGATATATTATTGCATGTAGCCGCTGGTAAAGTTCTCACCCAGATCAGAGCGATCTGTGCTACCGAATACAGCGCAGCATGCAATAAACTCACGCTCAGTCAGGGTGAAGTAAAGGTCTCATTGCCTATGTCAATCAAATTAATTAAGCTCTAGCCCCCATGAATAAAACTTTTAGCCTATTTTATTATTTTGTCTAATGTATATAGTGTAATCAGGGCCGGAGCAAGCTGAACTGGTGCTCTAGTCTAGGCGAACGCCCTCAACCCGAAAGTGAAATAGAAACTTACCGGTTTGCGGATGAAAGTGAGGAACAGGAGAGAGTGGTTGTCGTACCGAACGGTTCAATATTGTATTGAGAATTGTGGCATCTGTGGTAGTTACTGTAGTATGTATCCAGAAAAGGTAATATCATATAAAACATGCTTATGCTAACATGCTTTAAATATGCTGTCAACAAGGTACATCTGCTGTCAAGATGGTGTTTCTATAGTATAGGTCTAAAACACTGTATTGCCAATGTAATTGCAAATGTACTACACGCCATAACACATGCTATTATTGTGATACATACTATAAAAGCTACATAACCATGGCGCATCTGCAGAAAATAAATCATTATTATAGTATGCATCCAGAAAACATGGAATTATATTAACATCTTAAAATAAAAATACCACTGTCAGTGGTATTTAATATCCAAAAGATAAATTATCTATATGCTAAATTGTCTTATCTTTTAATACAGGGGTTTGAGGACAACATCAGGAAGAACAGAACTGTGATCAGCAACTGGATTAAGTACGCACAATGGGAGGAGAGTCTGCAGGAGGTCCAGAGGTGAAGTTCTGCTCTTAAATGTTTAATAATTTAATTTCAAGAACTGTGAAGTTTTTTGGTCTTCAGGATGAATAATCAATTGTGTGAAATACACCCTGAAACCTAAAGGGGTTTTAGAGTATTTATCACTGATCAAATTGAAAGATCTTATAAGAATTTTTATCAGTGTTATTGTTCTTTGTAAGTTGTTTTGTAAAATGCTTGATTATTAAGAAACAGTTATTATTAGGGATGCTCTGATTGATCGGCCGGAGATCGGTATCGAACAATAATCACATTTTATGATCTGGGGTGCGTTTCCAAAAACCATGGTTAGCCAACTTAAGTCACAAGTTGCGTCGTTACAAACATAGTTAGTTGATTTGGCGTTTCCAAAATCTATCGTTTCAACGAACAATCCCAAACTGAGTCGCAAACTTGAATGCTGTGTTCTATTCCTAGTTATCCCCCTATGCCCTATTCATTTAGAGCATTCTAACATTCAAAGTTGGAATTATTAAAAATAAAAAAGCATTAAGTTAATCTCTCTTAGGTGTAATTTGCTTTCAAAGTATTTTTACAGTTCAGTTTAAGCGATCTTCATGTTTACAATTGCGCTCCCTTGGCAGTGCACTTTGAAAACATCTATGTCATTTTGAACTCAGCCGTGGCTCATGACGAAAGCTATCAAGTCAAAGTCAAAGTCAGCTTTATTGTCAATTCAACCACATGTACAGGAAATACAGAGAATCAAAATTACGTTACTCTCAGACCCTAGGTGCCTAAAATATATTATAAATACAAAAATACAAAAAGTAGTTGTAAAAAAAATATACAATAAATACAATTATAGAATGTAGTCTAAAAATATATGCGCATAAAAAAAAAAAATATATATATATATACATAAGATGTACTCTAATCTAAAAATGTATGTAAAAAATAAAATTTTATGAGCAATACAATTACGGTTAAATAGGTGACCTATTATTTAAAAGCGGAATTTGTTACATCTCCAAAGCTTGTGAGAACAAAAAAACATAGCATACCTGAATGCTTTTAATTTATAGTAGGTTATTTATTAAGTTTCTGTACTTAATATGAAATGGGCCTGTTGGTTAGAACATTTTTGCAGTAGTTTACCTGTCAAATTGTAAAAGTAGACTTTTCAAAAATAAATATATAAACCATATCCTACTTAATAATAATCATCATCATCATTTAATATTATTTTTAAAGTAGGATTTTTTTTAATTTCCTAATAAATAATAAATATTACATTTTATTCCTTAATAAATAGCCTCATTTATTTATTTATATGTATTATATATGATATTATAATACGTGTTAGCTTTTGTAAGTGATTTTATGTTTTAGAATAGTACATGTAATGTTTTCGATATTTGTAAAGAAAACATAGGCCCTATATGTGCCATTTACATATTAATTGAAATATATGGAAAACGAGTGCATGTTTTTAACAAAACTAATATTGGATTTTATTTAATGCGTCTGCGTGTAAAACAATATAATTTGCACAAAGAAATTATGGGGTTCTACTCTAAAGAAGTTGTTACCACCCCGTTTTGAGCATCATTATGGGCTTTTTACATTATAACTAACGTGGTTTAAACGATGGATCTGCGACAGAAACTACGGTTTTGGGAAACACTCGTCACTACATAGTTCTTTTCCCAAAAGATGCATCGTACTATGATAGTTCAGCCGTGAGTTACGACGTTGTTTGGGAAATGCACCCCTGATCGGTACTTGCATATCTCGCTGATCACATGAACCGATCATAAGTGTTAGTTTACGGGTTTACAAGCAGAGGAAGATGCATTTTAACTTCTGCATAAAAAATCCACTCCAAACATTTTCTTCATTGAGGCATGGTGAATTATTCTTCCATCATTTGCAATGTTTCCAAATTGCATTGTCATTTTTCGTACAAATTTTTAAATCTGTTTAATCTATTATTCTCTGTAAAGCTGCTTCTGACCGTGATGTGTCTACACTTAATGGTTATAAGAGACATGTTTAAGGGATTATATGCAACATCATTTATTCTTTTAGGAAAGGAGAAAGCTCCTCTTAAGTATCGTACTTAGAGGGGAAAATGTGCTTTATGCAATGTTAAAGTTATATAAACCTTAAAGCATTAGAATCGGTACTCGGTATCGGCTGACCACCATGATGAGGAATCGTTACTCGTATCGACTCTAAAAATCCTGATCGGTGCATCCCTAGTTATTATTGTAAATAATATATAGAATACTTAGTACAAGTGTTTCTATGCATATAGGCAATGCTGCTTATATGACAATAAAACATAGCTAAATTAATAAGTAATCATGATTTTTTTGCTTAATTGCTATTAAAGTAAGCTATATTTTATTGGACTATCCCACATTTAATGACTGCAGGAAGATTTTCATGAAGCAAACTCATTTTAAGAGATATTCAGATTCAAAAAGTTTTACCAGGAAACATTTTAGAAATTTTTAATTTAAATTTTTTTTAAGGAAGAAAAAAAAATGCAAATAAAAAATTACAATAATACATCGGAACTTTAATGAACAGTTGGCTGGTCACATATTTCTTTACAGGTCACATTAACAAATACATATGAAGATCAGTTTACACTGTGTAAAGGCATAAGTACAGTCTATTTCTCCAAATATTCCAGGTATTTGTCTAGTTGTAGTTTTAAAAATTTTGAATATAGTTTTCTGCTGGATCCCATGACATGTTGGACTGTTTGGAAATGACAAAGCTGCCAAAACAGCCCAACAGAAAAGATAAAGGAGTGCAAAAACCCATCTTTGGATTTAAAGCTACTAGTAAAAGGCTACATTTTTAACAATTGGCAAGCAGAATGGGATCAATGCTCAAAAAATAAACTTTTTTTGAAATCCAGCCTGAAAGGAACAAATCCCAAACATTTTTTAAAACTCAAGACATGATGAGATTGTTTTCAGTAGATGCCATATTGAACACACATAAACATTTTCTCAAAGGAGAGAACCCCTAAAAAGGTCAATATTGACACCAAACTGCTAAACATATACTGGTGGAATGCCCTATTTTTAATGTTGTCAGACAACAATTTGTATCTGGAGAGACTTAATATTTCATTTGTTTTTAAATGTGAATCATTCTAAAATTGTAATATTTTGATCAAAAGTAAACCTCTTAGAAAAAGTCTTAGATTTTTTTTTTCTTATATATGATTATTATTATTATTTATGCATTTTTATCTTGTGTATTTATTGCTGTGGATGACTTTTAATTGTTACAATATTTTATAATTATAGAAAAGTGATATTTATAAAATTTGGTAAACTTAGAAGCCATAGAAGCTGATATGGCAATAAACTCAATTTTCTTTCTCTCTCTCCAATTGTAGAAAAAGTCATCCTCTCCATATTTTAAAGATTAGATAAAATATTCAACCATTCAGATTTTGTAGGGGGTTCGAGTTGTAGCCACTTTCGAGTTAGAGTTTTCTTACTGGTTGCTAGAAGATTTTTAATAAATACTTGTCTTTTACCATTTAGTTGGCTGCAATATTTCCCAGGTAAATTGTTGCAAAAGAGAAGTCCGTTCCATCACCAAGAATATTTTGTATACCTTGCATTACATTACTGTGCTAAGCCTTTCCCACATTTCCTCCAGCACCATCCCCTATCCTTCTCCTGTGTTTGCATACGTATTAACTTGGGGGGGTTTTAAAGAATCTAGTAAGATTCCTCCAGCAAAAATCTCGCCACATACTAGAGTTGGAAGAAGTGGCATGTACAGAGCAGATATTCAACCAATCTTCCACCGAGATAACTAGGTTGGATTCTCTCTCCCCATTTTAGAATTTGTATCGTTTATTTCCATAAAAAAAATGGTATTTAATTTATCTTGTGTTTATTTGTTAAGGGGTTTTGCTGTATTCTTTTTTATATGTATAGTCTTATTGACTTCAATATAGCATTTGTTGCTGACATGGCATTATATAAAACTATTTGATGATGATGTTTTGTCTTTAGATCTCGCTCCATCTACGAGCGTGCACTCGATGTGGATCACCGAAATATCACGCTGTGGCTGAAGTATGCCGAGATGGAGATGAAGAACCGACAGGTCAATCATGCTCGCAACATCTGGGATCGAGCCATAACTATCCTGCCCCGCGTCAATCAGTTCTGGTATGCTTTATCTCAAAATAATAACTTGGACAAACGTCTGGTATTATTATTGTTCATTTGGTCAATCGGATCAAATAGATAAGGTAGACAGATTCCAATTTAGATGCATCTATTTTTTTCAATTTTGGCCACTTTTAGCAGCTTTTCTGGTGAGGAAGGGTGGATGTCTAGGCATTTTCTGAACCTTTTTGTTTATTATATAATATTATGAATTAAACTCGTGCATTTTACATACTTGTATGTCATAACAGTCATAAATGATGTTTATGTATTAAATATAATGAGTAAATGTTAAAACAGTGAAATCAATTAAATATTATTTAAGAATAAAAAAAGAAAGTAAAAAATATGCTCAAAGTTGCTAATACAGCATTTCTACAATTTTAACATTGATATACATAATTGTCTACATTTACTGAATAAAAGTCATATATGACCTTTTATTAATGTTGTTGTAATGTAATAAGAAACTGTTATGTTTGAAAATTATGTATTTATTGATATTGTCATCATCAATAGTCAATGTTTCTGATATGGCTTTAAAAATACATAAGTATACCAATTAGTCATAAGGTGTGGCATTATTTAGTCGACTCTGATTTTGTCTTTCTGGTCTTTCTTACTGTCAATAGACTGATTTCACGCGGCCGCCATTATTAACAGCAAAATCGAGGCTGCGGTGGAAAGAAACTCGCAAGTATCGCCTGAGTCACACAGAAATGTTGTGTACCTGGCTGTATATCTTATCAGCCATGAGAAAGTGACACAAATTTATGATTTCTCCTCCTTCCAAGTGACCCGAAGGTCCGTTCTGAATAAATAGTGAAAATAAAAAGGGATATCAGACCTCATTTTCAGCTAAGTTAAGGGAAATGGCACTACTTAGCTAAAGTTTCCTTTCCCAAACACGCATTTTAGATGCCATTTATCAAAGTCAAGTTAATGAACTGATTCTTTCACTATATTAGACTTGTCACGATACTGAATTTCGGTAATGAAAAAAAAAAGGCCCATTTCTCATTAACATTTAAGACACTGTTCATGGAGTTCTTAAACAGCGCTGATTGGCCATTGTGTTCACGTGCTCAACAGAAATTACTATGATTGGCTGTGAAGATCATCAGTTCACGTCACCGCTGTTTACTGAGTGCAAACACAGACGAGTGATCCGCTGATGAATCGACTGATCTTCACGGCTTTAAAACTCTCCAATGTCCATCTATTTATGTCTGTTTTCAATCTGTGAAAAGCGGTGAACTGATACCCTACACAGTCATTCTGCTGAGCACTGGTGAACACTAAGGCAAATCAGCGGTGTTTATGAGCACGCTCATCGGTGCTTAAATGTTAGCAGGAAAAGGACATTTTTAAAACTTCAGTACCGGGACAACACTGTTACAGACAACATAAGGGTGTGTTACAGAGGACTGCAGTGTTTTATCACTCACCGGGTTACATAGGCTGAGGCAGGGAAGCGACCCCACTGTGTTTACATGCTGCCATGAACTGAAGCCTAGGAGGACACTTAAGTGTATTACTCTTAAAGAGATTACGATGTTGTTTGATGCCTAATATGCTTTTAATTGTTTAAATTAAACTTAACTGAATTATATTAAAGTGTTGTTTACACCATATCTGCATTTTGAAGTCGCATTAACAGCTGGAGGTTTATAGTCCACAGCATATTGTTGCAATGTTTACAGTGCTGATCCTATACTTCCGGGTTTCTTCCCACCGCAGCCTCGCTTTCGTGTTTTAAAATGGCAGTCACGTGAAATAAGTGTATAGAGCAGTCCGGCGAAATGACAAAGAAAGCTGATCCTGATTGGTCCTCGTGTGTGCATTAAATATGCTGATTGGCTCACAGAAAGAACCTTATAGGGCCAAGCTAGAGCTTGACTTTGTAGATAAATTGTTTTTGTTTTTTAAATTATAAAGTCTTAAAATGTAAAAAACTTATTTAAAACATCCCATAATGTAATTAAGTTGTCATTTAAAAAGAGAATGTGAATAACTCCATTTTGACAAAAATTTCAGATAGAACCTTATAATTCTAAGGTGACGAAATGTCTGAGCCACAGTTAAATCTGTATTTAACCTCCTAGGGCTTAGTAGCCACATATGTAGACAGCACATTTTAGCTCTTAAGTGGCTATTTAAAATACTTTGAATGTTTTATATTTTGTTACAGACATAAAGTGTCATCCTGCAACTGTTTTGCAGCATATGAAATTTCCCAAACACTATTTTTAACTGTCCAAAATGGGGGAAATTTTTGAGTTTTTACTCTCTGATAGTCAAAACTTGTTCAAAAAAATTATGTGTTATATATGCTTTACGAAAAAGTGTTTTATGTAAATTCGGACCACGTGTGAACGATATGGACATAATTTTTTTCTAAAAGTACATCATATCAAAAGATGATACTTAGGTTTTATTCTAATTAGCTTCCAATAAACCCAAATAGCAAAGAGAAGTAAAAAAATGCATGTAAAAAAACACCTTGGGCCTTAAGAAGTTAACAGTGAGGTTGTTTTTGCACCAAGTTATTAGTCACAGAAAACAAAACATGCCATTACTTCAATCATTTTAATATAACATATTTAATTATGAAATCAAACAATTAAAGTATAATATTTAAGTTCATATTAAGTTATCTCACGGCCCACCTGCAAGATCGCCGGGGCCCACGAGTTGAGAATCCCTACTTCAAAATGTCTTATTTGGCTTTCAACAGACCTCAAATAGTTTGGAACAAGTCAAAGGGGAGTAAATAGTCAAAAAAAAAAAATTTTGTGTACAATCCCTTTAATAACAAGTTTAAACAGTCCAAATGTTGAATATATTTTCTGTTTGAATCCATGATGTGTGTTTTCTTTCTTTTTTTTTAAAGACATTTTAGATCAAATCATCTTCTAAATAAATACATGTCATTCCTAAATGATTGTTTTATTCATTTGTTTGTGCCACAGGTACAAGTACACATATATGGAGGAGATGCTAGGGAATGTCGCGGGCTGCAGGCAGGTGTTTGAACGCTGGATGGAGTGGGAACCGGAGGAACAGGCCTGGCATTCATACATCAACTTTGAGCTGCGCTATAAGGAGGTGGACAAGGCCCGCAGCATCTACGAGAATTATATCCTTTTATGAATGAATAGTTTCACTCTGAAAATATAATATATTGTTGAAGTCAGAATTATTAGAGACTGGTCTGGCTCCATACATCCCTATTAATTACATTATTTCTCATTTGAAAAGGCATGGCTGTTACATACAAAATTGTAGTTGCATTGCTTAACCTTAGAGCACTTGTGATGGTCCATCCTGAAGTGAAGAACTGGATCAAATATGCCCACTTTGAGGAGAAGCACGGCTATGTTGCTCGTGGCAGGAAAGTGTTTGAGCGAGCTGTGGAGTTTTTCGGTGAAGAACAGGTCAGCGAGAATCTCTACGTGGCTTTTGCCAGATTTGAGGAGAAGCAGAAAGAGGTACGACTTACTCTGTTTGTGTCGTCTAGTAAATATGAGACACTTTTGATGTTTCCTGTCCATACGTGATCGTTTCTGTTTGTGTTTTTCAGTTTGAGAGAGTTCGAGTCATCTATAAATACGCCTTGGACCGAATCCCCAAGCAACAGGCCCAGGAGCTGTTCAAGAACTACACTGTGTTTGAAAAGAGGTTTGGAGACAGGAGAGGAATTGAAGATGTCATTGTCAGCAAGAGGAGGTTTCAGTACGAAGAGGAAGTCAAAGTGAGTGACTCCGGCTTATGTTTATTGTTATGGTATGTAATTCTTTGTGCAAAAAAATTACATTTTAGATAATTAAAAAAAGTCTTAGTATTATTCTGTGTGGGCTGTTGAGACATCACTGTGTTTAAAAAAAAGCGCCAGATTTTAAATCTGAACTATATTGATTCTAATTAAATATCACCAGACCATCTTAAAATCAAGTGGGAAAATGAAAAAAAAAAACAACAATGTACTTTGGTTGAGTAATGTGTGTATATATGTATTATTTTCTTATATTATTATATAAAATAATTTTGTTTAATTGTATTAAATGCTATTTTTCCAAATATAAATGAAAAAACCTGTTTTTATCTATATCTATATTTATATTTTATTATAATTATAAAATTATTTATATATATATATATATATA
>CAIGQZ010034990.1:6333276-6390546 GCA_903798205.1 Danio tinwini | reverse complement strand
CTCTCTCTCTCTCTCTCTCTCTCTCTCTCTCTCTCTCTCTCTCTCTCTGCGAGTGCATGCTGGGAGTGTGTAGACGGATTCGGGTGAGAGTACCTCTCTGTAAGAGTGAAAATTTCTTGTTTCTTTACTATTCCTTCCCTTCTAAATTATAGAGCTAGTTCAAAGTTGTTGTTTTTTTACTCCTTTCTTTATCCCTGACCTCGGTCAGTGAGTGAGAAGGAGGATGGGTTCGGATGCGGGAGATTTCTCGCGGTTAACACTCAAACATGGGTGTAAATGTATACCTGACGCCCAGGTTTCAGTGGAGGATTGTCTCATAGCCGTGAGTTTGGCGATCGGTGGTGCTAATATCAAATCGGCCTCCCGTATGAATAAAGCAATAGTATTCTTTCTTAGTGAAAGTCAAATGGTGGATAACCTGATTGAATCGGGGCTGATTATCAAAGATACGTTCGTGCCGGTTTTGCCTTTGTCAAGTCCATCCAAGAAAGTTGTTTTATTAAACGTACCTCCGTTTGTAAAAAATGAAAAACTAGACCAAATACTCCAGAAGTATGGTAAAATAGTAAGCCCCATCAAAATGATTCCACTTGGATGCAAAAACCCTGACATTAAACATGTAATGTCTTTTCGGCGTCAAACTTTTATGATTTTGAATTCTCCGAGTGATCCATTAAATCTGTCGGTGAAATTAAGTATCGATGGCAAAGATTATACAATTTTTATCACCTCCGATTCAATGAGATGTTTTGTCTGCGGCGGTTTCGGGCACGTAAGACAAGGTTGTCCGAACCGAGACAGGCCAGTTGGCATTCCTGCGGCTCCGGCTGCAGATGCGGAGAACAGCGAGGGGGCGCTCGGTGCAGAGTTTGCTTCGGCGGCCGGGGCTTCAGAACCCCGATCGGGTGAGGTGAGTGAGGCGCCGGGTGACTTGCCCGAGAAAACGGTGCTAGTCGCCTCTAAAGACGGCCTTGAAGGGGCTCCTGAGGAGGTGGCCGGGCCGAGTAATGCTGTACCGCAGGCAGAAATGAGCCTGGAGCAGAATTGTTTGGAAACAGTGTCTGAGATCGATCCACTTTGTTTTGATAAACAAATGGACGCTGACAAAACTGAGAGTGATACAATTGATGCATTCGATCAGAGTCAAGATGATATTTCATCTCAAGACTTTGTGGATTTAAATTTACCAATGGATTGTTCTGACAAGGAAGCTGAGGATGATGCAGCATTAATGGAACATAATGTGATGGATTTACGGCCTACTTCTGGAGGTAAGGTTAAACTTTACTCAGTTCAACAGATTAATAACTTTCTTGACTTTACAAAAGGGCTTCGCAAACCCAAAATTGAGTCTTATTTTCCTGATTTAAAACTGTTTCTGCTGTCTGTTACAATGGCAATGAGAAAAGCATCCATTTATGAACTTGACAAACCTAAAAGATACCGTCTTAAAAAACTTATGGGTAATGTTAGAAGTACTTTAAACGAACAAGATTAAAATGAGCCTGTCTTGGTTACAGAGTTTTTACTCCAGTGGACTGGTATTATTGAAGGCCCTTTTTATACTTATTTTTATGGCACCTTTGAGACTCAGCTCATTAAATATCAATGGGGGTTGTGATGCTATGAAAAGGGCTAGTCTTTTTGATTATGTTATGATGAAGAGTGCTGGTGTGGTTTTTCTACAGGAGACACATACAGATGCTAACAATCAGATACAGTGGTTGAATGAATGGAAAGGACAGGCGTTTTTAAGTCATGGCTCGAGTGTTAGTGCAGGAGTGGCTATATTGCTGGCACCTAATTATAAAGAACAACCCTTTAGTGTTTTTGATATAGTCTCTGGTCGTTTGTTAAGAGTTGATGTGACTATTCACGGAATTGATTTCTCTTTTGTCAATGTTTATGCACCCAATATTGGGTCAGATCGTGTCTCCTTTTTTGAAAAACTTAAAATTGCTTTAAGTCACATCTCTTATGACAGGACCATTGTACTAGCTGGCGATTTCAACTGCACTTTAAATCATACATTAGACCGAAACCATGAAGAACCGCACAGTAAATCAGCAGATGTGCTTCAGTCCTTGATTGTTCATCACAGTTTTGTTGATGTTTGGAGAGAATCTTTTCCCCATACTAGACAATATACATGGATGAAAGTAAATTCCAACATGGTTTCTGGAGCTAGGCTAGATAGGATTTATGTTCAAAAAAGTAAAAGAAGCCAATTTTATAAGAGCTGTATTGTTCCTACCGCTTTATCTGATCATCACTTCATATCTACTAATATCACCACTTCAGAGAGCACCTCAAAGTATGCATATTGGAAATTTAATAGCAGATTATTATTAGATCACAACTTTGTGCACTCTTTCACTTATTTCTGGGAGATCTGGAGAGAGAAAAAAACACAATACAAGTCCCTGAGTCAATGGTGGGACATTGGCAAAATTCAAGTCAAAATGTTTTGCCAGAATTATTCTGCGTATTTTAAAAGTTCTCTGGCCAATGAGATAACACAGCTTGAGCAGGAGATTCTCCAACTTAATTTTGAAGGGGATATTGTTGATTCTGTGGAGACTTTGGAGCGCAACAAATTTCTTTTGCGGAATTTAATGAAAGAAAAAGCTCAGGAAAGGCTTATTCGTGCAAGATTTTCGACTTTTAACAGTATGGATGCCCCTAAATCTTTTTTTTTCGGCATGGAGAAGAAAGTTGTAGATAAGAAGATTTTAAGCTGTTTGAAATGTCCAGATGGAAAGAGGATTATTGATGCTCATGGAATCATTTCACACGCTTTGTCCTTTTGAGGAATTGTACAGTGCTGAACCCTGCAATGAAGAGATGGCTGATGTTCTCCTTCAGGATTTACCACTTTTTTCGGGCGAAGAGAAATCCATGATGGACAAATTATTGACTTTTGATGAACTCTCTACAGCTGTTCAGGAGATGTCTTCAGGCAAAACCCCAGGACTTGATGGACTTAATGCTGAATTTTACAAACAGTTTTGGCCAATTATCGGAGAGGATTTGTTTGCTGTTTTTAAGGAGAGCTTTAAAAGGGGTACACTTCCTATGAGCCTTCGCAGAGCTGTAGTCACTCTTTTGCCAAAAAAAGGTGATCTTGAGGATATCAGATGCTGGCGTCCAGTCTCCCTACTAGGAGTTGACTACAAGATACTTTCAAAGTGTCTTACAAACAGGATTAAACTTTACATCTCCTCAGTAATCCATGCAGATCAGTCATACTGCATTCCAAGAAGGACTATCTTTGATAACATTTTTTTGATCCGGGACTTGATTTCTTTTGCTAAACTACATAACCTTGATGTTGGTTTTCTTTCTTTGGACCAAGAGAAAGCTTTTGATCGGGTAGATCATGAATTTCTGTTTAAGTGCCTCAAAGCATTTGGTTTTGGCCCATCTATTATTGCCCACATAAGACTCTTGTATACTGACATACATAGTATGCTAAAAATTAATGGTACCTTAACAAGACCTTTCAGAGTGAGTAGAGGCATAAGGCAGGGTTGTGGCCTCTCAGGAATTCTGTATGCTATCTCAATTGAACCTTTACTAATTGCACTAAGAAACAAGTTGAGTGGTATATCAACAGTTTGTTCATCCACTTCGGAACTAGCAACAGTCAAACTTGGAGCATATGCCGATGACATTACTGTTATCATTAGATCAACTCAAGATGTCAAGGACCTGAGTGCTTCTCTGGAGGTTTATCAAAAAGCCTCCTCTTCTCGAATTAACTGGAAAAAGTGTGCTTCCTATTTAATAGGTGAATGGGATGATAGAGATCCCCCAGTACTTCCCCAGAACTGTTCGTGGAGTCGGGAAGGGTTCAAAGTGCTTGGTGTTTTCTTTGGGACTGACCATTATATTCAGAAAAACTGGGATGGTATTTTTGAAAAAGTTTTTGGACGGTTGCAAAGGTGGAAATGGATTCTCCCTCAATTATCTTATAGAGGAAGAGTGCTTATAATTAACAACTTGGCAGCTTCTATGTTGTGGCACCGCTTAAATGTGCTTGAACCACCAAAAGACTTGCTGCAGCGACTGCAGAAGATTTTTGTAGATTTTTTTTGGGATGGATACCATTGGCTTCCCCCTGCAATCCTTTACTTGCCAGTTAATGAAGGGGGTCAAGGAATGATTGATTTGGTAGCTAAGGTTAAAGCTATGAGGCTAAATGTAGTCCAAAACCTACTCTACTCTGTAGATGCTAGACCTTGGGTGTCTTTTGGTCAGGCTCTGCTCAGGTCTTTTGGCGGTTTTGGCCTTGATAGACATCTTTTTCTATTGTCTTCTTATGACGGAAATTTCTCAACTGATTTAAAATTTTATGCTTCTGTGCTGAACGTTTGGAAAGGGTTTAATTTGATTAGACATGAAAACAATCATTTTGGTCTTGAAGAACCACTGTTCAATAACTCACTTTTAGAAGTTGATGTCTGTACATACAATACAATTGTTAACATTTTTATGGAGAAGAAATTTATCAAAATTTCAGACTTGATTAATACTTCAACTAAAACCTGGAGGTCAGAAGTTGACATTTGCAATCAGGCCGGCTTTAGATCTGTTAGGATGGTAAAGCAGCTCATTGGTGGGATAAAAGCAGCTTTTCCTTCTACACTCCTCCTGTTTGTCAATTGTTTCTTATCTGGAGGTCCTTCTAAAGTACCTTTTCCTAAGTTATTTGTATCTCCCAAGGGCTGTGTTGAAGATGATCGGAAAGAAAAACTTCTGAAATTTAATAACTTGCAAGGAATTGATTTTCAGGTAGCAGGAAAGAGAGATCTTTATCAGATTTGTGTTAAAATAGCCTATTTTGAGCAAATCAAAGACAGAGCTGATACAAAGTGGAGAAGATTTTTAACAGTCCCTGTTGAACTTTCTCCCTCTTGGAGGCTTTTTTACAAAGGTCCTCTGCCTAAACGATCTGGAGATTTACAGTGGAGGCTATTGCATTGTGCATTGCCCACCAATTCTCATACTTCTAAATTTAACCCAAACGTTTCTTCATCGTGCATATTCTGTTCTTTGCCAGAATCTGTTGTTCATGCTTTCACTGAGTGTTTCAGACTGGATCCATTATTTACTTTGTTAAAAGGTGTACTAATGAACTTGGGTTTTGTTTTTACCAAAACACTCTTTGTCTTTGGGTGTAAATACTCAAGAGCGCACAGACAGAAGTGTACTGTCGCAAATTTCATAATTGGACAAGCTAAATTAGCCATCTGGAAATCATGTAGACTAGCTGCTGAAGGGCGAAATGTAAATCTTCTTCAGCTTTTCTTAGCCTTAGTGGAATCCAGAATAAGAGTGGAACACAGATTCTTCAAAATGACAAATAATTTACTTGAGTTTGAGTTCAAATGGTGTGTTAATGGCGCTTTATTGTCACTTTGTGAGGATGGGGAAATAATATTTAATTGGTGATAAATGATTAACTGTTTAGGGGTAATTATTAATTGTTATTGTTTGTAGCTTATTATTAATAATTTTTTTATTTTATTATAATTATTTTTATTTATTTTTTGTCTCCTGAACATTGTTCAGTGTGACTTTGTGTGAGGTGTATTGTAAGCCTTGGTTTTAGATGTTTTAATAAAGTATGTGTCAAAGTCTCTCTCTCTCTCTCTCTCTCTCTCTCTCTCTCTCTCTCTGTGTGTTGTCCCCGATAATGTCAATAGATTGGTCTGTCTTAGCAACTGGTTAAATCGTCACCTTAGAATTATAAGGTTCTGACATTTTTGTCAAAATTGAGTTATTGACATATTCTTATTAAATGACAACTTATTTACATTATGGGATGTTTTTTTATAAGTTGTTTACATTTTAAGACCTTTTATTAAAAAAAAACAAAAACAAATGTCACACACATACTGTTTGCTATGGAATGCAAAAACTTTGAAGCTCGATATCTCAAAATCATTCAGAACGCAGACAGAACCTTATAATTCCAAGGTGACGAAATGTTAAGGAGGACAAAGCTAAATTGTTTCTACTTTATAATTAATGTTCTCAACTCGCAATACAACTTTACAATGAATACAATTGTTTGTATTCAATACTTTGAATATTTGCAATGCCTGTATTTTGTATTTTTTTATTCATGATTAATCATGATTAATCACACAAAAAAGTGTGATTAATTAGTTAATTGTTTTTAATCAATTGACAGCTCTAATCTCTCTCTATATATATATATTAGGGGTGTGACAAGATCTCGTTGGAGGAGATCTCGCGAGATTAAACCACAACTAGATTTCTTGTGGAGGTGAAAAGTTGTCTCGTGAGTAGATGTTATCATGATGGAGCGTGAGGGTAAAATTAGCATTGAAGATTGGAAGCAGGATTAAAGTGCAAAACAAGTGCCTCTGTGTTGCACATGCTGCTCAGTTGGGCGGGCGGGTGTGACGTAACCGCTTATTTTCTCACCAGAGTTCAAAGGCTGCTGCGTTATTCATGTCCAAGCAGAGGCTGCAACTATAGCCACTCAAATTAACCCTGGACATTACCACGCGATGGAATGTCACTTCAGATGTGCTGAAAGTTGCATTATTGATGTGTAGTACATGTATGTAAACACCGAAATCAAACTATTAGGCTACCATCGTGTAGGACTTTTAGCCGCATTTTGCGATAGGACAGTCCACACAGCTGTTTGACACAATATTCTCTGCACCTACACACATCTCTAAGAACGCACACACATACTGAACTGCTGGAGACTCAACACACCCGCCTTCATCATTACCAAAAGTGACCAAATTCCACACAGGGACTAAAAAAAGCTTTTATATGTGTGATGTAGCACAAGTATTTAAGCATGTTCATGAGAGAGAAAGAGAGCGCATCACACGCCGCGTAACCAACATAAAATAATACTGTTTCATACATCACGTGCAGAAATCACGCCATGGACATTGCATCAAGATGCCTACTGGTTTAAAAATGATGGCCAAATGAGAACGTTTTTTGTCATAAACTACAGCAAAAAAACTTATGCTGTATTAAAAATGAAACAATGCGAACTGAAAAAACACAGGAATGGAGAAAAAAAAAGATCGCTTTATCATCAGCTGTTAGTCAGCGCCTGCTTTTTTTTCTGGTCATTGCGCCTTTTGCAGTGTGCTGTGTAATTGCAGTCAATCGTGTACGAGTCACATTTAAAAGATGATAAATGTAAGCAGGTCATCAAAAAAATGTCAGAAAATCTGAATTGACCATTAAGGTCTGCAATATATAAACTCTGAAATGCTATAGGAGAAAAGCCTATCAGTAGAGTTTGCTACTTTCTATTTAAATATTAACAAATATTTTGCAGTGTTTGCATGTTCATTGCATAAAATTCAATTTAAACTAATATAAAACTATTGCATTCATAAAATTATGGTAATAATTATAGAAATTGTATACATAAAAAATGGAAGTAAATTCATTACAAGTTAATTAAAAAAACACCTAAATTGTTTTGCATTTTGTGATTTTTTTTATTTATTTATTATTATTTTTTTTATAAAAATCTATTCCATTCATACAAAATATTTGAATTCTAAGATTATTCCATTGATATTCATCATTAAGGATTTCTTTAAAATAGTGTAAAAATCTCGTCTCGTTCTCATGAACCCAATCTCGTGTCTCGTCTCGTCTCGTGGAGTAGGCGTCTCGTCACACCCCTAACATATATGTGTGTGTGTGTGTGTGTGTGTGTGTGTGTGTAATATAAAAATTGTTTTGAGTGGAGATTTATGTCTAGCAACACCCCCTGGTTTCAACCACAGAAAAGTGCATTATCGATTATTATCAAAAAAGTACAAAATGTAAACTGAAAATATATGGCATAGGGCCCTTCTCCAGCACTCAGATTTCACTGTTTGTGTTGCTGTTATCACAACAGCAGACAATTACATGCTTTGTTGAATTTGCAATCATAGAGACTGTGTGAATATGTCCTTTCCATGACACCCCTATCAGTTTCAGGTCATCACAGCACTCTATTTAGCTTGTTTATTTAATGGTGTTTTAGTTCGCAATGTCACACAAGTAGTGGTATAACTATAATGTTGAGTTTGTGAAGCTCTGGTGTGATTTATGGAGTTTAAAGCATCTTAAAATATAGACATATAGATGAGAGTAAGTAACAGGAAGTGTAAATGAACCATATTCAAACAATCCATAGCCGCATTATCTATGTGTTTTCTAGAATCTGTGTGTGAAAGAGGCTGAAGTGGGACTGTAGGTTTTTTTTTGTAGTTTTGTTTTCATTAAAGGGGATAGTTCACCCAAAACTGAAAATTGTCATTTTTTTCTTCACCCTTGACTTGTTTCAAACCTGTTTGAGTTTCTTCTGTTGAACACAAAAGAAGATATTTTGAGGAAAGCTGAAAACCTTTAACCATTGACTTCCATAGTAGGAACAACAAATACTGGAAGTCAATAGTTAAAGGTTATCATCAGCTTTCTTCAAAATATCATCTTTTGTGTTAAACAGAAAGGTTTGGAACCACTTAAGGAAGAGTACATTGTGAGTAAACTATCCCTTTAAAATTATTATGTAACACATTTCAAAATTTATTTTTACAAAAGCCATTGATTTCAATAATTGACCTATTATTATTATTATTATTATTATTATTATTATTATTATTATTATTATTATTATTATTATTATTATGTAATAATTGTTATTTAAATATTGGTGAAAATAAGGTTGCATTTTCATTCTGTTAAAAAGAACTGAATGGAGAATAACGTATTCAAGTTTGCTTCAAAATATCGTCGTCTTCAATTTTTTGAGATCATTTCACTACATTCAGAGTGTTTGATTGTTTTGTTAATTTATAGTTTATTAAATTAATTATACGATTAAATTTCACGAAATGGTAAAACTTTTGAATACAATCAATTATACAAATAAATACGTTTTAATTTATGTTAAATAAGGCCACTTGTGGTGTTTTGGGCAGTCATAATTTTTATCCCAGAATTTTAATATCAGTGCATCCATAATAATAAATCAATAACCCCTTTATCAGGGGTTGCCACAGACGAATGAACCGCCAACTATTCTGGCAAATGTTTTTTTGCAGTTGATGCCCTTTCACCTGCAACCCAGTACTGGGAAACACCCATAGACTCTTACTTTCTCACTCACACACACACACACACACACACACACACACACACACACACTCATACACTACGACCAATTTAGTTCATCCAACCTATAGCTCATGTGTTTGGACTGTGGGGGAAACCGGAGCACCCGGAGAAAACCCACGCCAACACAGGGAGAACATGCAAACTGGCCCAGCTGGGACTCGACCAGCGACCTTTTTGCTGTGGGGCGACGGTGCTAACCACTGAGACACTGTGCCATATAAAAAATGTTTAAAACAATATATTATTATATTCTATTATATCAAATACTATTTACAAGCCTATTTCTCATTAGCACTTTTAGAGTATTGGAGAGGGGTCTGGCTGCAGACTCGGTGCAGATGCAATCTGAGCTGCATTCAATGCTTTTTAATGCACTCACCTAACCCTACCTCTCACAGTGACATCACTAGCTCCATTGAGTGCATTGTGTCTGACGTTGCATCTCTGAGCGATGCAATCTCAGCTTGCATCATAAAGGCTGCATCCAGATACTATTGAAGTAAGGCTCTCTTTGTTAACGTCAGTAACTGTAACTAAACTATTGATAAACTAAAGCTTTTAATCGTGTGATGTTCATTTCCTAATGTCTAATAACTCAATAAAATCAAAAGTCTTTTATTTTACAAACTTAAACATAGTATTGTTAATAAATGTGGCCTTTCCTCTCTGTTGATTTGAACGAATTAAGGTCTGAAGTCCGAAATCTTTGTATGTTTTTTTTTTTTTTTTTTTTTTTATGTATTCATATGCGAAAAAAATTGTCACGTAATCAAACCTTGCACACAGAGTCCGATGCATATTAATCAATCCATTCTGGAAAAAACGCAAAACATTTCAGTGTCAGTTCAAGCAGTGATACTTTGTTGTCCTCTTTTTACTCCAAATTAGAAAAGGAAAGAGGAATATGCTACATATTGTGTGCATTTAATATTAGCCTACATAGAGAGAAAGGAGAGTACAGCCCATTATCAAAGAGCTGCACTGAAATATCCCCTAATGCAAAGTTTTTTTCATGAAATCAATGTAATTTTGATACATTGCTTGTGATACTTCACACATTCACGAACATAAACAAATCCTGAACAGAGACTGGCGGCACTTTATAATAGATGGTGGTCGTGTCGAAGCAACAGGTCGAAAGCAGACCATGCTTTCTATTATAATGTCTATAGGCAGTACCTCAAATGTAGAGACACACACAATCACACATGCACACACCAAGCAGCAGCAGGGGAGAGGTGCGCCAGTCACTGAATTCTGCATGTAGGGGCTCTCAACTGTCAGCCACATTCTGTCTTTTATTTTATGCACTGTGTTTATCATAAAGTGATCTGTAGCTCAAATGGAGGTGTAGGGATAATTTACAGTTTTAACCCAAAGAATGAGCAGTCTGTCAGATGAAGTATAAAAATAAATAAAGTTTACTGAAGATAGTTTGCAGCTTCGTCAGCAGAAGCTAGCTTCAACACTCGCAATGAGTTCCTAGGCCTCTGCTTACAATAACAAATCAATAACATTTATACTGTCACATAACGTCATTAACTGCATCATACATAGAGGTGTTCTAACCTGATTTCCACTCGAGGTCTCTGTGACCTCTGACCAAAGAGCATAGAATCAACAAGAGGCGACACTCTAGTGTGATTTGGGAAACAGCCACTAGATGGCGTGGTGGCCATTTTATAATGTAAATTCTAATAGAACAACAGCATATTATAAGTCTGTAAAATAAACTATTAAAAGTGCTGATGATTGTGATAGTAAGTGTTGTATTGTCGTCTTTCAGGTTGTATCTCAGCTTTAATGCGCTTTTTAAATAAATAAATAAAAAATAAAGCAGCTGCTTGCCATTGCGACAGCAATAAGATCCAGTGGGCAGCCGATCGCTTGCACTCCAAAATGGCGGAATCCGGGGCTGTTGCTGGGCGCCGCTGTTGCAATGGATCATTCTATTGAGTGTCGCCTCTTGGTCATTCTAAGCTCTTTGCTCTGACCTAGTTTGGTGGCTCCTCAAAATAGTTACAACAAGACAGGCAAATGCACTGAACATTCTTATATTAAGCAATGTGTTAACTTTATTTATTATTCAATAATCATCTTTAATAAAAATGAGAAAAGGATAAACGTTGATCCATTCTGAGACGGATTGGAAGGTAGAATTCCGAATCCTTCACTGGTGCTTTGTATTTCGCTTTTCGCTTGTACGGCGGCTCTGAACTGTCAAAACACCCTTTTAAAGCACTTTCTCAGATGTGAAAAGCGAAAGAAATCGAACCCGATTCAGTGTGCAATGACCTTTAACGTTTACAAACGAGACTTCATCGTAAAGTGTACTCAATAACATTTTTTGTACAAATGAAATTTGATTAAACCATTTATTATACCTTGGATAAAAATTTCACGGTATTATGATTACAGCTCTAAAATATGTTCTTTTTAAAGGTGCTGTAAGTAAGTTTTTGACTCTTCTAAAGCATAAAAATACCATAATATGTTTGCAGATATTTCAGAAACACTCTAAGTGAACATTCTTGTTTATCTGAAAAACAATGCTGAAGTCAGATATTCTGCTTTGAAAATGTTTTTTCCATGCCAGAACACTGTCTACGTTTATGTTCTTTTAACTCTCCCAATGCCAGTTTAGCCAATTATATTTCAGCACTCCGTGTTGCCTTGGTGAAAAACTGCGTAACTGCGTAAAGCATGCGTCCGTGACCGAAATGCGACATCCAGTGGACAGTAGACTCCAAAATGAGACAGATTTAGTTCCACATGAGATGGTCATTAATTAGCAAATAATATAAATATTACAAACGTAAACATTAGGTGAGCAGGTTACATTGTAACCGCATGTCCTAACAACATGCTTCATGACGAGATACGCAGTGATAAGCAATTTGGCTGTTTGCACCAGACGAAACACGACAGAAATGTAAATACAGCCCTTCAGAAGCACAGAATATGCACTCACTCATGAAACAGTAAGGTTTATAATGTATTTAATACACATTAGCCCTCTTTAACATTATTAAATGTAGACGCTGAATCGTGTTTAGTTCTGAAGTTTAATTTCAAACGGTTTATTTTATTTTCAAGATCTGCTGCTGCTTTCAGTATATGGCAATAAATGTCATGTAAAATGGCATTCAAACTCACGTTGTTAGCATGTAGCACTAAATAAAGCACATGAGGTTTACCTGAGGGGATTATTGTCTTAGTTTTCTGTTGTTCTTTGCCGTTGCTTTTATTTAGAACATGGTTTAAATCACTCGCTCCTGTACTCAATCTGGCAACCCGCACTTCAGTTTGTTTTGATCCGGGAGTGCAATACCTAGTTAAACCACTAGGTGTCAGACTTGCATGCTGCACCTTTAATTGTCTGGGTAAAAAAACTACCACCCCCCCACCCCCATTGAAGGGTACCAACAATTTTGTGCGTGTGTAAATTATTTTTTAAAAAGCTGACTCTTCTTTAATACATCAGTCTTTTCCGTGTTAAAGCTTTTAATTGATTCTCCACTGTATTTTCTCCATCAGGTGTTGTGGAAGTCCTACATTGACTTTGAGATCGAGCAGGAAGAATACGACAACACACGAGGACTGTATAAGAGATTGTTACAGCGCACTCAACATGTCAAAGTAAGCAGCAAACACATCATGCCCTTCTTTAAGGACTACATGAATCTAATGCTGTTGTGCTGTAGGTCTGGATCAGCTACGCTCAGTTTGAGCTGTCCATCGACACAGATGACCGCGTGCAGAGGTGCAGACAGGTCTATGAGGAGGCCAATAAAGGCATGCAGAACTGCGAAGAGAAAGAGGAGCGTCTGATGCTCCTGGAGTCCTGGAGAGACTATGAGGAGGAGTTCGGATCCTTCACCAACAAGGAGAGAGTCCGTAAACTCCTGCCGGAGAAGGTGAAGAAGAGGAGGAAGATCACGGCAGAGGATGGGGTGAGTGGTCATTCTGTCCTTACGGCAGGAGTTTTTAAGGCGGTGCTTTTTTTCAGCACTACATTTCAGTAATAATAATACATTTATTACCACAGACACATGCATTTTTACCATAGAGAATTAATGTTGCTCCCCCCAGTAATTTCACAAGCACAAAAGATTCTCTTAATTTAACTATTAAATAATTTAATTTTATAATATTATTAATTTATTGAACTTGAGATGAATATAATTGAAGCAGGGAAACATAAATTCTACTTTACTTGCCATGAGGTGCAGCCATTTTGTCTTCCTGGTTACTTTGTATGGTTTTCATAATAAAAGTTTAACCCCATACAATTCTGTACTTGTCATTTTAAATTAAAAGTTTTTAACGAAGTGTATGAAATAAATAAATAAGAAACACAAACTAATCCTCAGTCAGTTGTAATTTATTTTTAATAAACCATTTTTGTAAATAAATTCCTATAGTAAAAATGAACGAACCAGAACTAATAGAGCTAAATATGTGGCCGGGCACTAATTCACTTTATTATTATTTTTTTTTTTTATCAGTCGGATGCTGGTTGGGAAGAATATTACGACTATATTTTCCCCGAGGACGCTGCCAACCAGCCCAACCTCAAACTGTTGGCCATGGCCAAGATGTGGAAAAAGCAGCAGCAGCAGGAGGAGGAGGAGGAGGAAGATGAAAACGAGCAGGAAGAAGAACAGCAGGTTCCTGAAGGTAAGGACACACAGGAGAGTCCAGAAGCAGAGGAGCAGGAGCCTGCAGCTGGTGGAGAACAGACAGAGAAAGAGTATGATGACCGCGATGAAGACAAGAGCAGCAGCAGCAGCTCTGACAGTGAGAGTGATGAAGGCCAGACTGAACAAACCAAGCCAGACACTGAAAAACAATGAACTGCTGTGGTTGGAACTTATTTGTCTCTCTATTTTCTTTTGTAACAAAATAAAGGTGCGAACCAAATGTGCTGACCACTGGCTTTATTTATGATTGACAAAAAAATGCTTGTTATATGCTTAATAAGAGTTGAAAAGAACATTTGCTTGATGTATTTTCTAAGTGCATATTCTGGATTAATTGTGAACCATTAACCAGTGCACAATGTAAGAACTTTCTTTTTAAAATCTTGAATCTGTTGCTTTTAACTCTTTCTCTGCCAGTATATTTTTACATACCAGCATTTTGTTTGATGATTTTCACCTAAATTTGACCGCTCAGAAGATTTTCTGCTTGGGATACATGAACATATTATATATCAAAACAAAGAACCAAGCCTCTACTTTCAAACAAAAAAAGCATTTTATTTGAATTAAAAGTGTGTGTAATACATTTCTAACCTTTTGCTGATCGATGGGGGTGGATTATTTCCAAGCGGCAACCCCCCGCTGTCCCTCGTGAAGCCAATACGGAAGTAACTAAACCTGTAATTCATCGACTGGCATTTGGGGGCTGGCTCCAGGAAGTCCAGATGTTCACTTACTGCAATGCTAAATTGGCCAATTTTACAGCTGATAAAGTTCTGTTTACAGCCTGGTACAAAAGATGGTTTTGGTTCATATAGCTAATAATACCCTCCATGACAACTGTGAGGGGATGAATTTTTGTTATAACTCATCGGTTTTATTTTTATTAAGACAGTTAAAGGTTGATTTATACTTCTGTCAAGCGCACGCGTATGCTACGGCGAAGCCTACACGTGGACACATAGCCCTCACCGTGGTCGGCGGCGGCGTTGACGCGCACCTCTCAAAAAAATGTAACCCGTATGCGTAGCGCAAGCTCTGTGATTAGTCGGCTTGGAAGTCCTGACGTGTGTGGGCGGAGGTTAGAGCCGTGCGAACGTGATGCAGCGAGTGTTTACAAGTGTGGAGTCCCGTGAAGGAGCTCCGGATGGAAACTGTTGTTTTGCGTTTACCTTATGATTAAAGTTGTTGCACGTCCGCCGGTTCCTGCCTCAAAATGAGCGAATTTGAGCCACTCTTACATTTAAGGTAGCGTTCAGAAAAAAACAAAACACCAGCGAAGAAACTCGACAGAGGAACAAAAACATCTACTGCCAGCTGGCGTTTCGGAAGTGTATTGCAGAGCAACAGATACAGCGCGCAGAAGTATAAATGCACGGCTATGTGCAAGGCTTGCACCGTGGGTCACGCCGATCACCTGACGCAGAAATATAAACCAGGCTTAAGTCTCGCTGGTCGTCGTCACTTTACCTCAGCTGATTCCGACTGATTAGCCGATGAGCTCGGCATATACTGGTTCAGTAGGTCTTTAACCTGTGCCATTCTTGCTGTCAGGTGACAGTGCTAATCAGTGGGCTGCCGTGTCGCCCAATCTAGAAAAAGGAGGGAGGAGTAGGGGTGGGAGAGGTTATTCTTCAAGACGAAGATACTGAGGTAAGAAACTGATTATTTTTTGTGAGTTAGGAATCGTCTGATTGGTGAATCATGTATTGGCTAATGCTGAACTAGCTGTGGACAATCATAAGCATGTGATCCTCTTGAAATTAGTTTATAAATGAACCACTTATTGAAAAGTGATTTTCACAAAACTTTGTAAACTTGATCTGTTTTGGCAATAAACTCAAAAATCTAATCTACTTAGTTCAAACAGCATTCCCATCTTATTTTGATAGCCTTTGGAATGCTGCAGGGAAATCAAAAGTACAGATATTACAGTAAAAACAGTCCGACCCTGACAATTAATGTTTTCAGTATATTAATTCTACACTTATCTTAAAAAAAAAAAAAAAGCTTAATTTCAGTTAATCTTGGTCATACTTTACAATAAGGTTTCATTAATGTATCAATCATGAGTTAAGAATACGCGTAACACCAACCTGATTTCACCAAGCAGGACGTGCTCCTGGATGAACATCTATGTTGATCCTGAAACAACATTCCTATCAGCCAATCAGAATTAAGGGATGCATTTACCATTTATGTAAGTTTAGACTGACGGTTAGGTTTATGCACCTCCACATGATTGTTATCCAACTATTATTCCCCTCTGATTTTGGGAATAATTTACAGGTATGGTTTGGTTTATTGGTAGGGAATAGCTACGGATTACATTTTCGAACAAAAATGATTTTCCAGGATCAACATAGATGTTAATCCAGGACCGCAACGTACTTGCGAAATCATGACGTGCTACTCGTACAGCCTTTATTAATCATAATTCAACATTTACTAATGCATTATTAACATCCAAAGTTTGCTTGTTAACATTAGTTAATGCACGGTGAGTTGACAAGAACTAACAATGAATTGCTATTTGAATTTACTAAAATTAACAATGTCAAATAAGTACTGTAGTAATTGTGTATTGTTCTTTATTCATGTTAGTAAACACATTCCCTAATAGAACCTTATTGTAAAGTGTTACCCTGGTTTAAAAAGACAAACAAACCGTTTGCGTAATCGTTTTATTTATTGTAACTACAACTGCAATGTCATTTAACATCAGATAATCTGTGGCTCTCTGACATTTCAAAGCAGTAAGTGTCTCCAAAAAGAAAAGAGGTCTGTTTTCCCAGCTGAATGTTGATGATTTCAGAGAGCCACATATTAGTGTTATTCAATATCTTCTGGCCGGACAGGATGTGGAAGCGGGATTATGGATTTCTTCTTCGTGTCCCTGGATAAAGCCTTCCTCATATCTGTCAAATATAAGATTTGCATTTTTTTAAATTGGTAAATGATAGTATATTTATGTTATGAAAAGGCTGAAAATTATTTCAGAAAATCATTCTAGTATGCTTCTCAAAAACACTTGATTATTTGTTGAGAACAGTTGTGCTGCTTGTTGTGTAAAGCAATGGGGTATATGCACAGCTAGTGTTTTACAGCAACAATAAACATCTGGTGAAAGGTTTTTGTGACTTCACTACAGCATCGATGTTGTAATGTAATTAAAATACAATCAGTTAAATAGACGTAAGCATTCATTTAGTTGATCAAGAGTAAAACGACATCAGTAGCAGCAGGCGAGCGCAGAAACTCCACTGAAAATAATGAAGTAAAATTCATTTCCATATTTTAAAGAGATGGCTTGGAAAAATGGAATTTAATGCAGTGCTTGTTGTTTATTCTGAGAATCACTCGGAAACACTTGGGCTGCCTGACTGACAATTAAAAGTCCATGTGCATATACCCCATTAAACTTTAAGATACTTTGATGAATAGATAGTTTATGATAAAGTAAAAATGTCAACAACTCACCATAAGCATCTTCATCAGGTTCACCGTTACTGGCAGAGTAATACTCTATAACTGTTCTGTAGACGCTGTAGCCGAGCTGTTTGTACATATTTACCGCAACTTGATTGGAAACCCGCACAAAGAGATCCACAAAGAATCCACCCTTTCTAAATGAAAAAGAAAGGTTTAGAAAAATCAGGACAGAAAATGATACCATAACCTAAAAAGACATTATACCAAACAAAATATACACCGAAGAGCCAAATATAGTGTCAGCCAATCACACGGCAGCAACTTAATACATTTAGGCAAATAGATGGTCAAGAAAAATCTGATGAAGTTCAAATGGAGCATCAGAATGTACACTACCTGACAAAAGTCTTGTCGTTGATCCTAGTTGTGAGAGCAACAAATAATAACTTGCCTTCTAGTTGATCGTTTGGAAAAGTGTCAGAAGGTTGAATATTTTTATTTTTTTTTCCTTTTATTGGTTTGTTTTTCCATTTTTCCGAATCATCTGTTGAACTGCATCCCAATCATCACAAATACTGCAAAAGATCTACTGGAACCCACATGGACTTAAGATTCTCACAGAAATCAGTCAAGTTTGGTGAAGGAAAAATCATGGTTTGGGGTTACATTCAGTATGGGGGTGTGCGAGAGATCTGCAGAGTGGATGGCAACATCAGCAGCCTGAGGTATCAAGACATTCGTGCTGCCCGTTACATTACAAACCACAGGAGAGGGCAAATTCTTCAGCAGGATAGCGCTCCTCATACTTCAGCCTCCACATCAAAGTTCCTGAGAGCAAAGAAGGTCAAGGTGCTCCAGGATTAGACAGCCTAGTCACCAGAGGTGAACATTATTGAGCATGTCTGGTGTAAGGAGGAGGCATTGAAGACAAATCAAAAGAATCTTGATGAACTCTGAGAGTCCTGTTAGAACGCTTTATTTTTGCCATTCCAGATGACAATTGATAAGTGATTTGAGTCATTGCAGAGATGTATGGATGCAGTCAGGACACAATATTCATTCTTTTTCCACTGCAGCATGACTTTATATTCTTTACTGGACATTATTTCTGTTAAGTGACAAGACTTTTGTCTCAGCAAAGTCAGACCTTACTGTCCTAATTAAATCATAAAAATCAAGGCATGAACATATTTTATTTTGGTAAAATAAGCATAATCTAGAGGCCTTCACCTTTCATATAAGCCACTTCTGATACCAAATGATCAACTAGAAGTCAAGTTATTATTTGTTGTTCCTAAAACTTGGATAGTGACAAGACTTTTGTCAGGTAGTGTAGAAAAAAAAGATGATTTAATCCTCCTTTTACAGGTCAAAAATAACCTGGGCACTGTTTTAAAAGCAGGAAAAAACATTAAACATAGTTTTTATCTTGAACTTGGAGAATTTTTTTTAAAGTGTCCCCAACATTAGAAAAAAATGAATAACATTTTACAAACAAAACTTTGCACACTGATGCAGGTACTTTTAACATTAGAATGATGCTGATTAAAGGGGTAGTTCACCCAAAAATGAACATTTCCTGTTAATTTCCTCACCTGAATATGTTGTTCTTGGTGAGTCATATAATGGCAGTGAAGTGAATGGTAGCAGGCTTTATAGATTGAAAATTAAGACATACAAATGAGTCCAAATCAATAGTCATGACTCCTAATGACACACTGAGGTCTTTCAAAGCGAAACGTTTGGTCTGTGTAAGAAATTGAATATTATTAGCTTCAATCCACAGCCTGCTCAAACAGATTAAAAAGTGATGTAAGATTCAAAAGGGGAAAAAAAGTCTGAAACCAATAAGTAAATGTTCATTTTCTTTTTGGTGAACTATCCCTTTAAGTGACTTTGAACATGATATGGTTATTAGTGCCAGACGTGCTGGGCTGAGTTCAGCAACTGCTGACGATATACAGGGATTTTCACATGACCATCCCTCTATAACAACAGTGAACCCTTATTGTGATGATTATTACTTCCAGCAGCATAACAAGCCCTTCACAAAGCTCCAGTCATCTCAAACTGGTTTCTCAAACATAATAACGAGTCCCCTATACTCTGAAGACCTCCACAGTTATCAGATAGCAGTCTAGTAGAAGCATAAATGCACTTTGGGGATGACTAGGTGAAAAATCTGTAGCAACTGAGTGATGCTTTCATATCAAATCATATCGCTTTTAAATTATTCTACAGTAATATATAATTAAAAATGTTTCTACAGGATGCTTTACAGTAATATATTTGAGCAAATACATTAGATTAGTCAGTACCAAAGCCAAAACTAGAACTAATCTAACAAAAAAAAAAAACTTAAGTGCAGAAATTAGCACACCCAAATGAATTTGTTGGGGGAAAATATTAAATCAAATGTTAATAAACTGAAAAAAATCAAGAGAAACAAAGAAATTTTGCTGATTTTGTAGTTTATATATATATGTTTTTGCAATAGATTCAATTAGGGATGGGCGATACCAAAATTTTTAATGCGGTGCGATACAGATACTTTTTTTTGTTAATTTTTACGATACCACTTATTCAGGGTTTCTGCGGGGTCTTAAGTCTTAAAAAGTCTAAAATTTAAAAATCGAAATTTAAGGCCTTAAAAAGTCTTAAATTCGCTGTTCTAGGTCTTAAATATTTTAGCACAGGTTTTAATTTTCCGATGTCTATGTAACGCTATATCTAATGCTTATTTAAATTATTTTTTGCTGCTGTTGTTTGGTTTTCGTGGTGTTGTAGTTCATTTCACTAGTTCAATTGTAATTTGTGGTATCACAACTACAAATGAGGCCGACATGCAATAGCCAATCAGCTCTCTGCTATTGAACGAATGTGACGTCATCCCTGTGTTTGCGGACGTTTTCTTTGGGTGCGCGCAACATGGTTTCGGCTGGCGGAGCTCATGTAATGTTTTGAGACTCGAGTGAACAGTTTGCGTGGTGCCTCGTTTGATTTGAGTTGAATATGAAACACTTTGAAGAGATTTTGTCTGAAACAGGTACAACTTTACACACATCATCTTTATGATCCGTCCATGCGTGATCATATATTGTATGTTTTTGTTTTTATTCTTGCCATAATAAAAATATAATTGTAGAGCAACCCAAGTTCTGTTGCCATTAATATTTAACTTTAATAGGTAGAACTGTCCGAGATATGAACAAAAGCAAGTGATGCATCATTTAGATTTTTAAAAAATTAGATTTAAAATCTTGAATCGTTTTAAAAATCTTTATAATAAATTATAAAAATTATAAAAACAATTATCTTGAATGATATTAATGATATGACCTAGTTCCGGAAACTTTCTACTTCTCTGTTTATCCGTCTGATTTTACTGTCTTTTTTTTTTAGAACGCCCCCTGTCGTTTAAAAGAATATCTCAATGGCGAATGCGTCAAATATAAAAGCTTTTGATATTGTGATATAGGTCCTAAATTTAATACTTAATGGTCTTAAAAAGCCTTAAATTTGACATTACGATATCTGCAGAAACCCTGTTATTATTTAAAATGTTAATGTGATTTTTCTAAATAAAGTTAATAAAAATTTATTACATGTAAATAAATAAATAAAGAAAAAAAATATAGATGGTATTTTTATTTACTTATTATTATTATTATTATTATTATTATACTATATATAAAAATTTGTACGATACAGATACCACTTACTTAAAATGTTAATGTGATTTTTCCAAATAATGTTAATTTAAAATTCATTACATGTAAATAAATATAATTTTTTTTTTACAAAATTGCATTTTTATTTACTTATTATTATTATTATACTATATATTAAAATTTTTACGATACCAATAACACTTATTTAAAATGTTAATGTGATTTTTTTTTCAAATAATGTTAATTAAAAATTCATTACATGTAAAAAAAAAAATTTCAAAAAAAAAAAAATATATATATATATATATATATATATGCGTCTTTTAAAAATCTCCTATAATGTCTTTTGTTGGAAAGAGGGAGACTGAGCAGAGGAACACTGGGCAGCTTGTTTTTGTTCCGCTTCTTTATAAGCTTCAGTGTGTGTTGTCTGTAATTGTTTATAAAGGCTGCTTGTATTGTTGCTGTGTACGACTTTCTTATTACAAATATTGCTCGTGCACCGCTTTTTCTGCTGATGAGCACCACAACATGCTGCGTTCCGTCTCTGCCATCGTGTCATTCCATAATGCAGAAGTGTGCGACTTGCGTGTGTTGAGTACATAATTTATCTGAAAGGCACATGATTGCTCACATCATGTTCCGCTGCAGATTGATTAGTGTAACGTTATATATACTTTGCTATATACAAAGCGTTACTGACAATCCTGTACACAGCGCTAATAAATTTACATAGTTATGCAGAAATTATTAAAATATAGTTAAAATATCAATACTTAAAAAAAATATTGATACCACATTAAAAGCTTTTGAGTATCGATATATCGATACTCGAGAATCAATGTGCACATCCCTAGATTCAATTGCATTTTAATTTAAATGTATTTTCTTTCCATTCCTAAAGATGTTAGGTGACCAAACTCATTTTAATGGACATAACTGTTTCATCAAAATGTACATGTATATTGCCTATATTTACTGAGAAAGGGATAAAATTATTCATTTTCACAAAGGAAGTGTACTCGTGTATGCCGAGCACTGCACGTTGTCATGTTCAGGATGATAAATGTTAAGATTTCAGTAGTGTTTTCTTTCTTTTTTTGTACATGCATTTTATTTAACAGATTAGTTTGTAGCTGAAATGAGTGATGCTACAACACCTTTCTGAGATCTCCTCTAACATCTCCATGAGTTTCGCAGCCAGACCCAGTCGTCTGAACTCAGGGGCCACAGAGAGAGCAGTGACGTGCCCGTGCCATTCCTCTCTGGCGACGGAGCCCTCAGCCTTTCCCATGACTGCAGGATGACAATTGACATACAGGTTATACATACAGCAATATTCACAACAGGTTTACCCTTGTGTGCTGTCGGGGATGTTTTCATTTACTCTGAAGTGATTATAAGTCTTAATTTGGCCACAAATTTTTCTGTTTCAGCAAATGGAATGATTTTTGCTGGCAAATCTTATTTTGACACATATAATTTGGGAAAATGCTTAGAAATTTTTCAATAACTCAACAATACACTCTGGCAAATTGACTACCCTTTCGTTATTTTTGTTGCTGTTTTTACCCCATTGACTTCCATTATTATGATATTTTTTGATTGCACAGCCATGAGACCATATAATTAGGGATGGGTATGGTTAAGGTTTTAACGATACTACTACTTTTATCGTTACCACTTATTGGTTTAGTACTTTAATGGTTCTCTTATCAGTACTTTTTAAATGTTTTAAAAAATAAATAAATGACAAAAAATTTAACAGAATTATTAACACTTTGTTTTATTATTTTGTTTTAATATAAAATAAAACGAAACCAATAATTGTAAAACAAATAAGTAATTGTTTTCCTGTAAAAGAATGTACAATGGTTTGAAGGAAAATGACTTTTAACCATTCTTCTGGACAAAAATCAACATGTTTGACTCTTTGGGCAGAAGTCCTTTCTTGGTTTATCGTGCTCCCTGCAGTTAAAAATACTCTCTTTGAGTTGCAAAATGCAGTATATGAGATGATGTTTATGATTTTTCAATAAATGAGTTAACAGTGTTTTGGAAGTTAACTGTGTTTTTAATACAGTTTTGGAGCATCTTGCAATGTAAAAATAAGCAGTTTTTTTATAATTTCTTAAGCATAGTTTATTATTAGGCTATTCATAGGCTATATTTGTAAATACAGCTGATGCAAAAGCATTTTTAATGTTTAAGATTTATTTAGGCTATGCAGACTGTTTTCATTGTAACCGAATGTGTGTGTTTATTTAACTATTAATGTTATACTAATTTTAGGTGATTGACTGCTGGCATAACAATGTGGATGATGTAACGTTACTGTTAGTAGCTAAGCAATCAAAAACGTTTCATTACTTTTCATTGCAGTTGATGCACTTTAAAAAGATAATTTTGCTTAGCCAGATTGCTTGCGTTTCCGCTTATACAAGAAAACAACTTGTTACGTTTGTTGCAACAGGCATTGTTGCTGTCCACTCTGAAAATACAACCTGTTTGGTTCACTCTGTAAGCTTACGAGTTGTGTGTGCACGCGAGTCTGTGTCGCGAGCTATGCGTGTTCGCTTAGCCCGAGCCTCCGCTGAGTGCACACGCACAGCTGAGAACTGTGAAGGCTTTTATACTTGATGCTTTTGCCGGAAACACAAACATTTCTCATGTGAGATTGGCAACTGTGCAGACGAATATCAAATATGGCAAATTAGAAAAGGTTGGTCAGTTAAATTATGCTACTATAAGTAATGTTTATTCCGCAATAATTCTCCAGTACCGATAGCAGAACCGTTAACGTCAGAGCTTATCGATACTTCTGTTTTTTTATAATTTAGCACCGATACTGATTAAGTAACGAATTTCGGTACCCATCCGACATATAATAATGCATTCTTGATTGTTGGTGGTTTTCCCTGTTGGGAAGAGGTCAAATTTGCTATTTTTATTGTTGATCATCAGTTGGCAACATAAACATAGGCTTACTTTTATTGATCCGCATACTGAAATTTAGTCTGTTTATGTGTTTTCATCATAGTTTATGCACAATTTACATACACATATACCTACATTTGTGCACATTTTGGCATTTCCATTCCAAAATGCACATAAAAATATGTGGATGAAAAGGTTTTTTCCCAGCATTCTTTAGAACATCTTGTTTTGTGTTCAATAAAAGTTTAGAACCACTTAAGCATGAGTAAATAATTAGGAAATCTTTATTTTTGGGTGAACTATCCCTTTAATACATGTAAATAATATAAATGTGAATTAATAGTGCTTTTTTTTCTTTATATAAAGAAATTATATAAAGTGTTTGTATTTTTTGCATCTCGTTTATATACACTATGAACAGCAGCTACGCTAATTATTCTCTATTTCCACCTGGGGGTACTCATCCCGAGGCCCTCAGACTATGCAACGCCACTGATGAGATTCAAGACCAAAGACGAGATCATCCCAAGGTTTTCATAATCCTGGACCAGGCCGTATCCCGAGCAGCTGCTGTGGTGGTCATAGAGGAGTGGAGAGCATGAGACCAGCCTCCGGCGCCTAGACTGCAGCTCTGCACAAGACGTTTGGCCATAGGAGAAACAGTCGTGCCCAACTGAGCCTGGTTTCTCTCGAGGTTTTTTTAAATTCCTCAATTTCGCCAAGTTTTTTCCTCGCCGCTGTCGCCACTGGCTTGCATGGTTCGGGATCTGTAGAGCTGTGCATCGATGGATTTGCTCTTCAATGTTTGGACTCTCAGTAGTGATTATTAAACCACACTGAACTGAGCTAAACTGAACTTAAACACTGAAAACTGAACTGGCACTGTTTTAATTTACTATAATCTTCTATGTGAAGCTGCTTTGACACAATCTATGTTGTAAAAGCGCTGTAAAAATGAAGGTGAATTGAATTGAACTGAAAATGTTTGTCAAATTAAATGATTTGCTGCACTTTTCAAAAATGACATTACCAGTACGCTTTACCTTCCATACCCTCCCCTTAACCCATAGTACTGTACTGTACATCATTTTATAACGGAACTTATCACATTTCAAGCGCAAAATATTTTGCTTAAAAAATATGGAAATGAGCAGCATGAGTATGCTTGTAAACATCTTTTCAAAGTGTATATTCCGCGGAGAAAACTAAAGTCAGAATGACATACAGGTGAATGACATACAGGTGAGTAATCAATGTCTGAATATTCACTTTTATTTGAAGCTAAAATAAATTAGAAAGAGGCACTCACTGTAGCCCATCAGTTCACCGCCTGGAGCTTCGGCTACTATAAAATACTCCGGCCAATGAGCCAAATACTGAAGATAGAAGGGAATTCCATACTGTAGAATCAAAGTTAAGAAAAACATGCAAAATAAAGAGGAAAACAATTCTGTTAGTGACAAACTGATTAATTAATAATGGTCATTGTTAAATCGTCTTAAAGGATACAGTTTCTGTCAGCGGGTCCAGATTACTGTGTAATAAAAAATACAGAAATGTTAATATTAGCATAGCATATTTAACCAGATATACACTCACCGGCCACTTTATTAGGTACACCCAAATGTCTAATCAGCCAGTCACATGGGAGCAACTCAAAGCATTTAGGCATGTAGACATGGTTAAGACGATCTGCTGCAGTTCAAACCGAGCATCAGAATGGGGTAGAAAGGTGATTACGTGGCATGGTTGTTGGTGCCAGACTACCTGGTCTGAGTATTTAAGAAACTGCTGATCTACTAAGACGCACACGCATTTCTAGGGGGTTACAGAGAATGGTCCGAAAAAGCGTAAATATCCAGTGAGCGGCAGTTCTGTCAGTTCTGCAAATTTGGGCCCATTAGTACCAATTGAGCATCTTGTTAATGCCACAGTCTACCTGAACTGTTCCTGATCATGTGCATCCCTTTATGACCACAGTGTACCCATCTTCTGATGGCTACTTCCAGCAGGATAACATGCCATGTCATAAAGCCTGAATCATCTCAGACTGGATTCTTGAACATGCCAATGAGTTCACTGTACTCAAATGGCCTCCACAGTCACCAGTTCTCAATCCAATAGACCACCTTTGGGATGTAGTGGAACGGAAAATTTGCATCATGGATGTGCATCTTACAAATCTGCAGCAACTGCATGATGCTGTCATATCAATATGGAGCAAAATCTCTGAGGAATATTTCAAGTACCTTGTTGAATCTACGCCACGAAGGATTAAGGCAGTTCTAAAGGCAAAAGGTGGTCCAAACCAGGTACTAGTAAGGTGTACCTAATAAAGTGGCCGGTGAGTGTATGTGACCCTGGACTACAAAACCTTAATTTGCTGTTTTATCTATTCATTTACATCAAAATCAAATCATTAATTTGTCACTGTTTTACAATATTTTGTACATTTCCTATTGTGAAAATGCCAACAAATGGTTTGGTTAGTATTGTGCATTACTAAGCATTTCATTTAGACACCTTAAAGACTATTTTCTCAGTTATTTTATCATTTTTAACCCTCAGATTAGAGATTTTCAAATAGTTATATTTGATAGACAAACTTAACACTAATGACTATTTTGTCGTCTAGAGTCACATGTGGGCAAATACAATAAGAGACCAATTAATACAATGTATAAAGGCAACAATCAGATATCACTACTAGACATATGGCTGAATATTATCTGAACTGTCATTATTATTTA
This sequence comes from Danio tinwini, assembly GCA_903798205.1. Taxonomy (NCBI): domain Eukaryota; kingdom Metazoa; phylum Chordata; class Actinopteri; order Cypriniformes; family Danionidae; genus Danio; species Danio tinwini. Next base: position 6,363,867 of record CAIGQZ010034990.1, on the reverse strand, counting down.
GTAACAACCATTTATACGAGCACAGTGACGTTATACTACCAGAAATTATACTTGTATAAACATGTACCATAGTATTCATGAAAGCATAATATGTACCAGGTACCAGTTCAAACACGGTAAGTTTAATTTAAATATAACGACTGTGGTGATACCACTGCGGTGTAAAGGCTTAAATTGAAGTAAAGTTGGTTATATATTCGTTCATTTAACGCTCCCTATATTGTTTACCATGCTAATTTGAATATTAGGTCTGAAATCACATGTAAGTATGACTTTTAAACAACATTAGCACTATTTAATTGACTGTGAACAGTGTTGTACTTCGATAGTCATTGGCTGCTAATATGATTTCACTATTTACAATCGGCAAACAACTTTTTCTTTTGAAATTATATTATTAAGGAGAACGTCTGAATGTGTGAATATGAAACCAACTTTACCTCAATAAGGCTTAATGGTAATACCATGGTAACGTACTGAGTAACATCGTACCCACTTTATAATCGAGCGACAATAGTAAGATACGTTTCTGAAATGGTAATAATATAACTAGTAATCACATAACTCACATATTGTTGAATTTGAACAGATCATCACACGTGAAAGCTCGTAATGTTGTCATTCTCCAGTGTGTGCAGGACAGGACGACGCTCTGACCTCTCACCCCTACGTCACACGTACGTTTTTCTGTCGGTGGTTTCGACAGCGACATCGTTTGGTTAAATGGAGGAAAACACAGGCCGATCTAGTAAGCTAACGCTATTCATTTATAACGAATTCATAATTTCTAAAATGAAGGAAATTCATTTTAAAATACTACATACAATTTACCCAGTAAAATCGTTTTCATCAAAGTACATTGAAATGGAGGATATCTGTAGTTTATGCAATGTGGATTTGTCATTTATTTTTTGAAAGCAACGCTGTAAGCAATTTCTGGAAGGATCTAGCCAAAATATATTTTAAAAGACAAAAATTAGTTATTATTTTACATTAAAATATTTCATTTTTTATTATAAAAACAAATCTATCAAATGTCTCGAATATATTGGTAATCTCTTTATTTTACTGGCAAAGTTTTACATACACAAACAAAAATTTGCTGAAAGATTTGAGAATTCTCAGATACTTTTATGCATCCACATGAACAATGCAAACATCTACATTCACATTCCATGGAGGGAGAATGCGGGAAAAGCTCTCACCCACACTACCTTCCCTTCCTCTACTCCTCCCCCTCACCCAACTCACAGAAAGGCAGAGATGTATAAAGTACTAGAGACCCAGACTTAAAATACAAGTGCTCTATCAAAAATGTGACTTGAGTAGAAGTTGAAGTGCTCCTTAAGCACAATACTTAAGTGGAAGTACTAAAGTATTCAACATTTTTTTTTGTACTTTTAAGTAAAGTAAGTAGTTTATTTAAAAATTTACTACTCAAGTACTGAAAGTAAAAGTACAAGTATTGCGTTATGTAGTTATTTTTAAAAAAGCAGTCAAAAGACATATTGTTTTGTTTATTTAAAATATCTTTTTTGGGGCACAGGATTAAGCAGAACAAAAAGAACCATGGTTCACGATTTATTTATATATATATATATATTAGGGCTGTCAAAATTAGCGCGTTAACGCACCAGATTAATTTGAAATATTTAACGCGTTAAAAAAATGTAACGCATTTAACGCAGTTGCAGTTTTTTTAATTTCCTGTTGTGGCCGACGTGTGTTCAGGGCCGGTGCGTCCGTAGAGGTGACCTAGGCGGCCATAGAATAGTGAGCAAACCCCCCCCGGTTCTCACTTTCATCCGCGACACCCACCCCCTTCCTCCCGGTCCTTCCTTTCATCCGCGAACCAGTCACTTTTTATTTCACTTTCAAGTTGAGGGCGGGCGGCATGATTGCCGTTCGCCTAGAGAGCCAGTTCAGCTTGCTCCAGCTCTGCGTGTGTTTAATGTGCAAAGAAATATGAATAAGACCAAGCAAGCGCTTTTAGAAGGAAAGTTTCAGTATAAAACAACTAAGGTTGCATCACCTGAAGGGAGTGCGCTGTACTGTGCGTTCTCTCTCTCTCTCTCTCTCTCTCTCTCTCTCTCTCTCTCTCTCTCTCTCTCTCTCGCTCTCTCTCTGTGTGTGTGTGTGTGTGTGTGTGTGTGTGCGTGCATGCGTGCGTGTGTGTTGTGCCCTGATAATGTCAATAGACTGGACTGTCTTAGCAACTGGCTAAATGTTAAGGAGGACTGAGCAAAATTGTTTCTACTTTATAATTAATGTTCTCAACTCGCAATACAACTTTACAATGAATACAATTGTTTGTAATTAATACTTTATTATTATTATTATTATTTTCCAATTTCCATATTTGCAATGCCTTCATTTTGGATTTTTTTTATTCATGATTAATCATGATTAATCACAAAAAAAGGTGTGATTAATTAGTAAATTTTTTTTATCAATATACTGAACTGTCTTTCACTCCGACAAATGAAAACATTGGTTCTAAATAGAGTCACGGGTGGGGTTTTTTTGGGGGGTTTTTTTCTCATCACCCCAAACAGTTGAAAGTGAAGGAGTTGAAGGTGGAATTTCTGGGTTTTCCATGTCTAAAACAAACTTAAGTGCTCTCAATGCAGGCAGGCAACACTGTCTTCTTTGATCGTCTGATCAATGAATGATTGATTCGTAACATTTTTATAATTGTAACGAGTAACTATGCAACACATAAAAAAATCTACTGGAGTAAAAGTATTAAGCTCATCGAAAATATGTACTGAAGTAAAAGTAGGAGAAGAAAACAATACTCCAGTAGAGTACAGATACAACCTTTTAGTACTTAAGTACAGTAGTGGAGTAGTTCTACTTTGTTACTATACATCTCAGCATAAAGGTCATCTTAACTCACAGAATTGTCATCTCAAAGTATGACTGTTCTGTATCAATGCAAGTGACTTTTTGCATCATGTTTGATATCATTTGAAATGTCTCAGTGCGACTGGGACAACGGTCTCCCTCCCATAGAAATAGGCATGATCTAAACACCTGAAGCTTTAGGAATCTTTGATCCACTGCAGAAGGGGTGCCATTTGTAAGGGTCCTTTATCCAAATTACCTCCTGATTCCCACAGCAGGTGGGTTCCCATTGTTGTTTCAGACACCCCCACTTGGAGAATGTTTTATTATGGATTGACTATTTAAGGAAATGCATCAAAAAGCTCAGGGCGATTCTGTAACACAGATTAGGCCGTAGTGTGGAGCTTCATGCTCCATACTATGTATATTTTGAAGTCAGGTAGGCATCTTTTAATCCTGGATTTATCTTTGAGAATTTGATGTCTTGTATTGATTGTTTATAAATTGACTGAATAATTGGTATAATACATATTTACCTGACTATTAAACTGGCTTGCATGGTTCGGGATCTGTAGAGCTACGCATCGATGGAATTGCTCCTCAGTGTTTGGACTCTCAGTAGTGATTATTAAACCACACTGAACTGAGCTAAACTGAACTGAACTTAAACTCTGAAAACTGAACTGACACTGCTTCAATTCACTATAAACTTCCATGTGAAGCTGCTTTGACACAATCTACATTGTATAAGCTCTATACAAATATAGATGAATTGAATTGAATACAATGCAAAATTATGTCAAATCATATTCTTTGAAAACATTGGCAGAGACTTTTGTTGAGTATTTTTACAGATCTCTAAACTATAAGCATACCCAACCAACTTACAAGGATTGCACTATTTTGGTGAAAACTATCATGCACTCTCAAAAATGTCCTGTCCTGTAGCAGCTTCACTGGTTACCTGTTCAATTTCGAATTGATTTTAAAATTTAGATTTTAACATTCAAAGCCATCCACAATCTCGCCCCTCCATATTTGTCTGCCCTCATCCACATTGCTGCTCCCTCTCGCACCCTGAGATCTTCTTCCTCCCTCCACTTGTCTTTTCCCTCTGCTCGTCTATCATCCATGGGCAATAGAGCCTTCAGCCGCTCTGCTCCCCAGCTTTGGAACTCACTACCACCTGCCATCAGAAACATTGACTCCCTCACATTTTTCAAATCCAAACTCAAAACCCACCTGTTTAAGATGGCTTTTAATACTTAGTTTTACCTGCACTATTGTTGTGTTTACTATTTATGTTGTTTTATTGCTCAGTGTCCTTGAGTTGCCAGAAAGGCGCCTTTAAATAAAATGTATTAATGTTATTATTATTATTATAAAAATAAAGGTACAGGAGCTGTCACTGGGGCAGTACCTTTTCAAAAGGTACATATTTGTACCCAAATGTCCACAGTGGTACATAAAAGGTGCATATTAGTACCCAAATGTACCTACAAAGTACATTTGAGGTACAATTATGGACCTTTAAGGTACAAATATGTACCTTTTGAAAAGGTACTGCCCCAGTGACAGCTCTTGTACCTTTTTTTCTAAGAGTGTGCAAGGCTGATATTTTTATTTATTACTTTGTTAGACTCAAATATAGGCTATAGGAAATCTGAGGATTTGTGTCTAGAAATACTGCTGAATATTAGTTTTTGTGCTGTTTTCATAAACAGTCAACTATTTGAAGAAAATAGCATCACATTTTCTATTTGTGAACTGAATGTCTTGCTAATATATTGTGTGAACTCCACACAGAAATGCCAACTGGCTCAGTCGAGACTTGAACAGTGACCTTCTTGCTGAGGTGACAGTGCTAACCACTGAGCCACTGTAACCAGGGATGTGACACTGATAACAGGATGGTCAGGCAAGCAATGATCAACACAGGAGCAAACAGATATATAAGGGCAATCCAGAGTCGTAGACAAATAGCAGGCAAATGGTCAAAGGCAGGCAGCAGAATGGATGAACAGACGTGGCAAAGATCAAAACCAGGCAAACTAGACAAAGGAAACCGCGTTGTGGTGTCACTGAAAACAGAGGACTCAGCAACGTGTGTGTTTGTGTGCTGACTTCATAGTCCATGTAATCAGTTCATGAGTGGCTTCAGCTGTGAGTGTCTAATCAATGGTGACTTGGAGCAGGTGAGTGTGTGTGTGTGTGGCATGACTGGGTTTTGTAGTCCATATGAGGCAGGGTTTGCAGTTCATGTGAATGTGAGTGTATTTACCAGCGATCTCTGGTTGTAGCTCGCTGGTAAGCGTGACAGCCACTGTGTCACCCAAATTAATACACAATAGATCCAACTGTGGCTGAAGTCCAAACATAAAGCTCTTAAAAGTAACAACTTTTGACCTATAAGCTCTAATAACAAGACAATTCCATAATAAATGGAGAGTAATAAATGATGACAGAAGGTGAACTATCCCTCTAAATAGATTCCTCATTTGCTCTCTGGAGTTATGTAAGTGTGTTGTATATGTGCAGTGAATGTGCTGTTATTCCCTCAGGTGTGTACAGTAGGTGGAGTAATGCAGGATCAGGTGTTGAATCTCTCTTTTAAAAGCATCTGCGGGTCTCGGCACTTCAGTAAACTCTTTCACTGGAGTCTCGCACCTGCAAATGGAGTGGCTTCAGCTCTTTGGGATCCTGGTGTGTTCACTAGTCTGCAGAGGAGCGGTGATTACATCAAGGTTTGATACGTTTTTATTAAATTCTATTAAAGTCACGTACAGTCGAAGTCAAAATTATTAGACGTTCTCTTTTTCTTTTAAAAATTTTTCCCACATGGTGTTTAATAGAGCAAGGAAATGTTCACAGTATTTCCTATAATACTTTTTCTTCTGGAGAAAGTCTTATTTGTTTTATTTCGGCTAGAATAAAAGCAGTTTTTAATATTTTTAAAACTATTTTAAGGTCAAAATTATTAACCCCCTTAAGCAATATATTTGTTTTCGATTGTCTACAGAACAAACCACTGTTATACAATGACTTACCTAAATACCCTAACTTGCCTAATTAACCTAGTTAAGCCTTTAAATGTCACTTTAAGCTGAATGCTATCTTATAGTAAAATAGCAAAAGTAGTTTATCATTTAATCATTTATTACAGTGATTTTAAAGATGAACATTCAGCTTCATCCAGTCTTCAGTCACTTTATCTTTCAGAAATCACTCTAATATTATTATTAATAATAATAATAATTATTATTATTATTAATGCTAATAGTAATAAAAGCAATAATGACTGGAGTAAAAATTAAACTACAATAATTAATAAATAAATATTCAATAAGTGTTTAACAGTTTAACAATTTTGCTTTGACATTTAATAAATGCCACCTTGATGAACAGAATACTTTTATTTAAATTATGAAATAAAATTAATAATAAGGTGACGCAGTAGGTAGTGCTGTCGCCTCACAGCAAGAAGGTCGCTGGTTTGAGCCTCGGCTGGGTCAGTTGACGTTTCTGTATGGAGTTTGCATGTTCTCCCTGCGTTCGTTTGGGTTTTCTCCGGGTGCTCCGTTTTACTCCACAGTCCAAAGATATGCGCTATAGGTGAATTGGGTAAGCTAAATTCTCCGTGGGGTATGAGTGTGATTGAGTGTGTATGGATGTTTCCCCAAGCTAAGTAAAACATATGCTGGATAAGTTGGCGGTTCATTCCGCTGTGGCAAGGCGGTATTAATAAAGGGACTAAGCCGAAAAAAAAAATGAATGAATGAATGAAAATTAATGATTAAAAAAACTTTTAATAAACAAAACTAGAAAGTTTTTGTTTATTCAAAGCTGAATATTTAACAGATTTAAAGCTGAATTTTCAGCATTGTTGCTCTAGTATTAAAACATTTAAAAACATTATATTATGCTAATTTGATGTTTTACTATGATAAATTATTATTGGTACTCAATATTTAATATACTTATAATTATGAATGTTCTGTGTCATAGTTGTGTGGAAAAGTGATACATTTTAAATAGTATATTTTAAGTTCAAAATAACATTATTTATTTAAAATAAACTGTTTTTCTTATACACTACCATTCAAATGTTTGCTCCAAAACATTTATTATTATTATTATTATTATTATTATTATTATTACTATTATTTAATTGCAATTAAAAAGCAATTATTTGAATATATTTAAATGAGAAAGTATGATGTCATTTCTGATCAATTTAATGCATCCTTGCTGAATAAAAGTATTAACTTAGAAAATATATTATATTAAATTATATTATATTTTATTATATTATATTATATTAAATTATATTATATTATATTATATTATATTATATTATACAAAAAAATTGAGTTTAAAAATGTAAACTTTCTAAACATTTTAGCTTCAATTTTCAGACAATTCCATGCAGTTTTCATTAAAAAACAAAACTATTATTATGAATAGAAATATAAAATCTCTGTCATAATCCAGTTAAGATATTTTCTGATTTCAGTGCTGGTCAGAACCTCTCCTATCTCATATCGGTGTCTGAAGTTCTGCGCTGTGGCGTTCCCACCACATTATCAGTCACCGTTCTGACAGATTATCCCATCAAAGTTACAGCCAAACTATCTCATGGAAAGACCAGTGTGGCCCAAACACAGAGCACGGTCCCAGCAGGTATACATCAGCATCGGTTATTGTCATGTGTACTGTTTTATTGTATTATTTTATTGCATAAATAAATGTTCATCAAGGCCACCCTCAGATGGCCCTGTGCAGTTGTACACATTTTTGTCTTATATATTTTTATACCATAATGTATTTGTTTGTTTATTTTTGTCTATTTTTTTTTTTTGCTATTTACACATTTGTTCTAAACTTATTGATAAATTAATTTATTTAAGCTTATATAATTTTTTTGATCAATTTATCTAATTATTTAGATATTTATGCATTTATTTATATATAATTATTTAACCTTATTCATGCTATTTGCTCTAATATTAATGCAAAAATATATTAAAATGTATTTATTCATTTATTACTCTTCATCTCCTTTATACATATTATGTGTCAGTGGGGCATGTCATTGTATACAAAGCAATTAATGATTATAATTATATACAAACATCGGTATCAGTTTTTTCTCTAGAAAGCACTTCGACGGTAATGAAGTTGTAATTTTAGCCTAACTTATATTCACCTAAACTGATGTAGCTTAATATGGAAAAGTGTAATTGAAATGAACCTCCGTTCTGCTCAAACAAGCATTAATGTGTGTTTTGTATTTTCTTTAAAGGCTCCAGCAGACTTCTGTCTCTCCCACCTGTGAGTATATGATTAAATCTCCTAATAAGATTTAGAAATCAGTAAAGTTGCATCAGTGGCTGTTTCTTTGTGAGCTACAGAACCAGTCTAAAGTTTGGAATCAGTAAAATTTTTATTTTTAATGTTTTTAAAGGAAGCCTTCATTTATTATACAGCAAAACTGTAAAATGTAAAACACATTGGAAGAACTATTTTCCCAAAAAGTATCAATTAAATGTATTTATATGATTTAAATCATTCAAAAAGCATTCTAATATTGCAGATTATTATTATTATTATTGTTATTATTATTGTTGTTGTTATCATTATCATCATCAGTGTTGAAAACTGTTTGGCTTCTTTATACTTTTCAAGGAAATTGGAGGGTAGGCTTTAAAAATACAAATAATTGGGTAATTTAATAGATAACTTAAATAATACTCGTTACAAGGTTATGCCGAGTTCAGACTGCATGATTTTCAAAGTAGTCATGTCACGGCTGTTTTCACACTGCATGACTATCTGGGTTATCGTTCCGTCGGCGCTGTGTTTACACTGCAGGATGGATTGGCGACAGGAGAGTTCACACTGCATGACTTTAAAATAGAAAGAATCACAGACAACTTTGTCCAAACTACGTCTCACAGCCAAACAAACGCGAGAAGTGACGTGGAAACAACGTGAGGTCACGTAATATATCTTTCGTTATTAACTACATAATGTAAACAGAAGGCTTTAGAAACGTGTGTTGCTCACCTGACTTTTGAAGAGAATTAACAATCTCTCCTCAACTTTTTTTAAGTTTTCGACGTAATTGTGATATTGATCAGATGACACGTCAAACGGTCACAGTGCTCGTGCCAAATTTACACTTGTTTTTCCTCCATTTCTTGGGTCCAAATCAACTGAAAATGAGCGCTTTTAGCTTCTCTCCCAGCCTCCCGCTGGCCTGCAGGTAACTACACAAGTGAATGCTGCTCTCTCATTGGCTGTAGGTGATCGCGGATGTTATTTTCAATCAGAACACATTTCACATGGCATGATTTCCATCGCCGACAGATCCTGATATTTAGCATGCCAAATATCTCACGGGCATCAGCGACTCATCGGCGATTCTCTCATATCACGTCCTTGATAGTTCATACTGTGTGATTGACACTTGCGTGCACGAGCACCGATTTCAGGCATTTGTCGTCGATTTCTCAAAACCTGTCGGCGAGTCAAAATCAGGGCTAAAATCATGCAGTCTGAACTCGGCATTACTGTGACGGTTGGGTTTAGGCAAAGAGCATAGAATCAACAAGAGGCGACACTCTAGTGCAATTTAGGAAACAGCCACTAGATGGTGCGGCGGCCATTTTGGAATAAAAACTCCAATAGAACAACAGCATATTATAAGTGTAAAATAAACTATTAAAAGTGCTGATGATTGTGATAGTAAGTGTTGTATTGTCGTCTTTCAGGTTGTATCTCAGCTGTAATGCGCTTTTTAAATAAATAAATTAAAATAAAGCAGCTGCTTGCCATCACGACAGCAATAAGATCCAGTGGGCAGCCGATCGCTTTCACTCCAAAATGGCGGAATCCGGGGCTGTTGCTGGGCGCTGCTGTTGCAATGGATCGTTCTATTGAGTGTCGCCTCTTGGTCATTCTAAGCTCTTTGGTTTAGAGTTGGGGTGGGGGCAGACGATAATAAAATACAATAAATGGGAAATTAAGGAAAAAAAAAATTCTCTTTAACTTCCGGTTAAACGTATCTGTTCTAGCAACAACCCTCTCGGGCAGTATGCTCGGACATTTTGTTTGAATAGGGAAAAATCTAATCCTCCAAAATTACTTGCCAAGCTCACGATTCATATTAAAAATAACCAATAAAATTAAACAACAAATTTAGTTTCATTTCTAAATGTTTGTATCACACAAAATCTGAAACTCACGTCTGGTCTCCCCATTCTATAGCGATCACTGATTGGTTCCTGTACTAAAAGGCGGGTTTTATTTGCTATATAGCAATCACTGATTGGCTCCTGTACTAGAAGGCAGGGCTTTATTCGCCATATTGACAGTTCTTCCTTCTGCGTTCACACATTGCAGCATTCCGGCAAATTACCAGTAATGTTACAACTTCTTTTTCCGGAAAATTACCGGAACGAATTTACCGGTATTTTCAAAAACGACCTGTTCACACATACAGACCTTTCCAGAAAATTGACGATATTTTTCCAGAAAGGTCTGTATGTGTGAAAGGGGCTTTTGTGTATTATCCCGAATAATAACTCCTGTACAGCAGTCTCACAACATTCCGACACTCGATGACACTGCTATAATGTTAATGCTGTTTTGGTGTGTTTACATAGATGAATATGGCCACTGTGTAAATGCGCAGTATAGTTACAATCTTATTAATAACAATATAGATTGTTGTGATAACATGATATTGTTGCCTTCAGTGATTTCTTGAAGATAAATACCAAAAAATAACACAACTGGAATAACTACAGCAGTCGCGATCGTCTGATCTTATATGAAGCAATAAATCGCGGTGACATATGATGACGTGTGCAGGTGCTGTAGTGCTGTCCCATTTCTTAAGGGTAAATTTTGAAGCCCTTCCCCTTCACACTCGGGTACAAAAATTAGGATTGGGCCTTAATGATGATACTTGTAATTAATGTTAAAAGTTTATTTGTTTATTGTGTGTTATTTGTTCATTGCAGGTCTTTTATGATGACATGACTTACTGGTATCCGTATCAGCTGTATCTGGAGGGCTTTTCAGGAACTCGTCTGGTGTTTTCCAACTCCACCACCATGCTCTTCAGCCCCAGGTGCATGTCCATCTTTATCCAGACCGACAAGAACTACTACCAGCCCGGACAGACGGTCAAATTTCGGGTTGTATCAGTTACTCCTGAAGGAAAGCCGTACAGCGGTCGGACTGATATTTTTATTAGGGTAAGTGTCTGGTTAGCATATAAACAAATGCATAAGCTATTTGCATAGAGAGATGGATAAATTAATATACTATAATAACTAACAATTGAATTCAATTAAATGAGTTGATTTCACTCGAATATTTAAAAAAGTTCTTTGTACTTAATATAAGTTAGCTACGTGAACTCAACATTTTATGTATTGTGGTTAGCTTAAACTGACAGCTAATTTTTTGTTTCCAGCAAGCATTTCATATTAAAATCAAGCGTTATTCTGTGTGTTTTTGCCAGCCTGATCTGACGAGGAAACGTAAGTATTTTATGTTTTGTCAGTTTAGTGGCTAATTCGTATGAATTCGGACGAGTTCAGTCGTACGAAAATGTATGATTTTAAAAAGGAGGCGTGGCACCTAACCCCACCCCTAACCTCAACCGTCATTGGGTAATGAGCAAATCGTACCTATTTGTACGAATTAGATCATGCAAATTCATACGAATTAGCCACTAAATCAAAAAGTTACGAATTGCCGTGAGATTGCGTTGGTTTTTGCATAAGATTTATAGGTGTGCAATTTTATAGATGTTTCTGTTATGTAGAAATTTGTAGGGTTACCATTAGAGTAGAATCTGTGGTTTGGCTGAGGATATATTATTTATACCCTACATTTTAGTTATAGTATAAATAATCTATAATTTATTTATGTATAATATAAATATACAATTATTTATATGGGTGGCAACATGGCTCAGTGGTTAGCACTGTCACCTCACAGCAAGAAGGTCGCTGGCTTGAGTCCCAGCTGGGTCAGTTGGCATTTCTGTGTGGAGATTGCATGTTCTCCCTGTGTTGGCGTGGGTTTCCTCTAGGTGCGCTGGTTTCCCCCAGAGTCCAAACACATGCGCTACAGTTGAATTGGATGTACTAAATTGGCTCTAGTGTATGAGTGTGTGTGTGAATGGAAGAGTATATGGGTGTTTCCCAGTAATGGGTTGCGGCTGGAAGGGCATCCACTGCGTAAAACATATGCTGGAATAGTTGGCGGTTCATTCCGCTGTGGTGACTCCTGATAAATAAATTAATTATATACAGTGTTGGTTAAGTTTCTTCAAACAATTTATTAATTAATAATTTCTTCATTATAATTGTATTTAAATGACTATTCCAATTACTTTATCTGAAAAGTATCTTAGGGTTTACTCACACTATGCTATCCGAACCGTGTCCAGGCCCGTTTCCCGGATCATTTGAGAAGTGTGAGTGCTCTGAATAGGGCTCAGGCACAGTTCACTTGGACGGCCCTGGCCTGGTTGGAAGAGGTGGGCCTGAGTGCGGTTCACTTGGGCTCAGGCGCGGTACGCTTACAGTGTGAGTGCAAGCGCGCCTAAGCCTGAAACTGAAAGCGAGACGTGACTTTTAAGGGACTGTTTTATATGGATTAATTAATCATTCGTACTGTTCAATGAACGCAAACTGTCGTAGATTATTAAAGAAGCTAACCCCTCACTGCACGACACCTGCGCCTTCAGCAAACCTCCTAATTCCTGCAGCACGAGGACTTTATGATTGTTTATGAGCGTCAAAAGTGGCTGATCTGTTCGGCAAAATATTAGACTGCGTGTCACCGCATATCAAACAACTAAAACGATATAACTAATAAGAAATCTCCACTGTGCTGAGCGAGAGCGCTTACTGAACAGTGCATCATCGATGACGTAAGCGCGCCCAGGCCCGAATGTAATGTGAGTGCGGGCCGTCGGGAGAGACGGAAAGGGGGACAATCGTGCTTTGGCCCGGTTCAAGGCAACTGTACATAGTGTGAGTATGGCCTTAGTTACTCTGTAGTTGAATTACTTGACTAAGTGTTAAAAATTCACATGAATCTTGATGCACAGACAATAGAAATTAAACTCTTAGGGCCCTATCATACACTTGGCGCAAATGTTATTTGCTAGGTTTAGCTCGACGCAAGTGTCACTTTAACGTTTTGTATTTTTCCGTCTTTAAAATAGCAAAAGGATTCGGATAACCCTTAATGCATTTGCTCCCTGCGCTTCAGGCTTTGCGCCTAGATCGTTAAAATAGAGCCCTTAAAAGATTCGAGGGCCTTTAATTTATTTATTTATTTATTTTTTAACTAACACTTAAATTGTAAACAATATATGTAACAAAACACAAAAGTTTTAAATGAATGATACTATGTTTTGTACATATTATGTATTAGCATCAATACATATCGTTTCAATGTGCAGTTGTCAGATGCATAAAATCTTCTTTAGTTAAAAAACGTAGTCGTGCAAATTATCTGAACAATAAAAATATATATAAATACAATTGAAGAGTTCAGATGCATGTCGTCTGAAAAAAAGTGCTGTCTGAAATTTCCAATTTGAGGAGCTGAAATAGGCCGCACCATTGACCAACTAAAAACTGAGCAGATCATGTTAATTATTCGTCTGAAAAAAAGTTCTGTCTGAAATTTCCATTGGAAATGAGCATTTTTTTTCCTCAGACTCTTCTGTTTATGTCGAGTTATTTCATTTTAAAGACCTTTAAAAGAGTGTATTCTTTTCCATAAACTTGAAGTTACTGAACCTACAGACAGGAGCCTGATAAAAATGCTCATTTTTGAAGGAAAATTTAAAGGGCTTTAGAGGTTTTTGCATCTGAACTCTTCAATTGCTCTGCTTTTCTGAATCAATATTTTGTTATATGTTTATGAACTAATTTCTCCATTTCTTTTCTAAAGCATGTCCAATTGTCTTGAGAAATTATTAATTAATTATCAGAAATTTATTTATTTTTTTGTGAAAATGATATATTACTCTGCTTCTCTCAGTTAATGTTTTATAGAACTGTTGAACATATTTACAGTATTTAAGGCACGTAATTAAATGACCTAAAAATGAAAAGTAATCCATCACTTTACTTTTTTAGTAGAAAAGTATATAAATTATAAAAACTTTGAAACTAATTACCCAACGTGGAACCCTTATGGCTCGTTTCCACTGACTGGTACAGCACGGTACGGTACGGGTCAGGACAGGTCACCTTTATCAGGCTTGCATTTCCACTGCTTAAAAGGTACCAATAGTACTCTTTTGGTGGGTGTGGTGTACGACAGAAAGTAGCAGTCAACGTCATTTTCGCTCGAGAAAATGTCTAAAGTAAAGCTGTACGGGTCGCTCACATATCATATGTGAAGCACTTCTCACAAAACAGATGCTTTACACACATAAATACTTCTGTATAAATGTTTATTACTAACTTTTCTATGAACATGAGTTGATTATAACTGCAGATCAATGACAGTGCGGAATAGCCTAGTGTAACGTCTGCAATTCTATAAAATAAATAAATAAATGAACATATATGAACACATACAGACCATTACAGTCTCCGATATATTACCACTTACAGAAAAACTACACACAGCATACATTTAGTCCTTATTTAGGTTCAAAACAGCAGGAAATAGAGCCCACAGTCAGTGCAGACCTCTCATGATTAAATGTGTCTGTAATCTTCAGCAGCACGTGTAGCCTCTTGTTAGAAAGTAATTCCATCATTCCGAGTTCATAATAGTCCAAAAGGTGATGATAATAGTTAAACATGGCAGTTTGTTCACGTTTGCTGAAAATAATGCGTTCCTTTTTTTCCGGCTTCTCCTTTTGTTTTTTCGCTCGTCACTCTCGCGTTTGTCAGTTTCTGACAGGATCAGGTTTCAAAAACACGTCAATAATCAAGCGCACGTTATTATCATCAGCTCAAGAAGTTTGTTATTTCAAATATAGACGCGGGACGAGCGCAAGCAAGACAGCAAAACCGCTCGCTCTTCAGACTGGCTCGTAAAAAACTACAGGACACAGGGTAAAATCTGCTTTTTTTTTTGGCTTTGTGGCTGTTCATCAAGACGACGACAGTGTTCATTTGAGCCCAGATAGAACAGGGCTCATTATTATATGTTATTATATATATTTATATAGTCTCTCGGCTGTGTATGAAAACATGGCAGCTTCTTTGTTTTCATTCTGGCTTGTTGCGTGAGCTCGTGACGTATCTCTGTAAACCAATAGTGTTCAGCTGCGCGTCTAGCTCCGCCTTTGGGACCGTTTTTTGTATCCTTTCTCGTGTTTGGTACCCTTTCGAAAGGGTGCCGAAAAAGTGGTACGGTACGGTTTGGTTCGGTACGCCTTTTGACAGTGGAAACGGCCATAAAAGCGTACTGACCCGTACCGTACCAGTCAGTGGAAACGAGACATAATTAAACCCAACAATAAATCCACAAATATAATCTAGCTAATGTCAAAAAGTCTCTAATAGTTAAATTAACACGTTATTGCTATACAGTTAATCATAAAGATTAGAGTTTCTGTGATGTTTATGTGAACAAACTGATTAAACTAGTTTATTTCTTTATTTCAATTTAATTATACCCAAGATTGTATAAATAAAAAAACACCTATGTGCCACCCTGCTCGTCACAAACATGCTGTTGTAGTACAAAATAAAATTAGGTTCTACTAGTTTGTTTACTCAAAATATTTTGAGTGGATGAGTTTCCACAAAGTCTGTGTAATTTGAACTTATCAGGTTTTCCAGTGCACATATTCCATTGTTTTTGTGTGTTTCTTAATGCGAGCAGGATCCCAAGGGGAATATGATTCGACAGTGGCTCGCTGTGGACAGTTTTCTAGGCGTCATTTCTAAAAAACTGAACATCTCTCAGAATCCACCGCTCGGATCCTGGAAGATTACAGCTGGAGTCAATGTAAGTGAAAAATGTTTTTGCCTGTTAGAGCCGGACAATATTTATCTTTAATTTGATTTAAGCATCAATATTGTCTTAATTCTAAGTAGCCATGATTAGCTTATGTTTATTAAAATGTGATGATCATTTGACCCAGAGAGAACAGTTGACATGTATGGTTAAACCAGATTTCTTATTTCTGTGTTACAGACAAGGGAAAATATTTCATAGTTGAAATATAAAACATTGATGTGTAGTTAAGGGTAAAACCCCCTATTGGAAACAATTTGACGCTTCAAATGAGGGTT
The DNA here is from genome assembly GCA_903798205.1 of Danio tinwini. Classification (NCBI taxonomy): domain Eukaryota; kingdom Metazoa; phylum Chordata; class Actinopteri; order Cypriniformes; family Danionidae; genus Danio; species Danio tinwini. Next base: position 6,347,722 of record CAIGQZ010034990.1, on the reverse strand, counting down.
CTTGTAGTTACATTGTAATGCCAATAGATGGCAACATGCAAACATAAAAAACCCTGATTTGTTATTAAATCATTTGTTAAAGAGTTTCTTTAAAAATTCTGATTCGTACAGTAGTAGAATCACCAATATGTGACCTATTAGAACTGAATAATTATTGGTTAAAAGATCTGGTTCTTAATTCGAACCCCCACTCAAGTTGTGTCAGGTAAAATACTAGTAAAGAAAAAGCCATCAAAATCTTAACTGTTCTTTGACTTAAAGAGCAGGACATGTGGGTTTTCGAAAAATATTTTATTTGCAAACATTGCTATTATTTGATGCCTGCAAAATTGTTTATCAAAGAAAGTGCATGATAAATAAAGATCTTGGGCCCTATTATACACTTAAAGAGCCCCTATTGTGGGTTTTTAAAATTGACCTTCCATGTAGTGTGTAACACAGCTCTAAGTGAAGTGAAATATCCAGCTAAAGCTTAAATCTGAAAGTGGACAGCTTTTAAAACTATTGATTCATCTAAAAAAAGAGTCGACTCATAGTGGTTGGATTGAATCGTCTTGATAACGAGTCTTTAGCCGTTTCGGCGTGACGTGGATATGAAACATAAGCCCCACTCACTAACACAGCAAATACAAACAGATCCTGAAGTCATGAGTTTGCAATGTTGTTTGCATTTAAAGAACATTTAAATTTTCTGTGGGAAATACAAGGGATTTTATAGATACTAGTATTGAACAGTTCATTCCAGCGCATTCACTTGAGAGTAGGCTATGAAAGCTGTTGCATGTCCAATCCGCCTGTGGAAGCCAGTTCAAGCCAAACAGTGAGAACAGCGCCTACTAGTGTCACAGAATACAATGGAATTTGGTAACGCGTGCAAAATAAGGCCAGTTTATTAGGTACGCTAGGCTTTGGGCTGGTGCACAGCACTGGAAAGAAGGCTCAGGGTTAGCAAGATGGGAACCCCCAAAGATAGCTTGCCAGAGGACAGAGGAGGAGTGCTACAACACCCTGGCTAGGGATGTACAGGTAAGCCCTGAGAACATATAACACTTCACGCAAGAGATGCCACTGCAATGGTTGCAAATAGAAATGATCTACAGCTGAGAGGGTAGAAAAGCTCCAAAATGAACGATAATTAATGAAATCAGACCTGGCCCATGACACATTTCATAAGTGTAAGTAAATAGCTGCCTCCTTGTTTTCTCTAGCTTGTAAAGTATGTATTTAATTGTGTTGTTACTTGTAACCGCTTGCACTGTATCAGGTTAACTCTATTCCCATATCGCGTCTAATGCCAAGTTGAAAACGCGACGCCTGCTGCTTTGTTTACAGATTTAAATGAGTTTGTGGTGTTTAACTGCACTGCTTTCGAGGGTGAGGTGTCTGAATAACACTGTTGAGAACTGGATACTGTTTACTGTGGTGTAAGTAAGTTTCACTATGAAGTGTGTTTTGGGCATCTGTTGCGATCTGATCCTATAACAATGTTGGCGATCGGAGGCTTGATATAGGGCTAAACGCTGTCAACCAATGGCAACAGGCTGTCATCGGTCCAATCAGCGCAGATTAGCTTCGCACTAAGGAGGGGTTTGGAAACAAATGAATCGCAGAACGATTTATATGGGAGTCGCTGGGATAATTAGGTAAAAATAAATGCATATTATAAGACCATGAAAGTGTTTTTTGACCTTGCATGCATATCAGTATGTTGTTGAAGCCGAAATATGACCCTTTTTAAATGCATAATAGGGCTCTTTAATAAGGTGCAATAAGGCCAAGACATGTTTGGTGTGATTTGTTGCTATTTTCAGACCAGTGCAACAGTAATTTTCATGTTTTGCGCCATGTTGTTTAAATAGCAAATGCATTTGTGCCACTTTGTGGATTCATGGGTGTGCTGGTCTAAACAGAAGGTGTGTTAAGGCGCATTGTTGGCGTGTTGCTATTTTGAGGAGCTGAAATAGACCGCACCATTAACCAACTAAAAACTGAGCAGATCATGTTAACTATTCGCCTATGCGGGTCCAAACGCTTACACATTACTTAATACACACAGGATGTACAGCAATACACAAATATCTTTACAAATTAAAAGATTCAAATGTTACTAAAACGATTATTTTCTGCGTAAGTATACAAACCACTACCTCCATGCCTTCACCTCAGGGGGCTTTTTTTTAGTTTATTCATGACAATCTGCATTTGTATAATGTTGTTTTTTATTATTAGTATTATTATTTATTATGCATATTATATATGCATATTTATTAGTTTGAATAAAAACAAGTTTAGATTTGTCCACCTGTTGGGTTTTGGAGACGTCTGCATCACCATATGAGACATAAGAACAGGATGTGTGTTTGGATATAACTCAGTTTTTTGATTACACTTCGTTATTATTGTTTATTTATTCATTTGCTGGAAATTAGAACTGAATTTAGAAATAGTTTTCAAACAAATCTTTGCGCTTAACAAGCAAAATTAAATTTTTAAGCTAATAGATGTCTTCGGTGGAGTGCGTACAACGCCGTTTCCTTACTCCACGAAAGGAGTAAAGTAAAGAGTAAAAATAAAGAGAAAGTAAAGAGGCTCATTCTTTATCCTCGCGCTGCAGATGTCCTGTTTAACTGTTTTCTAACTAGTGAATCATTAAGTTTTTCCACTTACAAAGTCTGTTATGTAAATAGCAAATGCACCATAGCGCGACGCAACTGACTCTTAGGCCGTGCTCACACTATGCTATCCGAACCGTGCCCAGGCCCGTATCCCGGATCGTTTGAGAAGTGTGAGTGCTATGATTCAGGCTCAGGCACGGTTCACTTGGGCAGCCCTGGCCTGGTTGGAAGAGGTGGGCCTGAGTGCGGTTCACTTGGGCTCAGGTGCAGTACGCTTACAGTGTAAGTGCAATCGTGCCCGAAACCGAAAGCGAGACATGACTTTTAAGGGACTGTTTCATATGGATTAATTAATCATTCGTACTGTTCAATGAACGCAAACTGTCGTAGATTATTAAAGAAGCAAACCCCTCACTGCACGACAGCTGCGCCTTCAGCAAACCTCCTAATTCCTGCAGCACGAGGACTTTATGATTGTTTATGAGCGTCAAAAGTGGCTGATCTGTTCAGTGAAATATTAGATTGCGTGTCACCGCATATCAAATGACTTAAACGATATATCTAAAGAAATCTCCACTGTGCTGAGCGAGAGCGCTTACTGAACAGCACATCATCGATGACGTAAGCGTGCCTAGGCCCGAATGTAATATGAGTGCGGGTTGCCGTGGGGAGACAGGAGAGGGGACAATCGTGCTTTGGCCCGGTTCAAGGCAACTGTACTTAGTGTGAGTACGCCCTTAAAGGGAATGGTAGATGAAATTGGTTTAATGCATCTTATGCTCAAAACACACCCATAACTAATTAAGAGAATAAGAACAACCCTGTTAGATCATGCGCTTAAAATAGCAAATGTGGACCCTTAAAGCTTTTGCGCCATGCGCTTTAGACTTTGCACTTAGATTGTTAAAATAGAGCCAATTGTCTCACCATCCAAGTAACATTTTGCATAATCCCTCGCTGCCAGTCAAATATGAATAGTGTGAAATGGGCGTTTCGATTCTGACACAGAAAGGTCAATCAAAACAAACATGATCTGCTGTTCAATCAAAGCAGTGCTGACTTATGGAAGGGGGAGGGGTTTACAAATCTTATTGTCACCCTGAAACAGAAGATAACATTGTCCTTTTTTTGTCCATTGTGACTATCTACTTAAAATGGTCCTGAAACTTGAAAAAAATTGTAGAGCGTTGCATGATATTGATCTTTGGAAACCGAATGGATTGTTGAAAGACAAGCGTTACTAAAAAAATAAAGGAGGATTGACAAATGAATGAATAGATGAATTGAGAGCAAAAACGAGACATGACCAAATTGCCCAGTCCTAAAAGCATTCGATGTGACCACAAAGTAAAGAAAGTCGTAAAAATAGACAAAAAATACCTACGTTTATCTATATACTGTATATCTACCTTTATATTCAGCTTCATTCCTCTCCACAGTATGTTTTAAACTGAATGGACTATGTATCACCAAACCTGGACTTTCACTTTCATTAACTGTTATTTTGTCTTGCAGGATGTTATTAACGAGAGAGCGTTCACTGTGGACTACTATGGTGAGATTTCACAAACTGCATGCATCTATTATGATCATTGTTTTGTCAGTGCATTGGTGTTAAGTAAATTAGCATGTTTTCCAGTACTTCCTAGATTCGAGGTGAAGCTGGACGTTCCCTCTGTCCTGTATTATGAAGACACACTAAGAGGGACGGTCACAGCCAAGTGAGTGTTTGTCCTTAACAACTGTGTCATTATTCATTAGACATACAAAATGATTACATTTGACAATGATCCATCTCAGATATTTTCATGGGAAGCCTGTCAGCGGGTTTATGGATGTTACATTTGTCCATGGTTTTAATGGCATTGAAATGCGATATGAACACAAAGAAGTGGTGAGTAGCTTTTATATGAACACATAAAAAAGTCTGACTTATTGGCCCTCCTGAATTATTAGCCTCCTTGTATATTTCCCCCCCAATTTCTGTTTTAACGTAAAGAAGATTTCTGAATATAATAGTTTTATTACCTTCTAATAACTCAGACCCCCTAGTTTTTCATGATTTTTAAAAATATTTTTTTGTGATTAAAATTACTTTGATTTTGTGGCGGTAATTCCCAGACATTTGCGGACAATTTTGCGATTAATATATATATTATTTACCATATTAGGTAGCCAACTATGTTAGATGTGCAATCTGACACAATGTAAAGCTTATTTATTTTGGTCTCTTGTCCAGACAAGATCTAAAACAGATCTAAACGGTAGGGATAAAGCCAAAGGAAGGTTGTATAACTCTTATTTTTATCCACAATCTTACTTTCTCTCAGATTTCACTCACCCAAGAATCTGACATGTACCTCACTCAGGACATGCGTTAGGGCTTCCCCTACCCTAATACACCTACAACATGGATGGCCATAAAACATGTCAATGGCAGGGAATCGTTTTCTCTTGTTAACTGCAGAAAAAGAGTTAAAAGAAAATATTTATTGATTTTACACACACCATAATACCAGCCATACATGTAAAGCACAAATAGTGTCCTTCAATTCGGTCACGTCCAGCGGCCATTATCCTTGCTTACTTTTCTGTCTGCTCAATTGCTCCGATTTGTTTGCTCAAACTTTCTTTTGCAATCTGATGTGCATCAAACGCACAAAACGCCCAATTCACGTCACAGGATGCCTTATCCAATCGTCCAATTAACTTCACATGTAAATCACTCGCGCTTCTTCTGCATTTGCCTACTGCACAGGCTGCAAAACAATTCCTCCCCTTTCCATGTAATGTAATGATTGTGAGGGTGCAAGTGAGACATTATTTTGAGAGACACTCATATACATCACGTGTGCTGTGGGGTTGCACGTAAAACAATTCATGTGTGTGGTTTGGAATTGAATGTTTTATGAGATTATTTACATTTTTTGTGATTTATTTTGTGTTTAATGAATTTAATTAAAGAAAATTTTTACTTTTTGTTGATTTTTGAGTCAGTCAGTCAGTCAGTCAGTCAGTCAGTCAGTCAGTCAACAGCGGCCTCTGGTGGATTTTTGCAAGAACAACAGGTAAGAATGTCGCTCAATAGAAATTTGAGATCTCAAAAAACGTACACAGCAGCCTCTGGTGAATTCACGAAAACGTAGCTAATGGGACGTATTTTGAGCTCTCCAGAAATGTATATAGGGGTACGTTTTCAGAATGAGCCTGGGTTGGTAATTAGGCAAGTCATTGTATAACGATGGTTTGTTCTTTAGACAATCGAAAAAAATATATAGCTTAAGGGGGCTAATAATATTGACCTTAAAATATTTTAAAAAAAATTAAGAACTGCTTTTATTCTGGCTGAAATAAAACAAATAAGACTTTCTCCAGAAGAAAAAATATTATAAGAAATACTGTGAAAAATTCCTGAATCTGTTAAACATCATTTGGGAAATATTTGAAAAATAAAGAAAAAAAATCAGGAGGGAGAATAATTCTGACTTCATTTCATTTGAAACCTGTTATATGTAATTTCAGCTGACTCTTTATTTTCTCCGCTGTAGATAGAGGGTTTTGCTGAAATCACTTTTGACATGCAAGACTTTTCCACACGGTTCAATGATTATTCATATCCATATTATGACGGCTACAGACCCAGTGAATTTATCGACGTCAACGTAAACATCACAGAGAGTGCTACAGGTGCGTCATTTTAAAATTTACCTTAAACAAATCACATGCACTCATTCATGCATAATAAATACTATATTCTTAAAAATGCACACATTGAGATTTATACTGTTTTTCGTTTGTGTGTCTGTAGGTTTAATGTACAACTGCAGCGCAAGGGTTTCCATTGTGACAAATGAATATAAGCTAGAGTTTTTGCAATATCCACATATCGTTAAACCCTCCATGACCTTCACCGCTAAGGTAAAGAATGAAAAGCATGACTTTTATTCATCTACGTTTTAAGTAAATTGAGGTGATAATCAATGTTTATTGATTTGATTTATGGATTTGGAACAGAAAATCAAACACTTAAAACAATTCTTCAAACAAAATACATCTCATCATGATATGATTATTATCTTCCTCACCCATTATTTTTTACCACATCTTTCCACGTCATTGGTCTAGTACTTCAACTTATTTCTTCTACATATTATATATTCAATTCACCACTTGAAGTTTTCACTGGATGTTGGTAACAACCAAAGAAATCCATATATATATATGCAGAGAAAACTTGTTAACAAATGAAGTTATGCGTAATACAATAAAATGACGCAGGGAAAGAGTTTTGAACACATGAAGAAAGGCAGTGAAAGCCCAGACAGCAGCTCAAATCTCTTAATAGTTCTTTGGCAGTTTCTGCCTTTCCAAATTGTAAATGAATATTAGCTGCTTCAGTCCAACACCTACATTGAGATCTTGATGTTTCTGTGGGTCCTATCCATCAAATTTGAGCTTTATTTTGTGTTTTATATAAGATTTTACGTCAGGCGATTGCCTGGGTCATTCTACAGCTTGATTTTCTTTCTTTGAAAGCATTTGAGAGTTTCCGTGGCTGTGTTTTGGATCATTGTCTTGCTGAATTGTCCACCCTGGTTTCATCTTCATCCTCCTGCTAATGTAGATGTTGGATTGCAGCTAATATTCATTTACACTGAGGAAGGGCAGAGGATTGCTAAAGGACTACTGAGAGATTTCAGCTGCTGTCTGGGCTTTCACTGCTTTTCTACACCTCCCTTTCTTCATGTGCTCAATACTTTTTTCCTGCGTCATTTAATTTCATTACACACAACTTCATTTGTAGTGGTGTAACAGATTAAAAATCTGCAGTCCGGATCACACTACAGTTTTTTAGTCAGGGATCGGACCATTTTTCGGATCAGCAAAAAAGTGAGGAGACAAATGTCATTTGCTTTACATGTTTATAAAAATATTACTGCAAAAAACATTGTTTTTAACAAGCAGAACTTAGAAACTGTAATGTTAATAAAAATCAAGAAAGATGAAAAAAGAAAGTATTAAATATGAAATATGATCTTTGCTACTGTTGCTGATAATGCTAAATATAGAAATCTAACATCTTGTACAAAAGATCATATTTATCTTCAGTTAATGATTCAACAAGTCTCACATAAAACTTCATGTTTTATTATACTGTACGAGTATTATTTTTGAAAACCTATTCAGTGACATCATTTTGATGGTTGTTTGTCGCCATCTGTTGGTTACACAATGTAATTGTTTTATCAGCGTCAAACATTCACTAGCGTCATGTTTCATTAAACGGTGATTTTAATCTTTACCATAAACATCAGTGTTTATATCTCCAAGCACTTATGTGTTATTTAATTGTTTGTAACTCACTGAAAAAGTGTAAAAACTGAATCTCTTTCGATGCAGATTTGAATGCAGCGCTTTGAAGGATTAATAAACATATGCAAATCATTATCATATATCGTTCATGTTGCGCGGGTTTGAATTGACATCACGATCTTTTAATGTTTAATTGTGCAGCTTTACACTGAATGCATTAATGCAGGCTAAACAAGCAGTGACAGAAAACACATTAATTTAAAAGCCTAAGAAAGCATTTAAGTAGGTCCCACCACAACTTTTCCCATCATCAATATATGTTGCAGGAAAGCCAAAATGCTTTCATGCACACGATTTGCATGATGCGGAAGGTGATCTCTCTGCAATTGTATATAAATGTTGGATTAACCGACAAATTCAAAATAAATTATTAATCCGCGGGTCATGTGCGTTCCGAACCGTGAGTTTTGATCCATACGGATCACGGATCAACAGTGATCCGTTTCACCCCTATTCATTTATAATCTAATTAGATTAGTTTTCTTTGCATATATGGATTTCTTTGGTTGTTACCAACATCAACAGCTTTAGAAAAATGTTTTCTGAGATAAATGATGACGTGCTCAATACTTATTTTCCCTGTTGTATGTTGTATGTGTATGTATTTATTCATTTTTATTTTGTTTCTCCTTAGTACATATTAAAGTTCCCAAATCAATAAACACAGTGTTAATACAAGTTTATTTACTGTTTTTTGGTGTGAAATATGACCTTGAGAATGATATTTTTTTGTGTTGTATCTGTGTTCAAGCTGAAGTTGAGTCTGTATGACCAGCGGGCGCTGTCTGCTGAGGATCAGAATAAAAGTGTTCGTCTGGCAGTGATGCAGCACAAGCTGAGCCCCTGGACATGGATGTGGAGTGACGAAGGACCTCTAGGGCCTCGTATGATGAACAGCACACCCTCCACCAGCTTCACTCCTATCAGTAATGGGGGACCTCAAGGGCCTCATATGATGAACACCACACCCTCCACCAGCTTCCCTCCCATAAACGACCTCCCTGTCCAGAACATTGATCTTCCAGTCACTGCTGACGGCCTGATGTCTTTTCAGATCCAGCTCTCCGACAGCGTGGCCACTCTCGATCTAGAGGTGCCAGCACTGCTTTCACACTTTCCATTAGAGCTGCATAAGGAGCCGATCACACCGAACATGCTTTTTGTGTTGAGAGGTGCATCTTTTTAATGGTTTTCTAATGGCTGCAAGTGTTGTGAGCATCCTGCGTGCCTCACATTTTAACCACCCCCAGTTGAAAAAAGTTCACTCTGAGCAGAAAACATCAGTCGCATCTTTTTCATCCTCCAATCAAATGAAAGCACAGGCTGGGTTTCTGTTGAGGTGACAGCAGTGTTTGGCTGCGTCCGAAAACGCATATTTCAATACTATGTAGCACGCTAAAAACAGTGTAGTGAATTAGTTCAACGTGAATTTAAGATTAATTTGAATGCCGCTACAAAAGAATCGACTCTTTAAATCCGAACAAACAAATTGTCCAGCGATCATTCGAACGGACAGTTGACTTCACCTATGGCTTGCCTTCTATGGTCTCTTTAGGGTTACATTTAGTTTACACCAGTTCAGTGGTAATCTGGAGGTGTTACTTGCATTCCTTTTGTGATGTGAAGAACTCTCTCTGTTGAGTGGGGGTTTCCACATGGTTAGCTGGTGGTCAGCTCTTTGTTCTGTGAGGCTTGGAGTGGGGTGGAGTCTGTCGTTTCAAGTTTTTGAAGGACTAGTCAAAAGGACTAGTCGTGTTGACTTCTGGTTTCGCGGCGTACTAAACTTAACTAGACTCTCGTCGGAAAAGAAAGAAAGGAAGGTATCGGAGATGGGAATGTCAGAGTGGTGTGGTTAACCCATTTTTGTTAGGGTCCACACCTGCTCCCTGGACCTAAAGAAAAGCTGTGTCGGTTCTCTTCTTCGTTCTGACCTTCTCTGGATGTTCTCGGAGGATTCTTTCTCGGGTGCGGCCTTAGTCACCGGCTTTTGTAAGTTTGGTTTTGTACCCACCCTCAGGAGCCGAATTGACCAATAAGAAGTTAACTCCTCCGAGGCACGTTTTATTGTCTTTTGTTCCAAAGTGTGGTGATTTGCATAGGCATTCTAGGTGTAAGCTGATGCAGTAAATGTTTAAAGTTTCTTAAAATGTTAATATGTTGCACACGTATTAACATAAAATGTAAACAGTCGTTTAGTACACCAAATTAGCTTTGCAGGGACATCAAACATGAACCATCTATGATCTTGTTTAGCTTTGGTAGTTAAACATTGATTGCAGGAGTATTAAAACCATAATATTATTACATGAGCAAGAGACTTGCTGCAAAACACCCAATTACACACAAAGAGAGAATACTACTGACATTCATACTGTATAAATTGTACTTTTCTAACAGCCGAGTGGTACGTTTATATTCAAATGCAGTACCTACTGAGTAGTAGGCGATTTCGGACACAGACTTTGTTAACAAGACAACTATGGAGACTTTTAAAGATGGACAAGATGTTGCTGTTTTGAGTTTTCTGAAACTGTATGACTTCACAAATCTTGAATATCGCAATATTATTTTTAACAATCACACACAATACGCAGCTGAATCAGTCATTGTCTAGCTACATAAGGCACACCACACTGCCTTTTTTTGTTGACAAGAAAAAAAGAAGTGTGTGATTTTCATGTTACTAGGGCAACCACTGAATTAGCTGCGTATTGTGTGTGAGTGTTGCTGTTATACGTGTAATATTTAATGATTGTCATATGAGTCATACAGCTCCGGATAACTCGAAACAGTGGCCGCTAGTTTCTCCTCCATCTTTAAAAGTCTCCATTGCTGTTAAAAAGTGAGACGAAAAGGTCACGTAAACAGCGTAACCAGACACTTGAGACCATTATTAAACCATTCAAAAATGGCGTCTCGCAAAAAGCACTTTTAGTGTCATTAAGGTCTAATTCTGCAATAAACTGGCTGTGTCTCATTTCAGAGGCTGCATCCTCCGAAGGAAATTGATGCCAAATTTATGAGGTTCCATTGGTTGTATTTTCAATTCACAGTTTCAGCTTGTGCAATTTAAAGTATAATGAAAATGTTCCTGTTGTTTATATCCCAACTTTTATCTCAGCACTTCAGTCACAAGTTTTTAAAGCAGAAATAATAATGCTGGAAGAATTTTTACATATAATCACCATGTGTTTATTAAACGTTTGATCACATCTCTACATACGCATGCCTGGTGGCTGGGTTTTTTCCCACGGAACCTGGCCAGGCTTAGCCCAAAGAAGTGACGTGGGACTATCCTCCTGCAGGCCCACCACCTGCAGGGGGAGCCGTAAGGGGCCGGTGCATTGTGGAATGGGTGGTGGTCAAAGGTTAGGACCACGAAAACCCGATCGTCAGGCACAGAAACTGGCTCTTGAGACATGAAATGTCACCTCACTTGGAGGGAAGGAACCCAAACTTGTGTGGGAGGTGGAACGGCACTGACTAGAGATAGTTAGCCTTACCTCCACGCACAGCTGGGGCTCTGGAACTCATCTTCTTGATAAGGGTGAGCATAAGGGTGTCCATTAGTGTACATGGCACCATGACACCCTAGGGCGGAGTTCAATGATTGACTTTGTAATTGTATCATCTAATCTCTGACCGTGTCTTGGACACTAGGGTAAAGACAGGGGCAGAGCTGTCAATTGATCACCACCTGGTGGTGAGTTGGATCCACTGGCAGGGGGGAAAGCTGGATAGACCTGGTAGGCCCAAACGTATTGTGAGGGTCCTCTTGGAACGTCTGGCTGAATCTCAAGTAAAAGAGATTTTCAACTCTCACCTGCGGAAGAGCTTTGACCAGATTCTGACGGAGGCAGGAGACATTGAGACCGAGTGGTCCATGTTCTTCGACTGCATTGTTGATGTGGCCTAGAGGAGCTATGGCTGTAATGTCTGCGGTGCCTGTCGAGGTGGAAATCCACAAACCCGGTGGTGGACACCGGAAGTAAGGGATGCCATCAAGCTGAAGAAGGAGTCCTACAGGGCTTGGTTGGCTTGCAGGACTCCCAAGGCAGCTGATGGGTACCAACAGGCCAAGTGTGCTGCAGCCCGGGTGGTTGCGGAAGCAAAAACTCGGGCCTGGGAAGAGTTAGGAAAGACCATGAAGAAAAACTCTCGGTTGGACCCAAAGAGATTCTAGCTAATTGTCTGGGGCTTCAGGAGGGGAAAGCAGCTCCACATCAACACTGTTTACAGTGGAAGTGGGGAGATGTTGACCTCGGTCAGAGGTGAAAGGAATACTTTGAGCACTTTGAGAATACTTAACCCCACTGACATGTCTTACATTGAGTAAGCAGAGACTGGAGATGCAGGGGTGGACTCACCCATCACCCAAGCTGAGGTCACTAAGGTAGTTTGCAAGCTCTACAGTAGCAAAGCAGCGGGAGTGGATGAGATTTACTCTGTGTATCTTAGGTCTCTAAATATTGTGGGGCTGTTTTGGCTGACACGTCTCTACAATATTGCATGGGGGTCGGGGACAGTACCTCTGGACTGGGCAACTGGGGTGGTGGTTTCCATTTTTAAGAAAGGGGACCGGATGGTGTTCTCCAACTTTAGGGGATCACACTCCTAAGCCTCTTTGGCAAAATCTATGCCAGGGTACTGGAGAGGAGGATCCGGCTGATGGTTGAACCTAGGATTCAGGAGGAACAATGCAGTTTTTGTCCAGGCCGTGGTACACTGGACCAGCTCTATACCCTCACCAGGGTGCTTGAGGGTTCATAGTAGTATGCCCAACAAATCTGCACGTGTTTTGTGGACATGGAGAAGGCATTCAACCGTGTCCCTTGTGGCATTCTGTGGAGGGTGCTCTGGGAGTATGGGGTCAGAGGTGCTCTGTTAAGGGCTGTATCACCCCTGTAACAACAGATTAGAAGTTGGGTTTGCATTGCCGACAATAAGTTGGACTTGTTTCCAGTGCATGTTGGACTCCGGCAGGGCTGCCCTTGGTCACCAATTCTGTTCAGAACTCTTATAGACAGAATTTAGAAAAGTTAGAAAAGTACAGCCTTGAGCTGGAGGGGGTCTGGTTCGTTGACCACAGGATTTCATCTCTGTTATTCGCAGATGATGTTGTTCTTTTGGATTCATCGAACATGGACCTTCAGCATGCATTGGGGCGGTTTGTTGCGGAGTGTGATACGACTGGGATGAGAATTGCTTGGGTGATGACCGAAAGAACAAGATCTCATATACAAGTGGCCAAAATGAGTTTCCTTCACAGGGTGGCAGGGAACACTCTTATAGATAGGGTGAGGAGCTCTGTCACCCGGGAGGAGCTCGGAGTAGAGCCATTGCTCCTCCACATTAAGAGAAGTCAGCTAAGGTTGCTCGGGGATCTGTTTTGGATGCCTCCTGGATGCCTTCTTAGGGAGATGTTTCAGGCATGTCCCTCTGGGAGGAGGCCTCGGCGAAGACCCAGGACACGCTGGAGGGACTATGTCTCTTGGCTGGCCAGAGAACACCTCGGGAAGTCTGGCGTTCTCTCCTAAGACTGCTGCCCCCGCGACCTGGCCCTGGAAAAGCGGTTGAAAATGAATCTCTACATTCAAATCTACATCTGACCCAAAGAGATCAGTTGTCATTTATGCTTACAAAACTTTTAAGAATTAATCGTGCTGCTCTACTTTTCATGGCTTTGGTGCAGTATAGGGGTGTAGGTTTGATGTGCCTGTCTTCATGATGGTTTCAGGCACGGTTTAAAGACACAGTCCAGCATCTTCAGCTCTACAGGAGTTATTCTTCACCAAGTAAATCCTACATTCAGCTTCACAGAGACAGCGAGCCTCAGGTACTTTAGAAATTAAAACATGCTGTATTTTTGATTCCTCTGAGTTTTTATTGACTGACTGACTGACTTCTGCAGGTTGGACGACTGCTGAATTTTACTTTGGAGAGCAGCTTTAACTTGACCAAATTCCACTACCTTGTAAGTATTATGAATCAAACAAATATCCTTTTTAGGACTGAACTTTACGGTTGGCAAAGCCAATACTAAAAAGTACTCTATGATTATTAGTACTATTTAATATTCAGAAAATATTAATAAAATATTCAGAAGAGTTCAGAAAATGTACTTTTAATTGAAGGAAAAAAATAAATTCAGCTGGATTTTATATTATTTTAATTATATGCAACATAACTGTGAGATATATAGTATAATATAATGTAATATATAATATAAAAATAATAATTTTGATTAAAATAGAAATTTTTTAAAATTAAATACATATATTCTGCATTACAGACTATTATATAATATATAAATGTTTGCATCAAATCTATTTTCTAATAAAAACTATTTATTTATAATTGCATATTTGTACTTTTGTATTAAAATTGTCTTGTATTAAATAAAAATATTTTTTTTTGTGTGTGTGTATATATATAGTATATATATATATATATATATA
>CAIGQZ010034990.1:6308067-6323276 GCA_903798205.1 Danio tinwini | reverse complement strand
TGTGTGTGTGAAGCACACTTGGCAATAAAACTGATTCTGATTCTGATATATGTGATGATATAGATATATGTAATGTAAAATTCGCAATATCAAAAAATGTGGTTTTGAGGTCCACACATGAGCAACAATATCAACAATTGAAGCTCATGTTTTCATGTAATGAATGCAAACATTTCTGGATTGATCTTTTTATGTAAACAGTGACTGATTTGTGTGTGTTTATGTTTGTTGTGTTGCAGTGACTCTGCTTCAGCTGTCTTCTCCCTGACCGTGCCAGACAGCCTGACCTCATGGGTGGCTTTTGCTATCGTCATGTCTGAGAATCTGGGTTTGGGCATCAGCGCTCCTGCAGAGGTGATGCGTCACACACACTCCACCTATCACTGATTGTTAACATGCATAACACAGACACAGATTGTTCTAAAGATGTTTGGTTCCCAGCTGACAGTGTTCAGAGATTTCTTCCTGTCGCTGGACCTCCCGGCGTTCCTGATCCGTGGAGAACTGCTGCTGCTGGAAGTCAATTTATTCAACTATATGGATGTAGATTTGGAGGTGAGATACGTCTGATGTTTGTAACCTTTCTTTGATTTAATGGTTTATTTATTAATTGCTTATTAAAGTGCCTTTATTGTTTAATTTTAAAAGGGTTGGTCGATCAGATATTTTCGAAGGCTAGATTGTGATCATTGTGATCACTGATTTTCCTTTAGTCCCTTTATTTATCAGGGGTCACCACAGCGGAATGAACCGCCAACTTATCCAGCTTATGTTTTACACAGCGGATGCCCTTCTACCTGCAACCCAGTACTGGGTAACACCCATACACACTCATTTACACACATACATTACGACCAATTTAGTTTATTCAATTCACCTATAGCGCATGTGTTTGGATTGTGGGGGAAACCGGAGCACCCAGAGGAAACCCAAGACAACATGGGGAGAGCATGCAAACTCTGAAATGCCAATTGACCCAGCAGGAACTCAAACCAGCAACCTTCTTGCTGTGAGGTGTTGGGATCATTTACAGATTTAACCCAAAAAAATGACCAGTCTGTGAGATGAAAAAGAGCCGGAGTCAGAGGTTCAAATAAATAAATAAAGTTTACTGATATAGTTTGCAGTTTCATCAGCTTCAACACTCGCGATGAGTTCCTAGGCCGATCTGCCTTACAATACAACAATGCAGCAATTATACTCTTTACAAAAGTCCAGAAAAGGTGGGATCCAGGTAAACAGTTCTCATTTTGTAAAGCAGAAATAGACAATTCTAAATGTGTGCGTCAGGGAAGAATTGTATCTGATTCCAGATATGGATCGTCTACATGTGTGCGTCAATGGAAGATTGTCTCTTTGACTCCAGATATGGATGGCGACATGGTTCCTGGGGGTCAGGCCGACCCTAAACTATTAGAAGCTGAACTCCAACCTGTAAAAAACTGAACCATGGAGACAACCATGGACTGTTATAGTAACTCAAGGTTGTTTCTTGTACTTTCAGCTGACTTATCAAACTAGTTCAAACCTGGTTTAATCAACATTCAGATAGAATACCCTCACTACACACAAAGTCTATCTAGCATAAAAAGTAAAATCACTTTAAAAGAATTAACCGTAAAAAATAGCAAAATCACTTAAGACATTTAGATCATACCTGCCAACACTCCCGTTTTTCTCGGGAGTCTCCCGTATTTCAGACCCACCTCCCGGTTTGTAATTTCTCCCGGAAAACTCCCGGAATTTCAACCCCTTCCCTCGCTCCTTAGGTGATTGGTACAATCTGTGAACACTCCATTCACACAGGGCTTCAGCGTCAACGCTTGACAGAGGGCGTGTCTAAAGTCGGGGCTGACGCGATCGTCATAGCAGCGTCAGCTAATGAAATTAGTCAGCAATCAGCTACTGTCTGAGCTGGTGTATTTGCATACAGCAATCTGATTGGCTTGCGCTTCCGTCGGCACTTGAAGAGTTGAGAAAGTCCCAACATTGGTCCCAGCTTCTGCAGGGTAAAGTCTAGATTGGATATGCGGCAGGCCGGAAGTGCAATATGCACAATAATATAGCAGCATTTTTTATGACACTGTATAACAATAATTTATATTTATTATTGGTTGGGGTTGGGGTGGGGGTAGGGGTAAAAAAATACAATTTATTGGGTAATTTAATATATAAGATAAATAATACTCAGTACAACTACAGTTTTTACACTTCTGTGACGGTTGGGTTTAGGGTTGGGGTGGGGGTAGACTTTAATAAAATACAATAATTTGGAAATTTTATAAATAACATAAATAATTGCGATCAACGCTACTGAAGCGGAGCCGACGGATCCACAATGACGTCACCCATTCAAAGTGAATGGGAAGCTTTGAAGCGTAACACCCCTGCATCGCCGACATACCAGGCACCTCGTCCAGTCGCTCTGCTCACCCAATCCACCCCCCTCCACCCCCCACCCGACCCACCCCCATTTCCCGGATTTTCAGAGACAAATGTTGGCAGGTATGATTTAGATTGTATTAACTCATAGGAATGACAATAGGAACAGTTGCGTCTAGTCCTCAGTCCTTAATTTCCACTCGAGGTCTCCGTGACCTGACCTAGTTTGGTGGCTCCTGAAAATTTCAAAGAGACAGGCAATGCACTGAACATTCTTACATAAAGCAGTGTATTTAACTTATTCGTTAGTTGAAATCATTTCAAAGTTAACAACTCATTTAAATAACCATATTTAATACAAATAATGAAAAATAGGATGATGAGAAAAAGGATAAACATCCACGCTGAGACGGATGGGACCGGATGGGACGGTAGAAATCCGAATCCTTCAGAGGCGACAGTGCTAACCACTGAGCCATCACTAATTGTTTAGAAAGTAGTTCTAATTGATCTGCTGACCCAGTGTATTCTGATTGGCTTACTGTCTTGTGCAAGGTATCCATAAATGTTGCTTTAATTTTAGGATTATTGATGTCACAAATTCAGGAAGAGTTTGTTGTAGTGATTTCTGTCAAAGAAATGATCTCTGTTTGCGATGTAACTTTACAGATGTTGTTCAAACAACTGTGATGATCAGTTAGATAAAAGCAAAGAGCTTTGAATGACCAAGAGGCGACACTCAATAGAACGTTCCATTGCAACAGCAGTACCCAGCAACAGCCTCAGATTCCACCATTGTGGAGTGAAAGTGATTGGCTGCCAATTGGATCTTATTGCTGTCGCGATGGCAAGCAGCTGCTTTATTTTTTATTTATTTATGTAAAAAGCGCATTAAAGCTGAGATACAACCTGAAAGACGACAATACAACACTTACAGATATGGCTACCAAGAACATGCGTTTCTTCACGCGCAGTGCTGCAATGTTTCACCTGCAGTCACGCGCTTTACTGCGGCTGTAAAGGCCACATTTAAAAAAAAAAAAAAAAAACACAACGCTATTTACGCAATAGCCACCAGGTGGTGCAAGGAACAACCGCTTTTCCATTGACTTACAGTAGTTGTCATGGGTGTTTCGGTGCATGGACAGTATTTGTGTACAAGAGCGCTCGATTCAGCTCCCTCGATGCCTCCAGCAGCTTCTTTATTTATTTATTTTGGAGAACAGGCCCGGTTTGGCTAATCGGGAGGACCGGGAATTCCCGCTTGGCCGGTAGTTGCCACGAGGGCCTGTGTCTGTAGCTGCTTGCACTCTCAGCAGTCGCAGCACTTTTTTCATTTATTTGACCATAGCCTCACTCTTTTTATCCATTATTTTATTCATTATTTTGCCGCAGCTCCGCATTTTTTAATTAATTTATTTATTAAAGTAATACTGTGGTCAAAAGTGTTGCAGGTGACTGTGTAAAACATTTCTTATTCCAAACGCACCAATATCACAGCACCATTGTGGTCCAGTGGTCAGCACGTTGCATTATGACGCCGCCAGCCTGAGTTCGAACCTCGTCAGGATATTTTTTATTTCTTGCGTTAAGACATATAATACTGTTTGGGTTACTTATATAGGTGTACATATTTTATTTTAATTTTTTGTATGACCACCGTTACGAAGGACTGGATATCTATAAATACATTTGCATAGAATATATATTCAGATATTGCCTGAAAGTGCATTGTGATGTTTTAAAGAATATTGTTGGAGATTTAGCTCCCCTTTAATGTTCTCATATTTATGAAAAACATTTGAAGGTCTAAAGCAGCTGTTTCCTTGAAAAATACGTGATAGTGTCATTAGAAACTGAATTGGAAATGACGTTATTTTAATATAGTCAGTCGTGAACTAAAATGGTGTGTTTGGATGCATGTGTGTGTGTGTGTGACCGGGCGAAAGAGCGCTCGCTTCACAGCTCTTGATGCATATTAAATGCATATTAAAACTTATTTTTTTGTATGGATTTTCCGATCCTTTGCAAAAAGAAAATTAAAAATGGCTATGACACATTTTTTTATAGCTTATGTTTGTTTTATTTGGTTTATTTATATTTTTGTATGCTTTTCTTAACACATTTTATCTACATCTTTATGACGCTGTTAGCTGAAATGACATAAAACAACAGTTTTTATATCGTTCTGTTGTATTCATATTTTGTATTATCTCCATATTTCACACGCACATAAAAAAATAAACTAAATTAAAAAATATGAAACACTGAAACTGGGCAATTAATTTAAACCGTTTAAGAAAAACATAACAGTAACTTAAAGTCTGTTGTTATGGAGCCGCTTAGCTCACATGCTCTGGGTTCAGTATGCTCACTATGTTACATAACTGCCCCCTGCTGGCCATATATTTCTCGTGTTAGACCATGTTGCGTTTGTTTCAATCACTCGCACATTCTCAATAGCCATATCTGTACTATCACAATCATTAGCACTTTTAATAGTTTATTTTACACTTATAATATGCTGTTGTTCTATTCGAGTTTTCATTCCAAAATGGCCGCTGCACCATCTAGTGGCTGTTTCCCAAATCACACTAAAGTGTCGCCTCTTGGTGATCCTATGCTTTTTGATAAAAGTGAGATGTAAAAAAAACCTATGAGCTGAAGCTGTTTTTATTCTGTCACAGGTGATTGTAGTTGTCGCAGAAAGCGGGATGTTTGAGTTTGTGTCAGCAGACAGTGCTGAGCTTTCCGTGGCCAACGTGAGGAAAGTGTCGGTGTTGAGTCAGAACTTCACCACGCTTCTGTTCCCCATCAGAGCCACGACACTGGGAGAAATTCCCATCTCTGTCAAAGCCACGTCCGTCTACTCTTCAGACTGGCTCTATAAAACTGTTCTAGTCAAGGTAAGCATTAGTGATGGGAAGTTCGAATCATTTTACTAAGTCATGTTCAGCGCGATGAACAAATCTTTTTTTCTGAGCCAATTTGACAAAATATGATTAAAGGTCCAGTGAAATAAAAATCATTTTTTTAGATGTGAGTTTAAGTCTGTTAGTTTTAAAGATATCTATAATAATAATAATTCCTTACATTTATATAGCTCTTTTCTAGGTACTCAAAGCACTGTACACAATGGGGGGGGGGTTGATTTCCTCATCCACCACCAGTGTGCAGCATCCACCTGGATGACGCATTGGCAGTCATTTTGCGCCAGACCGCACACCACACACCAGCTGATTGGTGGAGAGGAGACAGGGTGATTAAGCCAATTATGATATGGGGAGGGTTAGGAGGCCATGATGTGGGCAGATTTGGCCAGGATGCCAGGGTTAAACCCCTACTCTTTTTCGAAGGACATTCTGGGATTTTTAATGACCACAAAGAGTCAGGACCTCGGTTTAATATCTCATCCGGAAGACGGACCAGCTACTGGTGGAGTGAAGAGACAGTGATAGAGCCAATTTGGTGGATGGGGATGATTGGAGGCCATGATCGTAAGAGCAGATTGAGGGACTTTGGCCAGGGCTACTCTTTAAGTGCCATGGGATTTTTAATGACCACAGAGAGTCAGGACCTCAGTTTAACATCTCATCCGAAAGACGGCGCTCACTGAGCAGCGTAGAGTCCCCGTCACTATACTGGGGCATTAGGACATTAGGTTTTGCATTTAAAAATATTTATTATTACAGTTGAAGTCGGAATTATTGGCCCCCCTGAATTATTAGCCCGTTTATTTTTTCCCCAATTTCTGTTTAATGGAGAAAAGATTTTCTCAACACATTTCTAAACATAATAGTTTTAATAACTCATCTCTAATTATCTTTGCTTTGATGACAGTAAATAATATTACACTTGATATTTTCAAGACACTTCTATAAAGTTTAAAGTGACATTTAAAGGCTTAACTAGGTTAATTAGGTTAACTAGGCAGGTTAGGGTAATTAGGTAAGTTATTGTATAACGATGGTTTGTTCTGTAGACTATCGAAAACAAATTTTGCTAAAAGGGGCTAATAATTTTGACCTTAAAATGGCTTTTTAAAAAAATTAAATTGCTTTTATTCTATCCAAAATAAAGCAAATAAGACTTTCTCCAGAAGAAAAAATATTATCAGACATACTGTGAAAATGTCCTTGCTCTGTTAAACATCATTTGGGAAATATTTAAAAAAAGAAAAGAAAATGTCATAGGGGGTTTAATAATTCTGATTTCAACTGCACATAAATCTAAATCTTGAATATGTTGATGAGTTTTATTTAAATAAAGACAGCACAACGAATAATCTTTGCATTTTTATAGTTCATGCAACACAACTAATACTGAAGTATGTTTTAATTTAAATAAAAAATAAATGTACAAGTTTCTTTTTAATAATTAATTTACAATTTTCTTGAAAATTAAGCACATTCATTTTAGCAAATTTTTTTCAGTATTTTTGATTATCTTATATTTAATACATCAAAGCTAAGCTACCTATGTTGGCCACCGTAATGCCAGATCAGCACTGACATTGCAGAGAATCTATAACTGTGGTTGAACGATCTGTAATATTTATGAGGGCACACAAGGCTGATGTTAATTGTGAAATTTTCTCTGTCTGCAGATCACGGTTGTTTCTTGTTTATGAATTAGAAATGTTAAAACTTTCAGAAGTGATTCACTACCAACAGTGCCTTTTACATGCAAGTTTCTGCGGCGTTATTCCTCAGACAAAAGCGATACAGTGTGCAGAACTATTGTGAAATGTTTGAGAAAACCTGTACTTTCAATAGTCAGTAATCCAGTCTGCTCAACAAAACAGAATTAAAAACTTTCTCTCTCTCTAAAAAAAAAAAAGCTAAGCTACCTGTAAGACCTTAGTATTTTTAAGACTTTTATTTTTTAATACATTTAAGATTTTATTTTTAAGACTTTTTTAGATTTATTAAAAAAACTAAACAATTTTAGGCATTTTCATGATAGGGATTTTTTTATTTATTTAATGCATTTCACATTTAAAAGCAATTTTCTCATTATGTTTTATTATTCTGCATTTATAAATTATACAATAATGAAACTTTTTTATGCGTGTGTGTGTGTGTGTGCTGAATAATTTCTCTCCAGCCAGAAGGTCTGCAGCAGTCGTTCACTCAGACCTTGTTTCTGGAGTTTCTTCTGCAGCAGCACACACTGTCCAGGAAGATGACCTTTAGTTTTCCTGCAGATGTGGTTCCTGACAGTCCGAGGGCCAGTGTTTCTGTTGTGGGTATGTGTCTTTACGCTGTATTTCTACTCTGATGCTGAGTTCAGACTGCATGATTTTAGCTACGAATTGGACTCGCAAACAGGTTTTGAGAAATCGCAGACAGATGCCTGAAATGAAATCGGTGCTCGTTCACGCGAGTGACAATTACATAGTGTGAACTATCAAAGATGCAATCTGAGAGAATCGCAGATGAGTTGCCGACAGTCGTGAGATTTTTGGTATGCTAAATATCTGGAGCTGTCTGCGATTCAAACTCATGCCGTCTGAAATGAGTTCGGATTGAAAATAACATCCGCAATCACCTACAGCCAATGAGAGAGCAGCATCTGCTAGAGTGGGGATCTGAAGGCCAGCGGGAGGTTGGGGGAGAAGTTAAAAGAGCTTCTTTTCTGTCTATTTGTACCCAAGAAATGGAGGAAAAGCTAGTGTAATTTTGGCAGGAGCATCCATGTCTGTTTGACGTGTCCTCTGAGCAATACCACAACAAAAAGAAAAAGAAAAAAGTAGGGGGGGAAATTATTCAAAAGCCAGGTGAGCAAAATAAGTACATTTATATAAAGGCTTCTTTCTCATTATGTAGTTAATAACACAGGATATACTACATGACCTCACGTTGTTTCCATGTCACTTCTCACCTGTGTTTGATTGTGACACGTAGTTTGCAGACCGAGACAAAGTTGCCTGCGATTTTCCTATCGTAAAGTCAATCAGTGTGAAACCCCCTGTCGCCCATCCATCTCGCAGTGTAAACAAAGCAACGCCGAAACGCTACCCCAGATAGTCATGCAGTGTGAAGTCGACATAACAGCGCCTACCGGAGAGGTAGGGATGAAGATAGTAAAAACCCCATCTGATTGGTCAGATTTGAATAAACAACCAATGCATGCAGCACACAAGATGAATTGAATTTATTGCACTTCTCTGAGATAAGAATATTACATATATTGAAATGGAGGAAAAGCTAGTGTAATTTTGGCAGGAGCACCCGTGTGTGTTTGACATGTCCTCTAAGCAATACTACAAACGGCTCGAAAAAGAAAAAGGTGGAGAAATTATTCAAAAGCCAGGTGAGCAAAATAAGTACATTTTCTAAAGGCTTCTTTCTCATTATGTAGTTAATAACACAGGATATACTACATGACCTCACGTTGTTTCCATGTCACTTCTCACCTGCGTTTGATTGTGAGACGTAGTTTGCAGATCAAGACAAAGTTGCCTGCGATTTTCCTATTGTAAAGTCAATCAGTGTGAAACCCCCTGTCGCCCATCCATCTCGCAGTGTAAACAAAGCAGCGCCCAAACGCTACCCCAGATAGTCATGCAGTGTGAAAACATCTGTGACATCTGCTTTGAAAATCCTGCAGTCTGAAGTCGGCATAACAGCGCCAACCAGAGAGGTGGGGATGAAGATAGTAAAAGCCCCATCTGATTGGTCAGATTTGAATAAACAACCAATGCATGCAGCACACAAGATGAGTTGAATTTATTGCACTTCTCTGAGATAAGAATATTACATATATAGAAATGGAGGAAAAACTAGTGTAAATTTGGCAGGACATGTCATCTGAGCAATACCACAAACGGCTCAAAAAAGAAAAAGGTGGAGAAATTATTCCCTTTTAAAGCCAGGTGAGCAAAATAAGTAGATTTTCTACCCCACTAAAGGCTTCTTTCTCATTATGTAGTATTGTTTCCATGTCACTTCTCATGTGTGTTTGGTTGTGAAACGTAGTTTGTGGACCAATACAATGTTGTCTGCGATTCTTATTGTAATGTCATGCAGTGTGAAACCCCCTGTCGCAGTGTAAACACAGCAGTGACAGAACGCTACCCTAGGTAGTCATGCAGTGTGAAAACATCCGTGACGCCACTACTTAGAAAATCCTGCAGTCTGAACTTGGCATTCTGCCTTTTTTCATGCATAATGACTAACAATATCCAACCTACGTCTTATACTGAAGGTGACATTCTGGGCCCGTCCATCGGCAATCTGGAGTCCCTCATTGAAATGCCTTACGGTTGTGGTGAGCAGAACATGATCCATTTTGCTCCAAATACCTATGTTCTCCAGTATCTTAAAAGCACTAAGCAGGCTGAAGAACAGACTGGGAGGAAAGCTTTGAGCTATATGATGGAAGGTGAGTTTTTGTGAAGACTTATAATCCTGAGATTTGATCATTGACAGATATCACTGAGTTTACACATCTGTTCTGTTTGATTGCAGCTTATGAGCGTGAGCTTTCCTACCAAAGGGTTGACGGCTCCTTCAGTGCCTTTGGAGACAGCGATGATTCTGGCAGCACGTGGTATACATGAATAAATACACTTTAAAGCAACACATGCTTATTGGGAATGTGTGACTAGGGCTACATTTTTGAGAACCGCGAAAAATGTGCCTGGGGCTATGTACAGTGCAGTGTATGGGTGTTTCCCAGTACTGGGTTGCAGCTGGAAGGCCATCCGCTGTGTAAAACATATGCTGGATAAGTTGGCAGTTCATTCTGCTGTGGCGACCCCTGATGAATAAAGGGACTAAGCCGAAGGAATGAATCAATCAAAAATCTTGGCTAATCGGAACAGCCTGTGCCCGTTGTATCTAGTTTAATCGCGTAGAACTGTCAACGAAAATCTGTGGTAAATCTTAAATGAACCGAAACAAGATAGCCTGATTTAAGTTACTTACAATAGCAGCCCAACTTTCTCCTTAGAATATTCAACAAGCTTACTTTCATTATAAATTAAAGCCGGTTACAAACAAAAACAAAGTACAATTGATGAGATGAGTGCCGCATTGAGTGATTGACAGGAGGTGTGGCTATGTAGGATCATGGTGTGTGACGTAAGCTTGCTTTTAGAAAAGAGAGAAAGCCTCTGGTGGATTTACAAGAAACGGCACATATGAGAAAATGTACACCAGTAATGTATTTGAGATTGTCAAAAGTGTATATAGCAGCCTATTGGGGAATTTTGGAAAAAAAATATAAAAAACTGCAAGTGTATGTACTGTATCCCCGGGCACATATTTCCAGTTGTGAAAATTGTAGCCCTGGGCACATATCTCTAATGAGCCTGGGCTGCTTTAAAGGATTGGTTAGATTAAAGGGATAGTTCACCCATAAATGAAAATTCGGTCATCATTCATTTATCTTTTACTCATTTCAAGTGAGTTTCTTTTCTCTGTTGAACACAAAAGAGGATACTTTAAACAAGCTGACTGCGTTTCCACTGTCGCGTCTAAAGCGAGCGAGCCAGAGTAAGCCAGGGTCGTGCTTCCATAGTCACTTCCAGGGCCTAATCAGGCCAAAGCGGAGCTTTCTCGTGGCCAGCGGCCAGCCTTTTTCGGCCCGTTGAATACCTTGGGCCAATGCGAGCCAGCTGGGGCTTCAGGGTGGAGAAAAAGTAGAGGCGGAGTTCGCAAGATGGTGTGCCGCTGTCATTAGACTACTTTTCCCATCACGCACGAGTACATGTGCCAAAAATATATGTACAGGGAGTGCAGAATTATTAAGCAAGTTGTATTTTTGAGGATTCGTTTTATTATTGAACAACAACCATGTTCTCAATGAACCCAAAAAACTCATTAATATTAAAGCTGAATATTTTTGGAAGTAGTTTTTAGTTTGAGCTATTTTAGGAGGATATCTGTGTGTGCAGGTGACTATTACTGTGCATAATTATTAGGCAACTTAACAAAAAACAAATATATACCAATTTCAATGATTTATGTTCATCAGTGAAACCAATATAACATCTCAACATTCACAAATATACATTTCTGACATTCAAAAACAAAACAAAAACAAATCAGTGACCAATATAGCCACCTTTCTTTGCAAGGACACTCAAAAGCCTGCCATCCATGGATTCTGTCAGTGTTTTGATCTGTTCACCATCAACATTGCGTGCAGCAGCAACCACAGCCTCCCAGACACTGTTCAGAGAGGTGTACTGTTTTCCCTCCTTGTAAATCTCACATTTGATGATGGACCACAGGTTCTCTATGGGGTTCAGTTCAGGTGAACGAGGAGGCCATGTCATTAGTTTTTCTTCTTTTAGACCCTTTCTTGCCAGCCATGCTGTGGAGTACTTGGACGCGTGTGATGGAGCATTGTCCTGCATGAAAATCATGTTTTTCTTGAAGGATGCAGACTTCTTCCTGTACCACTGCTTGAAGAAGGTGTCTTCCAGAAACTGGCAGTAGGACTGGAAGTTGAGCTTGACTCCATCCTCAACCTGAAAAGGCCCCACAAGCTCATTTTTGATGATACCAGCCCAAACCAGTACTCCACATCCACCTTGCTAGCGTCTGAGTCGGACTGGAGCTCTCTGCCCTTTACCGATCCAGCCACGGGCCCATCCATCTGGCCCATCAAGACTCCCTCTCATTTCATCAGTACATAAAACCTTAGAAAAATCAGTCTTGAGATATTTCTTGGCCCAGTCTTGACGTTTCAGCTTGTGTGTCTTGTTCTGTGGTGGTTGTTTTTCAGCCTTTCTTACCTTGGCCATGTCTCTGAGTATTGCACACCTTGTGCTTTTGGGCACTCCAGTGATGTTGCAGCTCTGAAATATGGCAAAACTGGTGGCAAGTGGCATCTTGGCAGCTGCACGCTTGACTTTTCTCAGTTCATGGGCAGTTATTTTGCTCCTTGGTTTTTCCCACACACTTCTTGCGACCCTGTTGACTATTTTAAATGAAACGCTTGATTGTTCGATGACCACGCTTCAGAAGCTTGGCAAACTTTTAGTAGGCTTTCGAGCCTATACAGCTTGGAGTAAGACAACATGCATAAAGAGGATAATGTGGTCAAAATACTCATTTGCCTAATAATTCTGCACTCCCTGTAAATAAGGGAAAGAAGAAACATAGCTACTAGTCAGTTTAAGATATTCCATAAAACACTTTATAGAATAAAAGGCTCTTGCATAAAATAATAATTAAAATTGTTTTAATGTAATAAGTGATATTTCTTTGCTGCGTCCTCCTTGATGTTTCAATAATGCATAATAATATTTACACTATATTAAAGACACAGCAGCCAGTAACTTTCAGTTGTGAGTTTTTGTCAAGTTTAAATGGTGTGTTTGTGCATGAAACGTGTGTGTGTGTGTGTGTGTGTGTGTGTGTGTGTGTGTGAGAGAGAGAGAAACCGGGCGAAATACATATAATGTAATGCTGTACAGTAACTTGTAATTTGCTTGTTTCGGTTGTCTCCATTTTAATCATTTCGTGATGATGTGATGGTGTGCTTTGTCTGCCTGATTCCAACTGAACTGGACGGCTTGTGTGACGTTTGATTCATGTTCTGGTGGCGGAGTTTGCATGCCGCGCTGCGAGTTATTAGCCTGAAACACGATATGATTTCAGCCTCACTGCTCACTTAAAAGCCCTTGCTCGCACTGGCCCGACAGTGGAAATGCGGCTACTGAAAACCTTTCAGCACTAATCTCTCTAGAAATTTTATATACAGTTAAAACCAGAAGTTTACATACACTCTAAAAATAGGAACATAACCATTTAAAAAAAATTGTCTGATGGTAAATCATACTAAACGTTTACTATTTTAGGTCCGTTAGGATTACCTAAATCATTTACATTTGCTAAATGCCAGAATAATGAGAATCTTTTTCTTTTTGAGAAATTTTTAATTAGTTTCTGTACAGTCAAACGTTTACACTCATTTCCTTGTTTTTTTTTTTTTTAGCTTTGCCTTTAAACCGTATAACGTTGTTCAAATGTTTTGGGTATCCTTCAACAAGCTTCTTACAATAGTTTGAAGGAATTTTGTCCCATTCCTCCTGACAGAATTGGTGTAACTGAGTCAGACTTGTTGCCTGTCTTTCTCGCACAAGCTTTTTCAACTCTGCCCACAAAGTTTCTATAGGATTGACATCAGGGCTTTGTGATGGCCACTCCAAAACATTCACTCAGTTGTCCTTAAAGCACATTTTAACTAATTTGGCAGTATGCTTCGAGTCATGGTCTGGTTGGAAGACCCATTTGTGGCCAGGTTTTAATTTCCTGGCTGATGTCTTGAGATGTTGCTTCAGTATTTCTACATAATGTTCTTTCTTCATGATGCCATCTATGCTGGGAAGTGGACCAGTCCCTTCTGCAGCAAAACGGCCCCACAACATGATGCTGCCGGCCCCCATACTTCACAGTTGGGATGGTGTTCCTAGGCTCGTAAGCTTTCCCTTTTGTCCTCCAAATGTAACACTGGTCATTATGGCCAAACAGTTCAATCTTAGTTCCATCAGACCACAGGACATGTCTCCAAAAAGTGTTCTTTTTCCCAGTGTAATTTAGCAAATTGTAATCTGGCTTTTTTGTTGATTCCGGTTTGTTGATTTTCTCATGTTGTCACACAAGGAAGCAGTGTGTTTGAGGTTTTCCTTAAATACTATTCTACAGTTGTGCCTCCAATAAACTCAAATGTTGTCAATTAGCCAATCAGAAACTTCCAAAACCTTGACACCATCATCTAAGCTTTTTCAGAGGTGTAATAATTTTATTGTACGTAAACTTGACTTTCAAGAAAAGTTATAACAATTTCTCAAAAAACATCTCTCTCATCATTCTGCTATTACGCATAACAGAAACAACTTTGATAATCCTAACTTACCTAAAAGAGAAAAAGATTAGTTGCATTAACATCTGACTTTTTTTAAATGGTTATGTGTCTTTTTATACAGTGTATGTAAACTTCTGGTTTCAACTGTATGTGTTTATATATGGTCAGGTTTTAACATATATATGTGCATATTTGTAATTCCAATGGTTGTAAAAAGTAATCTACTATTTTGGGTGATTAAATTACTGTAAATTAAAATATTTGGTTGAATTATCACTTTGAAATCAAACATCTTTCCACTTTTGAACTCAGTACTGATAAATAAATGAAATCAAACACAAACGGAGTGTGTGGGTGATTAATGGTGTGATCTGTTCTATTCAGGCTGTCAGCGTTCGTGCTCAGGTGTTTTCTACAGGCTCAGGACTTCATTTCCATTGAGTCACTGGTGATGGAGAGGACAGCATTTTGGCTGGTGGCCCATCAGGAGTCGGACGGTTCATTCAGAGAGCCGGGTCGGGTCATCCACACTGAGCTACAGGGAGGACTGGATGGATCTGTGTCTCTTACTGCATATGTCCTTATAGCGCTTTTGGAGGACGCCAAATATGAGGTTAGGTGGAGTGATGGAGGGATAGGTGAATGGATAAATTAATGGAAGGATGGGATGGTCCACCAAATGATGGATGAATGGACTGATAGACTGGTGGATGAACGGATGGATTCATGAACTGATAGTTGGATGGAGGCATTGAAAGATGGATGGAGGAAATATTATTGAATGGATGAGTGGAAAATTAGTGGATTAAATGAATGGAGGGAGGGATGAATGTGTTGATAGATCCATGTATAAATAGATGAATGGATGGTAGGTGGATTGATTTATGGATTGAAAGATTTTTGGATGGATAAAGAAAAGCTCATTGAATGGATGAGCAAATTAGTGAATTAAATGGATGGAGTGAAGGATGAATGGGTTGATAGATCCATGTTTAAATAGATGG
>CAIGQZ010034990.1:6295669-6306293 GCA_903798205.1 Danio tinwini | reverse complement strand
CAATTTTAAAAGTGCTGCATCCCTCTGCAAGATATCTCACTATTTTTGACTTTTCTGAGCCTGTCAAGTCCTTCTTTTGAGCCATTTTGCCAAAGGAAAGGAAGTTGCCTAATAATTATGCACACCTGATATAGGGTGTTGATGTCATTAGACCACACCCCTTCTCATTACAGAGATGCACATCACCTAATATGCCTAATTGGTAGTAGGCTTTCGAGCCTATATGAGTAAGACAACATGCATAAAGAGGATGATGTGGTCAAAATACTCATTTGCCTAATAATTCTGCACTCCCTGTATATAAAAACATAAAAATAAATAAATAAATATATATATATAATTTAATAATAGGCAAAGTTATTGTCATTGGCAAATAATGTTTTGTTAGTGTTAATGCAGTTTGGGGGAACTGATGTACAACTTTTATTATGATTTATAAAGCTTAATGTTTTAAGGTTTGTCACACTTTATATGTATAATTAACAGTATTAACGATGGTCATTAGTTGTGTTGCATGCTGTTTTAAATGCAAATTTTGTACTTTAAAATTGGTCTTATATGTCATTCTGTGGTATTAAAAAGGTCTCAAAGAGTCTTACGTATAACTCTTTGAAAGCTGCAGATACCCTGTTGACTATACACTACCAGCCAAAGGTTTGGAATCTGTAAGATTTTTTAATGTTGTAAAAAAAAAGGCAATTCTGCTCACCAAGGCTGCATTTACTTGAGCAAAAATACAGTAAAATTGTTCTTTTGTTGAATGTAGTTTCAATTAGGGATTTCACGATTAGGTTTTTTTGCCCTCAAGTCTGAGTCATTTGATTTTGAGTATCTACCAATAGCAAAACCCGATTCAATACTTCTACAATGCATAAAAAAAGAATAAAGAAGCATGAAGAAACAGATCCAGGATGTTCCTTTTATTTAATTCACCTTATTTTAACATTCAACAACTCTGTTTGTTTGTTGTGTTAAATGTAGCCTTTTCCTATCCACCTTTTGCAATCCCAAGTTTACATATCTCACACTGACTACGTTTACATGGACACCAATAATTCGATTTTAATGCGATTAAGACAATACTCTGATTAAGAGTCTACCATGTAAACAGTGATTTTTTTTTTTTAGATTAATCAGATTAAGGTCATAATCGAACTAAAGAGAAATCGAATTAAGACATGTGGAGTATGCCGATTTTAGTCGCATTATTGAAGTGCAGTGCAGACATATAAACACCTTGATCGAACTATTACCGTCATGTAGGACTTTAAGCCGCTTTTTTAAACAGGGTAGTCCACACACACACGCACGCACACATGCATGGCTGATTGACACTCTTTGCACCTACCGAGTCAGTGCAGACCACAGACACCTGCTTTGTGAAATGAGTTTTTTTCTTCCATTCAGCATGCGGTATGAACTTCCATTAAAACAACTCTTCCAGCTGTTTATAGCTGCATCCAATATCTCGTTTGTCACGGGGGGCTTGCATGAAATGTTCGTGAATGAAAGTGAAAGTGACAAACTTGATTATTCAATTCAATTCAATTCATCTTTATTTGTATAGCGCTTATACAATGTAGATTACGTCAAAGCAGCTTCACATAGAAGATTATAGTAAATTGAAACCGTGTCAGTTCAGTTTTCAGTGTTTAAGGTGGTTTATGCTGGTTCACTTCAAATTTCCTAAAACTTAACAGTGATAAAACTGAAATTCTTCTTGTTGGCACCAAATCTACACTTTCTAAATCCGACTCCATCTCACTTACTATAGATGGCACTTCAGTCTCCCCCTCTCCTCAGGTTAAGAGTTTGGGTGTCATCCTTGACAGCTCACTCTCTTTCCAGTCTCATATTAATAATATTACCAAGTCTGCATATTTTCATCTTCGTAATATAAACCGTCTCCGCTCCTCTCTCACCGCTCACTCCACCTCTATTCTCGTACACAGCCTTGTCACTTCACGCATTGATTACTGCAATTCTCTCCTTTACGGTCTTCCACAGAAATCCCTCCATAAGCTTCAACTGGTCCAGAACTCAGCTGCCCGCATCATCACCAAAACTCCTTCTTTTCACCATATCACCCCCATTTTACAAGATCTGCACTGGCTTCCAATCAAACCGAGAGTAGAATATAAAATCCTTCTGCATACATTCAAGGCCATCTATAACCTCTCACCTTCTTATTTGTCTGATCTTCTCCATATCACCACTCATTCCCGCTTTCTTAGATCCTCCTCCTCCATTCACCTCTCTGTTCCCTCTGCCCCTCTCAGCACAATGGGGAGCAGAGCTTTCAGTCGCTCTGCTCCCAAACTCTGGAATTCTCTTCCTCCTGACATCCGCAACATTGACTCTCTCCCTCTGTTTAAATCCAGACTTAAAACTCATCTGTTCAAAATAACTTACTCTTTATAACTGCATACTACACTCTGTATCATGTCTTTGTTTTTATCATCTTCTCTATTTTTATACTATTGGTTTATTTTTTAATTATTGAATTGTTATATAATGTTGTACAGTGACCTTGGGTTTCTTGAAAGGCGCTTTAAATAAAATGTATTATTATTATTATTATTAAGTTCAGTTCAGTTTAGCTCAGTTCAGTGTGGGTTAATAATCACTACTGAGAGTATAAACACTGAAGAGCAATTCCATCGATGCGCAGCTCTACAGATCCCAAACCATGCAAGCCAGTGGCGACAGCGGCGAGGACAAAAACTTCACCAATTGGCGAAAGTGAAGAATTGAAATACCTCGAGAGAAACCAGGCTCAGTTGGGCACGACCGTTTCTCCTATGGCCAAACGTCTTGTGCAGAGCTGCAGTCTAGGGGCAGGAAGCTGGACCTCAGCGAAGACTCGTCTGTCCCTGGGGCATCACAGGAATCAGTCTCATGCTCTCCATCATGACCACCACAGCAGCTGCTCAGGATACGGCCTGATCCAGAAACCTTGGGATCATCTCGTCGCTGGTCTTGGATCGCATCAGTGGCACTGCATAGTCTGAGGGTCTCGAGATGAGTACCCCCAGGTGGAAATACAGAATAAGGAGAATAATTAGCGTAGCTGCTGTTCATAGTTTATATAAACAAGAAGCAAAATCGTGTGTGGGGCACATCATGCGTCATACCGCTATGTAATGCACTGAGTGTATGCTTTGCTAAAAAGATAGGTCTTTAATCTAGTTTTGAAGAGTGAGAGTGTGTCTGAGCCTCGGACATTATCAGGAAGGCTATTCCAGAGTTTAGGGGCCATAAATAAGATACTCGATTTTGCTATTCTAGGTACTACAAGAAGCTACAAGATTACTGATGTCCATGTAAACGTAGTCAGTGTTGGCAATGGTAATGCTGTCGTCATCAACTTTATAAAACCTCCAGACCGCAGACATACTCACACTTTCTGCTTCAAGCTGCTTCCATGTTCTACTTTTCCGGCATTTAACCAATAACCTCTCTGCAACAAAGTGATGTCATGCCGCACACGTTGCTGTTTCTGTGTGAAGTCAAGGAAGAGGTCTAAGGCTGTACTCACACTATGTACAGTTGCCTTGAACCAGGCCAAAGCACGATTGTCCAACCTCCCGTCTCCCCCGACGGCCCGCACTCACATTACATTCGGGCCTGGGCGCGCTTACGTCATTGATGATGCGCTGTTCAGTAAGCGCTCTCGCTCAGCACAGTGGAGATTTCTTTAGTTATATTGTTTAAGTCGTTTGATATGCGGTGACACGCAGTCTAATATTTCGCCGAACAAATCAGCCACTTTTGACGCTCAAAAACAATCATAAAGTCCTCGTGCTGCAGGAATTAGGAGGTTTGCTGAAGGTGCAGCTGACGTGCAGTGAGGGGTTTGCTTCTTTAATAATCTATGACAGTTTGCGTTCATTGAACAGTATGAATGAATACTTAATCCATATGAAACAGTCCCTTAAAAGTCACGTCTCGCTTTTAGTTTTCAGGCACGCTTGCACTCACACTGTAAGCGTACCGCGCATGAGCCCAAGTGAACTGCATTCAGGCCCACCTCTTCCAACCGGGCCAGGGCCGCCCAAGTAAACCGTGCCTGAGCCCGATTCAGAGCACTCACACTACTCAAACAATCAGGGAAACAGGCCTGGGCACGGTTCGAATAGCATAGTGTAAGCACGCCCTAACTCTGTGCCACCGCACACTGATCGGGAGGTAATGTCCGATTTCGATCGAGTCTGAAACTGCGTGATTGTGCCCGATTTCCGATCACATGATCGGATCTTGGCATCTCTAGTTTCAATGTTATTCAAAGCTAAATCATTTCTCCAGTCTTTAGTGTCATGTTTCGTCAGAAATCTTTATATTATGATTATTTGCTGTTCTGTTATGATCAGTTGTTGTTGTTCAAAATCACTAATAACGATTCTTACAATTATAAGTGGTGAAAGATTTATTTTTATTTGCTTTATAGTATCATGGAAACTGATAGTTTTACTTTTAGAATTATTTGAGTAAATAATAGCTGAATTCTAAATAATAGCTTATATTTGTAAATGTATTTACTTTCACTTCAGTAAATATGTTTTTAATGGTACTTTTGAATAGTTTTATATCAGCTTCCCAAACAGACAACAACAATATTAAAGGTGCCCTATAAAGAAAATCTGGGTATATGGAAATTACCATACTGTGACACCATGTCCTGAAAATGTGACACATGCTAAAATCTATCTTTGCCTATCTTGTCCTAACCTTCTGCGATGGATTGCACAAAATTTCCATTTAAAAAATGCTTTTATTTCCACGACTTTGCAGCAGGATGCAAAATGCAGGATATACAGATTATAAATGTATTCAGCTCCATCCCCAAAGACACCTAAGCTTTGTTTAATTGTATTGTTTGTCAATTTATCGTGTTTATTGTGACATTTGCCATGTATATTTGTAATTAATCGACAAACACAGACAGCGGAGTATAAGTGTGCACTTTGTATAAAATACAGGTTTAAATAATAGTGTCATATATCTTAGCTCTTATTGTCATTTTTCTGAAGTAAAAAGAACAGCAATACACAATATTATTAAACGTCATCTGTTTATGAAGTGGTCGATACTAATTCCTGTCTTTACATTCACATTTTAGCATAAAAATTCAACACAAAATAATCTCTGTTGTTCTCTTTTGTCAAGTTTAATTATAATCTTGCCTATATTATCCACAACAAGAGCAAAACAGGGCACTCTGATGGGTTTATATTTGAGAGCTCACACACTCCATGTAGGTGAAATAAACCTCCACCTCCTAAGTAAAAAATTGTTTTAAAAGGCATCTACTGTGTTTGTAAACATATTTTATTGACAAATGAAGTATTAATATTCAGCATGTTTATTTTAAGAGTACATCATGCTGTGTCATACCTGTCAACATTGGGATTTGAAAATAAGGGATATGCCCACCATAAGGGATTACTCTGACCCCCCCTTAAAAAAATCCCTAAATTACTAAATATGAGCCGTTTCATTGTAAATAAACAGTTAAATGGTCAGTAATATGTTTTATTATTATTATTTACAAAAAAAAATAGTGTACAATAGCAGCAAATACATTAGCAAACAGTTCAGCTTATTAAAGTTAATAGCTATTATAATGAAATAAAATCAAGCTATCAAATCTCATTGGCCGTTTCTTCATAACTGATACATCCTGATTAAAGAGCATAGAATGAATTTCTTATTTATTTAGATTTTTTTTTCGTCTGATTACATTAGATAACAGGTGTCACTTTAAAAATGCAAACATCTAACATTATAATGAAAGCATTCGATTGCTTTCCTAACTTTTTATGCTCATTTAGGATGAATTTAGTTGTGTTTGAAAAAAACCCCCCACCAAGATTGACATCTTTAGATATTATCATTATTAATTATAGGTATATGTCTGTTTAAACATGCACCAAAAACTCAGCCTCCGTGTGTACAGAAT
Organism: Danio tinwini; assembly: GCA_903798205.1. NCBI lineage: Eukaryota > Metazoa > Chordata > Actinopteri > Cypriniformes > Danionidae > Danio > Danio tinwini. The sequence continues at coordinate 6,300,334 of CAIGQZ010034990.1, read as the reverse complement.
CCATTTGGGAAACAGCCTCTATTTATCACTATGGAGTGCGTCAGCTGACAGTCACGGACTGCTATATGACTGTTTTGAGGATTGCAAATGAAGGGAAGACGGCACCTGTGATAAAAGATAAGGGAATCCTGCTGTTTTTATACTTATTTCAAAGTGTTTTCATGCCTAAACAAAGCAAAAGCATAGAACAGACTCACAATTAAGAGCAAAGGGCGGCCCCTTGTGGTTAGGCGGTATGTGTTTCGTATAGGGAGGCCCTGCTCTTTATGTTTATTTGCCTTCCTTCAGAGAAAGACTGAAAATACGAGAAAATACTTTTACGGGGATGATAGCGGGATAGAACTGTAAAATACGGGAAAATCCCGGGAAAAACGGGAGGGTTGACAGGTATGTGCTGTGTGTGTGATAGAATGAGAGAAGTCCGCATCAGAGCAGAGCTCATTAATATTCACAACACCCGCCAACCCGCCAAATGCGGGTAGATTTCAGCTCTGGTGGGTTAGACAGACACCTCCACTAGCCACTTTGGCTGGTTGGAAATAATTTTTAAATTGTAGTTTTCTTAAAAGCAGGGTTTGAAAATAAGCATAGCCCAATATTCTGCAAATGTGATCATAGAATCGAGAAGCAGCACGACTGACAAAAATAACTGTTCGCGCGAGCAGAAAGCAGGTAAATACCGAACAAGAGGATGATCACTCGCACGCACAGATGATGTGATGCGCGCGACTGTTAAAAAGCGCGTGCATGCTCCCGTTTACTTGTGCGAAGCAACCGTCACTGTGCCTAGAGGAAGCGTAACTGGTGCGATCGGTTCTCTTTGAAATAGACTGGACAAAGCTTCCTGCACCTAGACTGCAGCTCTGCACAAGACGTTTGGCCATAGGAGAAATGGTCGTGCCCAACTGAGCCTGGTTTCTCTCGAGGTTTTTTAAATTCTTCACTTTCTCCAATTGGTGAAGTTTTTTCCTCGCCGCTGTCGCCACTGGCTTGCATGGTTCGGGATCTGTAGAGCTGCGCATCGAAGGAATTGCTCTTCAGTGTTTGGACTCTCAGTAGTGATTATTAAACCACACTGAACTGATCTAAACTAAACTGAACTTAAACACTGAAAACTGAACTGACACTGTTTCAATTTACTATAATCTTCTATGTGAAGCTGCTTTGACACAATCTACATTGTATAAGTGCTATACAAATAAAGATGAATTGAATTGAACAAAGAGCGATGATCGTGCACCCACTGTCCTGCTGCTTTCAATATAAAAAAAAATAAATACACATATTCTTTTGTAAGCAGCAGCGGTCACTGCTTTTATTTCAATTATTATATGAACAGATTATTAACAGGCCTGTAGTATCTGTGCGCGTGATTATCCTTTCATTATCATCACGGTCTGTTTCACCTGCTTTCTTTTGCTTACAGTTATTTTTGTTAATATGGTTTAATTATATTTTTTACAATACCATTGGGAGATTACTCCTGTTTATGTGTAGTTAACTGGTGATCTGGGACTTTTAGCCAGGACAGGTTATTTTCCCAACAAGAAAATTGTGGCTAGTGAAAATGGCAAATGGCTAGTAATGTTGAAAATCTACTAGCCACAGTGGCTGGTGATCAAAAAAGTTAATTTTAAGCCCTGTTCACAACCATTCCAAATATGGTCAATAGATAGCTTCTAGGGGCATTATATGGAGTAATAAACAAACATATAAAACTGATTCTGGAATTTTTTTTACTTACCTAAAGAACTTACTATATAAATATCAGAGAACTTATTGAATCATATCTGTATATGGCACCTTTAAATGCTTCGTCTTCAGCTGATAATGATACAAAACTATATTTGAAGGATTTAGTGACACTGAAGACTCGTCATGCTTCAAATTCAGCTTTAAACCACAATAATTAATTACATTTTAAACTACATTCAATAAATGTGTTACGATCACCAGTTATCTTTACTCCATAGGTCGCTGGTAAACTGGCACAATAGCTTACGAACTACAAATCCGCCATTTTATGGACTACATCTCCATACATGCACTCCACACGTTCCTCATCCTGACTGATTGCACACACACCACTGGAGGATTGTCAAAGACTGATTACACACAGTATATAAGCAGCACATACACTCACTCCAGTCGCTGAGTCTTGTTTACAGCCCGTGACTTTACAAGGCGTTTCCTTTGTCTTGTTTTGCCGTGTGTTTACCCTTGCCTTGTTATTCTGTTTATCCCTGCCTGCTGCCAGCCTTCTGATCTCTTGCCTGTTACTTGACTATGATTCTGGACTGCCGGTTTACATCTGTTTGCCCCTGTGTTGACCATTGCTTGGCTGACTTCCTTATTAAACCTGCATGTGGATCCACACCCTGTTGTCAGTGTCACAAAATGTAGCATTTGTGAGCAGAATAAGCTTGTCATTAAAACTTTTTTTATTCCAAACTTTTGACTGGTACTGTAGATATTAAACTCAAAAATGACAGTCATTTTATTCAATAGCTGTTGTGGCGGCCAGCTGTACTGTTGTAAATGTGCACTGGACATCTGACATGATGACATGTTAATGTGGTTATAGCAGTTGGATGGTGACGCTGCGTTCTGGGTGTTTCAGATGGAGTGCCAACATGGAGATCTCCAGGCAGCGTTCTGTATGATTCCTGGCAGCCGCGTTCAGCAGATATTGAGATCGCTGCTTATGTCCTGCTCACCATGCACAGTCTCAGATTAACGGATGAAGGATTCGTTCTGATGAAGTGGCTCAGTCAGCAACGAAACCATCTTGGGGGATACGGATCCACTCAGGTAGACGTCAAACCGACATCCAGCTCACGGGAGACTATAGAAACTAATTTGGTGAACCTTTACACTGCAAAAAATGCATTTCATATTAATATTTTATAAATAATATTCCCAGATTAAGTGTTATTATTCCTTAAAACAAGCAAAATAATCTTGTATGTGAGATTTGCGGTAGACTGTTTTGCTTGTTTTAAGGAAAAACTCCCTTCATTTGGCAATATTATTTATTAAAACAAGACCGTATTTTCTGCTTTTCTAGAAAGTGCTTCTTGATGTAAGAATTTTTAGAAATATTGGGACAAGAAACAAGACAAAAAAATGTAGGCATTCAGGCTTACAATGATGTAAATGTCAACATTAGTGTTGTCATAATTGCTGGTTTCAACCACAGTATATTTGATTAATATTGCAGTTTAAAATTGTAATTATCATTGATAACGTGATAGATTGATTTTGAAAACTCGCGTTAAATCCAGTAACATTGTGATTAGCTTTTATGAAAATGCATGTTTTTAAAGACAACCTGACAAGTTTTCCAACATCACTAGCCACTCGCCATTTTCACTAGCCACAACTTTGTTGTTGGTAAAATATATTTTATATATGCATAAATTTGACTTTGGCATGCTAAAATTACTTGATTATAGGTTATGTCCACATAACTTCTTATTCATTTCACTATTTGTGTGTTATGTCTGACCTTGCTCAATGACCATGAGCAAATAGGTTGTGGTTGCATAGGTTTGTATCAACATTCTGGACAACATTTTTATTTCACTTGACCTTTCAGGGCTCAACACTAAGGATTTACCAAAATTTTCTCAGGCCACACCAAAAATAAATGAATATTTCTTAGCCACTTGTTCAAACAAGCTAAATATAGCTGTATACATGCACTTTTTATTCAACAAAATGTTTTTTTTTTTTAAAGTTGACATAAAAAAAAAGAATTACTGTCATATACGTATTTAATACTATGTTCAGTTAACTATACATAGAAAGTTAATGTCATATCAAAGCAATGCTATTGTAAAGGGTCATAATTAAACCAAACCATATTAACAAAAGTAACTGTAAGCAAAAGAAAGCAGGTGAAAAACATTCTGTGTGCGATAGTGAAAGGATGATCATGTGCACAAGGTTAACCTTAGGCCTAGTAATAATCTGTTCAAAGAATGGTTAAAGTGAAAGCGGCAACTGCTGCTGCTTACAAAAAGACATTTAAAAAAATCTCAAGCTTTTAAAAGCAGCAGGACTGTAGGTGTGCGAGCGTTGCTTTTTATCCAGTCTATTTGAACGAGAACCAATCACACAAGTTACGTTTCCAGGCACGGTTGCTTCACTGTACACTGTAACCATAGCAGTTCTTAGCGCTGTTCACCAATAAGTGACGCGGGTTCATTTCTAAAGTCAAGCGCAGCCCTTTCTGTTGAGCGGGTAACGACAATGACCAGTCTTCGTTTGACAGCGCTCAAAAAGCAAGCGGGATAATATTTACATTAGTTTATTTGCTATACAGGGAGTGCAGAATTATTAGGCAAATTAGTATTTTGACCACATTATCCTCTTTATGCATGTTGTCTTACTCCAAGCTGTATAGGCTCGAAGGCCTACTACCAAATAAGCATATTAGGTGATGTGCATCTCTGTAATGAGAAGGGGTGTGGTTTAATGACATCAACACCCTATATCAGGTGTGCATAATTATTAGGCAACTTCCTTTCCTTTGGCAAAATGGGTCAAAAGAAGGACTTGACAGGCTCCGAAAAGTCAAAAATAGTGAGATATCTTGCAAAGGGATGCAGCACTCTTAAAATTGCCAAGCTTCTGAAGCGTGATCATCAAACAATCAAGCGT
>CAIGQZ010034990.1:6285090-6295269 GCA_903798205.1 Danio tinwini | reverse complement strand
TTTTTTGGGTTCATTGAGAACATGGTTGTTGTTCAATAATAAAATGAATCCTCAAAAATACAACTTGCTAAATAATTCTGCACTCCCTGTAAATGCTCATGTTGTTTTGTGCATGTATTGGAGTTTTGTTTGAAACAATCAATAAGAGTGTTCTTTGAGCAGGTCAAAATAAAGCTACAGTTCATATATCTTAAGGCTTGTATTAAAGGACAAAATTGTATTACAAATAATATATAAATATTAATATATTTATAGATTTTAATTTAAAAAAATCTTGTGTTGTGAAGAAAAAATCAAATTATGTATAGAAAACATCGTCAATGCACGTGATGCACCAAGATATCGAATTGAACCGAATCGATGGCATGATAATCGTAACCGAACCGTGAGACCAGTGTAGGTTCACACCCTTAGTTACCAGTGTCGTAACGTCCATATGAAAGCATCTGGCATGTCATGTCAAGCATCTTTGACATGACTGGACTTTGCTCTGCACCGCCCACACACTGATGCTTATGACAAGAATAGCATGTGTAGTAAAAGTGTGGTGTAAATATCGTAATGCGTGAATGAATTATATTTTTGCACTTTTACACATAATAATCCATGATCACATTACACAATACTGAAACAGCACGTCAAAATAACACTTTGTCAATATTTTTGAGACCCCCAAAATTTCACAAATGTTTTCAAGCGAGCCCATGCCTTATTTAGGGGAGCCTAGCTCCCCCGTAGTTCGCACCCTGCTTAATCCAACATAAAAATGTACTTGAATGAAAGACAGTTTCATCTTTTTCACTTTATTAAATTCAGAGTTCAGAAGTTCTGGAGCTTTATTAAAATATCTGTTCTCTTTGTGTTTTATTTTAATGTCAGGATACAGTGATGGCGTTGCATGCGCTCTCAGTTTACGCCACCTTCAGCAGTGCAGAGTCCATGGATCTCACCATCAGAGTGAATGAAGGCTCCGGCATTGTGGCCATATTCAGCATAGACAAATCCAACTACCTGCTCCAACAGAGCCAAGAGCTGTCCGTATGTACAGAACTCAAGTTACAATTTTATTACACAGGGCTGAATTTAAATGATCAATAGTCTCAGTAAAGGCATTTTTAAAGTTACAAATGATTTATATTTCAAATAGATACTTTTATTAGACGTTTCTATTCATGACATACAGTAGTGTTGCATGCTCTCACATTATTTGTGCTGTGTGAGCATTATCTAAATCAATTTGAACTAAATAGATTGTTGCGTGTTTTATGATATGCTCTAATGACGTTGAACATGCATTGTTTTTCTTATTATTTATCATGAATATGTAGATATTAAATAAACCATTACGTCATGAAAACTACTTGAAAGTCATGGGAAAGACATGGAAAAGTCGTAGGATTTTAGTAGTAAAACTGTATGAACCCTGTTTATTAATGTTGGGTTTGCATTTACAGATGGAATCTGAAGATGGGGTTGACATTGAAGTGGAGGCAGAGGGTACAGGCTTTGCTCTGTTTCAGGTACATCTAAACACACATCAAATGCCACCATAGTGTGTGCGGGGTCTTAAAAAGTTGATCAATCAATTATGAGAAAATTAAGGCCCTTAAAAGGTATTAAAAAGTCTTAATCACGTTTTTACGAGGTCTTAAATTTTGTTCAAGTGTTGTCCAAAGTGTTTGACTCCAAAAAAGCATATATTTATGTTCCTCCTAATATTAACAACGGCGTGCTTGGTCCACGAAGCCTGTCGCTGAAAACAACCACGTAATTTATTCATAATATAAGCTTTGTTTTTTCCAAGCTTATCTGAGTTCTGTTGCATGGTTGTGCTCTATTGATTTATTTAACTACAACCGTTTATTAACAACTGTTAATTAAGTTAAAGGTTTGATACTGATTAGAACCTGATGTTGCGATGAGCTCTTAAAATATTCGGAGGTCTTTAAAAAGGTATTGAAATTACCTTTAGGATTCCTGCATATACCCTTGTGTGTCAAGCTGTGCTCAAAGAAAAATAGCTATTATTATATCATAGTGTACTGTAACCCTACTTCAGAAGCCAGTTGCTCATTGCATGACTAGTTGACCATTTTGTATCATAATTTAACAATCATATTTACACTTGTATCAAATTTCCATCCATTTGGATTACATACATTTTACGTACATATACATTTTATCATAATTGAACTAGGGATGCAACGATTAACCGGTTTCACTATTAACCGCGTTTTAATTGGTCAGGGTTAATTAATCGTAAAGGCTTCTCAACACCACGTTTCTGCACAGAACAAAACTGCAGCAACCAAACAAAGCTGTGCCAACTGTGCGCTAGTTTGACAACGAAACTAATAACCACGCACACTGGATTAACTATGAATAAGGCTATTAACTACAGCAAGCTCGTGTAAATTGGTTATTTCCAATGGAAGGTTGCACACACGCCGCAACGCGCTCACGCTTTTCAGCCGCACATAGTTGAGATGACAGTGTGACTGCGAGAACTGCAAACGACTGAAGTTTGGGGAGGAAGCTATGAAAAGTACACAGGTTTGCAAACCCACTTAAAGTTACAAATAATGGCGCCGATGAGGGCTTGTTAATCCGAGAGAATGTTAATCCGCCAGCCGAGATCAATCGAGTGATTTCGGAGAGTGCTGGAAAACTCGGAGTGGATCAGCTGTTTAATGGTCCGAATCTCGATGCGTTGCATTCACTGCGTGTTTAATGGACACTAAATGTAAAATCTAACACAGTATAGTCAAGGACTATAGAATAGGGACTTTGGTATACAGCATGATAATGAGAAATGTAATACATTGTTAGTATTATTGTCATCATAGTCATCAATAATATTTTATAATTATTAGACATTAATTTTGAAGTTATTGCACAAGAATCAATACGTCATATTTTTTGTTAGTCCTAATTGATGTTTTCAAATACAATAAATCTGTTAATATACAATATGCAGTAGTGCTCTTTCATTTTTGGTGGGTGCTCCTACATTTTTTCTGGTGCTCCTAAATGTTTGAGATTGGGAGCACCAGTACTACCAAGTAAAAAAGTTCATTTCGAGCCTTGCATTAGACAAATACTATTTTTTTTATTCTAGTTTTTATTTATTTACTCATTGTTCTGTGTTTCATTTACAGCCTAAAAATTATTTATGTTTAAATGTCAAAAATGTTACTTATTTTTAAGCACAAAGAGAAAAATTGGACTATTGTTTGTTTTTAATATTAGTATGTGCTTTATTATTTGGTTACTGAGCAGCAATAAACAATACTTACAAATATAAGAAGTTTTCATGTGATTTTCTAAACTAGTCGTGTTTTGAAATTAATAAATGCATAATAATCGTGACAACCGTGATTATTTCTCAGACTATAATCGTACAGCCAAAAACGTTGCATTCCTAAATTGAACTAATAAATGTTATGTGATTGATATTTGAGGCGACACAGTGGCGCAGTAGGTAGTGCTGTCTCCTCACAGCAAGAAGGTCGCTTGTTCGAGCCTCGGCTGGGTCAGTTGGCGTTTCTGTGTGGTGTTTGCATGTTCTCCCTGCGCTCGCATGGGTTTCCTCCGGGTGCTCCGGTTTCCCCCACAGTCCAAAGACATGCGGTAACAGTGAATTGGGTAGGCTAAATTGTCCGTAGTGTATGAGTGTGAATGAGTGTGTGTGGATGTTTCCCAGAGATGGGTTGCGGCTGGAAGGGCATCCGCTGCGTAAAATCGTGCTGGATAAGTTGGCAGTTCATTCCGCTGTGGTGACCCCGGATTAATTAAGGGACTATGCCGAAAATAAAATGAATGAATAATTGATATTTGCTGGTTGAACATAAATGAAACAAATAAGAACAAGGTTTATGTAATAATGTTAATGCATCCGATTATTGCATTAATTCATCTGTGTTGGTTTTGCCCCCGAATATTAAAACTGCTGTATGTAAGTTTTTATTTTTTTAAAGCATAAAAGTGCCATAATATGTTTGCAGATATTTCAGAAACATGCTATGAACATTCTTGTTGATTTGAAAAACAATGCTGAAGTCAGATATTCTGCTTTGAAAATGTGAGTTATGTGCCAGAACATCTGGCACATAACTGGTCATTTAAATCAGTGGTTCTCAAAGTGGGGGTCGGGACCCCCTGAGGGGTCGCGGGACCATGAAGAGGGGGTCACCTGGTAATTTCCAAAAAACTATTTATTTTTTATTAAACCATGAAAATTACCATATTTTATCCATAACCTACAGAAGAAAAAAAATTGTTGTTTATAGTTACTATATACTATATGGTTACTATAGTAGCTTATAGTTACTAGTTCTATTTGATTGCGACCCCTGGGGTAATTACATCATATTAAAGACACAGCAGTAGCGTCAGATGCAGCAGATTGATTTTATAACACCAGGTTAAACTTTCTGGCACATTTACAGCACTGACATACATTAAAAATAATTTAACAAAGAATAGACTTGGGTCTATTGGTGTGTGTGCGCCATTGCATGCAAGGTTTCTGTATTTATAACCACCTCAGAGAATATTGGGGGTCGCGAGTCACTGGTATTGTTATTTTGGGGGTCACTGGCTGAAAAGTTTGGGAACCCCTGATTTAAATCGCCCACTGCCACATTAGCCAATAATATTTCAGCAACCTGGGTTGCCTTAGTGGAAAACAGCATATTTCATTCATTCAGTCAGGAAGGCTCTCAAAGCATGCGCCTATGACCCAAAATAACCATACCATTTTTTGATATATTTATACCATATTAAGGTTATAATAGTTTTGGATTTTTTCATTAGTTTTAGTTTCTATTTCGTTTTGACTTTGTTTTCAAATTCAGTTAGCTTTAATTATTTTTTAGAGGCAGATTTACTAGTTTTTATTAGGTTCTATATTTTGAAATTATTAAGTTTTAGTTTAGTTTTCATTAGTTTCAGTATTAGTTTTAGTTGTTTTTCTAAATAAGGATATTTGTTAGGTGCAAGACTCAAAATCAACAATAAATATTGTATAATAAAAACTCAGCCATACATTTTTTGAAACCTGTATTCAGAGGAGACATAAACACTATCATCTACCACTACCATCTACCCATCCTCAAATTCAAATACAACACAAGATAGCAGCCTTAAGTACAATATGGGTGCAAGACTGCTTCTGAGGTTAGATACACCGTAGTGATGGGAAGTTCAGATATGTAACGCGGATGTTTGGACTCAGGAAGTCAGCATTCATAATTTGGAAGTCAGCATTCATAATTTCAGTCGGTTAAAACATCTGAAAAATGTCTTACAGTAAAGTTTTGCAACCCAGCATGATTCTCTTATTTAAATTATATTACGATTTTCTGTTATGAAATAAACTTACGTTTTTTCGCCAGATCTTCTCATTTAAGCTCTCTGTTTACCCGCGCTGACGTTCAAGTTTAGTTCAGTCACAGCAGGGTGTCATGTACTGTTTGTGTTTGGTTCACTGAATCACGCATGCGCAGTATTATCGATTCACCGCTTTTCAAAGTTGATCTCTGAGTAAACGTTACTGTTCTAACTAAATAAGAGTATATATTGGATTATTTCAAGTCAGAGGGGGGTATTAGGCATGTTAAAAAAGTAATTTGTGGATTAGTGCTTACTGGCGACGCGAATCGTTTAAAATGATTCAGTTCGATGTGATGAACTAGTTCAACCGGTTCACTTAGAAGATCCAGTTAAAAAGATTCGTTCGCGATACAGAAATAAAACTCATTATTGGGCACAAATGTGTTAAAGTAATAGTTTTAAGTCTCTGTATTTAATGCTGTCACCGTGCTGCTGTCACGTGCACTCGTTGTTTTTGTCGCGGGAGCAACAGCGAGGACTGACTAGAGGAGAACCGGCTCACAGACTCTGGCGCGAAAGGGTCAAACACAAGTTTGCCACAAGCCCCCAATCACTGTTGCCAACTATTTTCAACAAAAAGTCGCTAGATTACGTCATACGCTAATTTGCATATTACTGACGTCATCACGTTTTCCCATTTCTGTTTAACAGCCTATGGTAAATAAATGGGATATTTATATTTGCACTACGCTTTTATTTTTTTGTTGTTGTATTTGCACTGTCTGTTTTTTGCACTGTTGTTGTATTTGCACTATCTGTATTCTTCACTGTCTGGAGCCAGCACCTAAGCTTTTCACTCATCATAGCACACGTGCTGCTGATGATGTGACAATAAAAGTGATTTGATTTGATTTGATTTGATTTGAGCTTGTCAATTGAACTAAATTTATTGCGGTTTGAATACAGTATATCATAATAGATGAGTAGTGAATTTGCAGCAATCTCTCAGACGTAATAAACTCAGACAAATTCTGAAACTCTCACTTAATACATCTGTGATTGTGAACAAGAAAAGAATAAACGGTCAAATCAAACTGTTAAAATAAAGGAGAAGCAGATCGGTTTGACTTTACAAGGGAAATACCTTCACACTGCCGGTGCTAAATCGTTTGCCGTCGGTACGCAGAGGGGTGATCTGCTTTCAGGCTGCAGGTGGGAGAGGCTGCTGTACGAGGACTGGGCCGCCTGTTAAGTCGCGGTCACACTGGGCTTTTCTCCCCATAGACTTTCATTCATACGCAAGCGAATGCGTAAGACCGGAAACGCAGGGTCATGCGTCGGAGTTTCGCAGGTTGCTGCTGTGCAAAGTTCAAGCTTGGTGAACTCTGACCTGTGAAATCGCATCACTTGACTACGTGACACCAATCCAGGATCAAAACATGACCTCTCTGAACAGAAATTTAAAACATGGTGCAATCGCTCGCTTTTATTAATGTCTAATCATCTTGTTTAATCCCGCCCCTTTTCGCAGCGCCGTACGACAGAATTTCGCACGCTCAAACTCTAATGTGACTTTGGCTTCAGTGCCCTGAGGCGGGGGAGGGGCCGGCGGCATCACCAGAAGCTCCTTGAGAAGAGTAGGAACGGTACAGTAACGCCCCATTTACACGGGCGTCAGCTTCAACGCTTCCCGTTCACTTTGAATGGGTGACGTCAGGCGTTGCCGAACTGCATTGTGGATCCGTCGGCGCCGCTTCAGTGGCGTTGCTCGCTGCAAAAGTTGGGTGCTATGACGATCGCGTCAGCCTCAGCTTCAGACACGCCCTCTGTCAAGCGTTGACGCTGAAGCCCCGTGTGAATGGGGCGTAATGGACAAACGACAGTCTATAAAAATCTCCAGTAACACACAAAAAGTCGCTAGATTTGTCGCTAGTCACTTTTTTTTTTTTAATTGTCGCTAGGGGGGTCTAAAAAGTCGCTTATTCTAGCCACAAAGTCGCTAAGTTGGCAACACTGCCCCCAATAGTATCTGAGTGAAGATCTGAGTGGGGGCTGGCTAAGTCATAAAGCCTGCCTCCTCTGTGTTAATGAAGGAGACTTGAGCCCAAATAAAACAATTACACTTGCAATAAAATGTTCCGAAAGATGGCTCTGGTCAATTAGGGCACTGGTTATCGTGCTGATATAGGTGCAGATCTTCACTTTTGTAAAGAGTATGTTTTGAGCAGTAATTTAATGCTGGACGTGTCATCGTGATTGACAGCTGTGATTGACAGTTTCTCAAAGCAGACGTCGGAGCTTCGGCAGGAGACTGAAGTGTTATTATTCCATTTCTGTGTTATTTTACCATGATAAAATGAGTTGCTCAGCAGTAAACTATAGTTTCTGACATACAGGATCTAGCGGAACACTGTTTATTCGGTAAGGTAAGGGCTTTATCAGTTTGCGGAAACACGCCGAACATCCCAGACAGCAAAATACACTCGGGCCAGTTCCGGCTGGACTCTCGCCTGCCAGAGACTTACCCCTCAGCCTGACTCCGTCTGCTGTTCCTACTCGAGGCCAGATGCGGCAGCCGTTGGCGAGCTGATGCTGCCGCATCCGAGCTGCAATCGGCCCGCGATTTAAATCTTCATTTTATAAAACCTCACCTTTGTTAACGTTATCACAACCATTTGTGTTGATAAAACAGCAAACGCAGGCTACTATGTAAACGCAAAGTGTACATAAGCGAGCTTTTGTTATAGTGCAGACACCGGCATTCAAGTGAGAAGTTCGGGGGTGTGGTTGATTTGATGTACAAGCATTTGGTTGGAAGTTTAATTCCGCAGCTCCTCCTCTGGCTCCACCAGGCAAACCTTCTGCGACAGTTTGTGCCCGTCATGAGACGATTTTTCCTTTACAGCGTTTAATGGAAAATAGCGCTGTCTCATCGTCCATATTTTATACAGTCATTGGTCAAACACCTGCAGCGCGAAGTAAATAGATTTACTTCTAAAAGGGTTACAGTAAGATTATGTATTAAATACATTCACAAAGACGAAAACGAAGGAGCTTTTTGCTATACTTTTACTTAGTTTCAGTTAGTTTGTATCTACACAATACAGTTTCAATTAGTTCTAGGTTTTTTTTAACTCTCGTTTTTATTTTTATTTCAGTTAACGACAATTATTTAAAAATTTCAGTTTTCGTTTTTTCGTTCGTTTTCGTTACACTATAATAACATTGTACCATATTCATATATTTTCCATTTTAACAGATTTAGATTGATTCTAAGAAATCTGCAACATACATTTAAAAAAAAAGGACAAATTAAATAAAATCAAATGATGCACTTCATCATGATTCAGTTTTTTTGGAGTGTACTATTATATTACTAAAACAGGTTCAGCAGCTGTGTAAACCCTTGAAAAGTTTCTTTGAAAATGATGCAATGTAAGAAATCTTGTGTCCTCATCAGCAGTCGGATCCCCTCTTTCTCAGGCCAGAGTTTAATTATACTTGTAATCGTTTGGCCATGGATTACGTAATCCAGCCCAGACACTGTTTTCCTCATCATCGAGACACTAACATCTTGAGCTGCTTTATCCACAAATCTGTTCTGCAGAAAGAGGAGATAACCTCATCGCAGTTTGTGCTTCAGGCATGAACGAGTTCTAAAGTGACTTTACAAAGCAGTGAGCTCATTAATTATGCAAGAATAAATAATGACCAGAGTGAGAATTACAGGGGGTGGGGGGGGTTGACCCCTCTAAATGAGGCTTGATTCATCCCTGAAAGACATAAAAACAAGATGTATGACGGGTCAGCCCTTTAATGGTGAAAATTAGTTTTCTCTGATCTGTATCTTAAATATTTATAATAATCATTGAAATAATATGTGTGGCACGGTGGCTCTGTGGCTAGCATTGTTGCCTCACAGCAAGAAGGTTTGAGTCCCAGCTGAGCCAGTTGGCATTTCTGTGTGGAGTTTGCACGTTCTCCCTGTGTTGGCGTGGGTTTTCTCTGGGTGCTCCAGTATCCCCCTCAGTCCATGCGATGTAGGTGAACTGGATGAGCTAAATTGGCCGTAGTGTATGAGTGTGTGTGTGAATGTGAGAGTGTATGGATGTTTCCCAGTACTGGGTTGTGGCTGGAAGGGCATCCGCTAGGTAAAACATATGTTTGATAAGTCTGCGGTTCATTCCGCTGTGGCAACCCCTAACAAATCAGGGACTTAGCCGAATGAATGAATAAAAAAGTAGATAATATAAGTATACATTTGACCACCCCTATATTGGTTCATACCATTACAGGGTTTCATGCATAATCGCTCCAATCAGTCTATGCGAGAATCGTTACCGCCAGATCTAGAGCACCTATTGACATCATAAGTGTTCACAAGACACTTTTCTTGTAAAATAGTGGGTTGTATTTACATATAGCTTAGAAGTGGTCAAATTAGACGCATGGTTTTACCTATTTTGACTTCTGAAATAGCTAATCAGAGGATACTGTAGGTCAGATACTGTAGGTCAGTTAAATTTAGGCTACTTTTTAAACAGCAGATGGCGCTCTAGGCTACTTTTTAACAGCAGATGGCGCTCTAAGCTACTTTTTAACAGCAGATGGCGCTTTAGGCTACTTTTTAACAGCAGATGGCGCTCTAGGCTACTTTTTAACAGCAGATGGCGCTTTAGGCTACTTTTTAACGGCAGATGGCGCTCTAGGCTACTTTTTAACCACAGATGGCGCTCTAGGCTACTTTTTAACAGCAGATGGCGCCCTAGGCTACTTTTTAACGGCAGATGGCGCTCTCGGCTACTTTTTAACAGCAGATGGCGCTTTAGGCTACTTTTTAACGGC
>CAIGQZ010034990.1:6247620-6260090 GCA_903798205.1 Danio tinwini | reverse complement strand
TAGTAGCAGAACAACCCTTTACAGTTCATGTAATACACCACGGTTGTCTGTGAAAAGGGCAATAATCATATTAAGCATAATCTGACAACGTTCTTCATACAGTATACACATCGTGTGCATAATTAGACGTTTTGTGTTGTCCGTAACTATACTTCTGAGCATGCGGGTCAGTTTACGACCCTGATCTGTTCACGCTGCAAATCTGATATTGGCCACATTTATAACAACAGTGTGAACAGCTAGGCAAAAAAATCAGATCTGAGAAAAAAATCAGATTTGAGCACTAAGCCTCGCAGTGTGAACGTAGTCTAAGAGATGGAGCAAGATTAAACAATACAAAAACTAACAAAATTGTAAAGGATTACAATGGCAAACATATTTGAGTGAGTATTAGCTATATCTTATAGTGGTTGGGATGATTCAGATATAAGAGAGTATTTGATTGGTCAGAAGATCTTTTTTATGAAAAGTAATTAAACATTACAATAGATATACAGAATAACAAATATACAGGATTGATAATTTAATAATTATAATAATAATAATAAGACTAAAATTGTCAAATAAATTGAACTATAGAAAATAAAATTAATGAATGTACATACAAACTATAAAATAATAGTTGAAACTTTCTACCTTTTTCCTTAGGACAGTGTCAAGAATTACAGCAGGATTTGTTTAGAAGCAATATGAATATAATTTCACAAGATGGTTTGAATAGTATATTTGACTATATTCTGGGGAGTCAAAGCATTTTGTGCGTAAAAATATTTATTATTTTTACATTGTTATATATGTATGTTATTTTACATAATGTATGTTATACATTAAAGATAACATACAGAGGGAAAAGAAACAATAACAATTACATTATCATCAGAGAAAAATAAATTAACCCTTTGATGCACAACATGGGTCTAAAGTGACCCGATTACGTTTATTTTTTCTAGATCTTTGCAAGATTTTAACTTCATCATTTAGTTTTTCAGGATTTCTTTGATCAACTTATTTTTTTATCAGCACAAAGCCTTGTATTCATTCATTTATTCATTCATGATAGTACTAATTATTTAATAAACAAATCAGCACACATGATTCTGCCTGATTTATTTTATTAGTTGATCAATTTAAGTACTCCAACATTTTGCGCTTCCAGGGTATGACATATATCACATATTACAGGAAGTATAGCCACTTTATTTTAACATGACTGAACAGACTGTTGTGGAATCTGCTTCTAGCTTTGATTTAATGGCCACTGGGGATTGAAGCGGCCCCAGAAGAGGATGCTCTTAGTAGGGTTGTGGCGGATGAAGAAGAGAAAGGGGTGATCTGCCACAAATCTCTTTGTGGTGTTGTTACAACATTGAAACTTGGCAGCTTCAACACTGCCTGTATCAACAACTATACCTTTCTCATTCACATTCACAGAGCATCCGTGAACCACTTTGGACAGTTTCAACTTTCCAGACGCCATGCCAGATAGGTCACAGTTGTCACCAAAGACGTCTGTCATGCCCAGGGCCTTCATGACCTCCTCCAGGTCATACCTTTCATTTAGCTGAATGACAGGCATGTCAACAGTCACATCTGTGGATGTCATCCAGTTGGACTGAGTCCACATCAGAATCTTCTCATGAGTCATCGAGTCTAACAACTTGAAAGAGGAGAAAAGTAGGAGACAGATGCAGAAGACTTTGTTTATTTAATTAACTTTAATTATTTCCCCACCACATGTAATACAAAACCATAGACTTCATAGTAACTTTATAGACTTTTTCATAATTATGCAGTTCTAACTGAAGTGAAATTGGTGAAGCAGGTTTAGTAGCTGTTGATGGCAGCATTTCAGTCCAATTTTTTTATGCCCTTCACTCACTAACTTTCCTCCCCCTCATTCCTTCAGATGTACATCATTGATTACGTCACACAAGTGTCCACTACTGGCGGAAAACCCCTAAACACTTGGAAATGACTAGGGATGCAATGATTACAGATTTAGGTTGTGTGATTATAGTCTGAGGAATAATCATGGTTACCACGGTAAACACTACTAATTTAGAAAGTCACATGAAAACTACTTATATTTTAAAGTGTTATTTGCGGCTCATTAACCAATTAATACAGCACATAATAATAATAATAATAATAATAATAATAATAATAATAATAATAATAAACAAACAATAGTCCCTTTCTCTTTGGACTTAAAAGTGAAAAAAAGTTTTTGGCATGTAAATACATAATTTTACACTGAAAATAAATGATAGAACAATGAATAAATAAATAAAAGTAAGAATAAATGAAAATAGTATTTGTCTAATGTAAATCTAAACTACATATTAGCTAAGTATTTCCTTTTTAAAGAGAACAAATGTTGTCAAAGGCTGCTGAACCTCTGTCTGAAAGGCACTTTTGATCAACTGTATTACAAAAATGTTTGGTATTCTCATATTTTTTTTTTCTTTTTGGACCAAAGTAGACACGCGTATATTCCACACAAAGTATGAAGCTGAGCGGTCGGTTCTTTTCAGCTTAGTCTCTTTATCAATCCGGGATTGCCACAGCGGAATGAACCGCCAACTTATCCAGCATTTGTTTTACGCAGCGGATGCCCTTCCAGCTGCAACCCATCTCTGGGTAACATCCGTGCACACACATTCACACTCATACGCTACGGACAATTTAGCCTACCCAATTTACCTGTACCGCACGTCTTTGGACTATAGGGGGAACCTGGAGCACCCGGAGAAAACCCACGCAAATGCATGGAGAACATGCAAACTCCACACAGAAACGCCAACTGACCCAGCCAAGGCTTGAACCAGCAACCTTCTTGCTGTAAGGCAACAGCACTACCTACTGTGCCACTGGGTCGCCTGAAACGTGGTTATTGGTAGGTAAATAGTTGCATCCCTTCTCACAGCAATTCATAACTTTTTGATTTAGAGGCTAATTCTTGTTATTTTGTACTGTCTCATTTGTAAAATTTAGTACGATTTGCTCATCCCCAGTGATGGTTGGGTTTAAGGGTGGGGTTTGGTGCCACGCCTCCTTTTTACAATGTCACATTTTTGTATGACTGAACTATGAATTCATACGAATAATTTTTATATATACAATGTTACAAATAGTGAAGTTGAATGACTACATTACCCCAATGTGAAAAAAATATATTTCAGATGGTGAGCTAGTGGCTGGGTTGCACAAGAAAAGAAACCAAAAAGCCACTCTGTTGACATCCTTTTTATTTACAATCTCATCACTGCTGTTATACGGCACTCATTTTCGCGTGTGTTCCGACCTGAAGTGGCAAGTGCGTGCTTTGTGTTTGTCTGAGGTAATTAGTCTGCCGTTATTACTGAAATGTGTATATTCCATACAGTGTGAAGCAGATTGGTTAGTTCTAGCGCTCGGGGCATTCAGAAAAATTCAGATGTTTTTCAACTAGGTGTACCAGGAAAACATGGTACACACGTTGTGCGCGCGCCTCCATTGGAAATGACAAACTGATGGCCTAACCTTATTGCCATTGCATTCAAGGCATTTTAATAAAACTATAGCGCTTCATACCGTAACTACATACCAATCTTTTTTTATTATCGATATTGATAATGGTAATAGTGTTCGGTCAATAAATACAGATATCAATATTATCGCCCAGCCCTACTTGTGAGATCAGGCTGGATCTAAACAACTGCATTGCATTCTGGGACATATAAGTGCTGGAGTGGACTTATTAAGCTGACTCGCTCCCTCTTAATATTAAGGGATCGAGGCTATGTCCATGTAAACTTCCCTCATTCACTTGATGAATGAAAAAATGGTGGTGGGGATTCCACCAAGGGATCAAGGGAAGTTTGCAAGTGTGTATCTATAAGGAGTGAAACACAGCTCATGTTTTACCTTTTGCAGCCCATTCCTCTGGTTTGGGAGCATGATGAGAAAGCTCACATTTGGATTCCCATAAGGGATCTCCAGCATCCGACTGTCAGCTTCAGGAATGTCACCCAGAGGAAAAGTCTGTGTCGTTTGCATTATTTGTCCATTTAGAGCTTTGTCCTGACATTTAAAACACAGACAGGACGGATGCTAGTTACATTGATGTATTGAATTATCAGCATAATTAAGCTGCAGTTTCACCTAAACATCTAAATAACACACTTTAAGCAATAAAGCACAGGAAATCTTGACATACTTTTGTCAGAAACTGTCAAAATATTTTGACAAAGTTACCTTATTGGTATAAAGGAGTTTGAATGAGTTGGCCCATTGACCCTCGAAGTGCATTACACTGATTAGAGCAAGAACGGAGTCCTTACTCACATCTCCTTCATCCAACAAATTCTTAATTGAATCTAAAAAATAAAGATCAAAAGAGTGTGAGATAATCAGAAAGCGTTCTAATTAGGGCTGTCAACAATAACTTGTTTAAATTTATGCAAACTTTTAACAACACTAATTTTATCAACATGCAATTTACTGTAAGGCTACATGTGTTTTCTGTTTGACCCGTGGCCTGTCCCATCAGGCCCGGCATCAGGATGTCATAACTGAGGGGGCGTTTTAATCCAGTTGGGGGGCATTAGACCTGGGCCCAATTTTTTCAAAAGTAATCCACTAGGATTTTGGAGAACGGATTGGATCAAATCTTGAAAATGGGTTTTTCAAAAGAAAAAACAGATTACATTATCGGATTAGATCACGTAATCCAATCTTGGTTTTGATCCGGATCAAACCTTTAGTTTGGGTTTTTCAGACCTTTTTTGTAGGATTTGGATCACTTTGATCTAAAAAATCTGGATGAAACTGATCCCATCAGAAGAGTGGATTCAGTGTGGATTTCATGCCCAAAATGTAATGAAAACTTAAAAAATGTATCTAATAATACTATATTTGGATCATGCAGCAGTATCTTACAAGATATCCTATTTATTCATAAGGTTTTAATTGTATTTGTTAATCCATCAGGTAGGCTTTAATGTATTCAGCCTTTCAGTATAGGCTATACAGCAAAGTAGAAAAAGTTTGGCCTCATAAAATGGTTAAATGTCCATAAGTTTAGGAATTTAAATATTTTTATTTTATTTGTACTTTTGTAATTCATTGTTTTTCTTTGAGAACCATGACAAAATTCTTTAAACACACTTTGACTGTTTAATTCATGAAAAAATGCTAAATATATAGGGCAGGAAAACCTAAAAGTTTTTGGTATTTGGTCTTCAGCCTAGTGCTTCATTATGCTTCTGATTTTTGTGTTAGTACATCCCTATAAAACCATGTTATGTTTTAGTTTTTTATTGTGTGCACTATAAAAGTTGCTGATGCTGTTATTGTTATTCTATTTCAAAATGCAGCATCATATCATTTAAGCTACATTTAGATGAGAAAAAAAATGTGTGATGCCATTTTATAGATGGCAGCCCTAGTTCTAATGAAATATTGTCTAATGACTTAATACAAGATAAAAAAAGAGCAAATAATTACTCTTAAAGGGGTCACACGTCGTATCCGCATCTGGTGTGCAATCCACTTTAGTTTTGTTCTCCACCCAGGTGTTGATTCGTACTCTTGCAGCCTCAGGATTTGTCTTGAAGTCAACATTCCTAATGCCAGCAAAACACCACTCCTCACATTCATCAAGGTAATCCTACAGTCACCAATAGAAAAAGAGGGATCATGGCAGCAAAACATCAGGGGCCAAATTCATTTTCAAGAAGTAAATTAATTTGCTGTACTCAACCAACTCACATCAAGAAAATCAATTGTCCTTTCTCCAAACATGAGATTATACAGCTTTAGTTTTCGGTCGTTCCCCCCTTGGTTGATTGCCTCATACAGATCATGGTAAATAATTTTCTTGGGAAATTGGAGGCTCTTTAGAGAAACATAACAGAATATTGTTCAAAATAGAGTGAAATCCTGAGAATTGGTGAGGAAAGAATTGTCCTAAAGAAAGATTCAGTGCATTAAAGCAGGGGTGTCCAAACTTGGTCCTGGAGTGCCGGTGTCTTGCATATTTTAGTTCCAACCCCAATTTAACACCTGAACCAGCAAATCAGGCTCTTTCCAGGTATACTAGAAACTTCCAGGCAGGTGTGCTGTAGGAAGTTGAAGCTAAACTATGCAGGACACTGGCCCTCCAAGACCGAGTTTGGACACCCCTGCTTTAAAGCATTCATGAGATGTTAGTTAATAGATACATTTTGAGTCCTGTGCTCACATTATACATCTGTTCACGAGTATTGCCTTTGGCACCCAGAGCAACAAGACCCAATGCAGAGGAGATGCTCAGGGGGGAGAACAGCACATTGCCTGGGTTCTTCTGGCAGAGGTGTTTCAACAAGTCAAGGGAGAATTTTGTGTTTGCCGCAATCACAGGTTCCATCTTTTACAGCCTAAAAAGAAGGAAATTCACTTTGAATGGTGATAACTAGCACAGAAAACAGCACAGAAGTACAAGAATGAGAAAAAAGGAGAGCAAATTGTGCATTTATGTTCAAGCCTGCACTGTAAAAAATATTTGTTAACAGTTCTGTATTTTGGGTTTTGTGTTTATTTACGGTTGTGAATTTCATAATGGGACCTTGATCTCTGCTCTGTCTACTTTTATTGTTGAAAATTTTACTCTACAGTTTAACAAAGGGACTTTTATGGACATTTTAGTCTTTTGAAATTATATCATGTATAAAAAGTAATATATCGAGAAACAAGTCTGTAAAATGACAGAAAATGTACTGGCAGTTTATTACAAGGTTTTTGTAGCATAAAATACATCAACCCAGACAATATGTCACTTTAAACTATTAAAAATGTTCATAAAAATAACTTTTTTTTTACTTTTTAAGGTTAAAAGTTGTCCGAAGCAAGGTCTCATAAAGCATAAATAATACCAAAAAAATAAAAAAATTATAAAAACATGAATTACAAAATACTGAAACCTGTTAATTTACGGATATTTTAAAGTGTGTCTTTTACAGTGATATATTCTGACAGACATTTTTATTCCATTTATTTAGTAATTTTAAGACAATTTTACTGTTTAAGGCTATACAGATTCTATCTTAAAATGGTTTTAATGTTATTTGTAAATATGGGCTGTTTTGCTTTCATTTCTCTGAAAGTGCACTACAGATTTAAAACGGCTGATTTGTGCAGCGCGTTCCAATCTATTCATCATTTTCAGGAAAATGTGAAAATCAGTAATCCTTGTTTCTAAATTAGGGACCTGAGATTAGATGATAAGACAGAGGCTGCGCAATAAGATCAAGTGTTGCTGATATTCATGTTTAGCAATATACAGTGCTCCGCATATATAAGTACACCCCTCACAAATCTATCTTTTAAACTCGTTTTTTTAATAGAAAGCTGTACAATATTATATTTGTGCTTATACATTAGATTAGTCAGTACTGAAGCCAAACCTGTAGCTTATCAAACTAAATAGCTTGCGATAACAGTCCATAAACTACTACAGCCACATTTATATGTTATAGAAAAAATATTAAATACAAATTTAAAAAAAGAGAAAAAAATCACGAGAAGCAAAAAATGTAAAAATTTAGTTGAAAATTTGTAGGTTGTAATTTATTTTTGCAATATTTTGCTTGAATTTAAATGTATTTTTCTATTTCTAAAGATCCTCTGTGACTAAAATATTATGTTAATAAATATTTCCATTTAATAAATCTGTTTTGTTTAAATGCACCAAAATACATTGCCTATATTCACTGAGAAATGGATAAAAATATTCTTTTTCAAAATGGGCTGTACTCAATTATGCTGAGCACTGTAGTTGTGTCACCAAAAATTCATGGTGATGTCCATTGTGCGATAAGTGGACATATAGATTACTGCAACAGAAAAATGCTGCAATCCACTCAATTCATTCATGTCCCAACACAAATCGATTAAATGAACTTTATTGTTTTCACAAATGTAAGTGGATTGAACATAAAATAATTGAGTTGTCCCAAAAAACTTAAGAGTTGTGTTGTTTCAACTTATATAAATAAGTAATTTGAACAAGTCGCAAAGGTCATTTAAGCGGTTTTTGAGTGCATTTAAGCCATGGACAAGCAAATTTACTTAGAGATAATGTGCTCTGGTAATATGTGTAAAATAATGTCAACACTGTAAAACCCATCAGTCATCTTTCCTATCAGTCAACCTTCCATCCAACGAGCAAAGCGAACAAAAACACTGTAAAACCCAAAAAGTTAAGGTAAATCGAACCATTTGAGGAAACCGGTTGCAACAAACCATTTAAGTTCAAAAACTAATCCTGAACTGAATCCATTTGAGTAAACCAAGCAATTTGAGCACAGTAAAACTCAATAAATGAAGAGAACTCAAACCAACTGAGTACTGTAAACCCAATAAGTTAAGCCAACTCAAACCATTTCAGGAAACTGATTGCTACAAACCATTTGAGTTAAAAACTAATCGATATGAGTACTGTGAACTTACTCCATTTAAGTTGAAGTAATGAGGTTTAATTAACTCATTACCTAACTGAGTTCAAAACTCTTTTCAAATGAGTAGAACTAACTTTCTGTAAATTTTCAGTTAACTACACTCATAATTTAATTTGATAAAGTTGACTTTTGGGGTTTTACAGTGTACTGTTTGTACTGCACAATTCCTCAGTAAAACACACTTTAGTGGACTGTCCTGCTTTAATGATTCCAGAATTATTATTATTTTTATCATGTATTAGCGTAAAAAAACGTATTTAATTTGTATTTTATTAACAAAGTTTGGTGATTTTTAATTGTATACTTGTCATTGAAATGTTCTTGCCATGAAAATAACCTTGGTTGCTGACATGGCATTAAATAAACAATACATTACATTACATTCTTACACAAAAAACCCAACAGTTTACTTTATCAAATTAAATGAGTGTAGTTAAGTCAAGATTGACTGAACGGTAATTCTATTCATTTGACAAGAGTTTTGAACTCAGTATTGAAGGTAATGAGTTGATTAAATACCTCAGTACTTCAGCTTAAATTGAGTAAGTTCACAGTACTTATATAGATTAGTTTTTTTATTCAAATGGTTTGTAGCAATCCGTTTACTCAAACAGTTTGAGTTGCCTTAGTTATTAGGTTTTACAGTACTCAGTTGGTTTGAGTTCTCTTCATCTATTGGGTTTTACTGTGCTTAAATTGCTTGGTTTACTCAAATGGATTACGTTCACAGTACTCATTAGGATTAGTTTTTGAACTTAAATGGTTTGTTGCAGTCGTGTTTCTCAAACGGTTTTAGTTACTTTAACTTGTTGGGTTTTATAGTGTATTTGTCAGTTATCCTCAAGCTAAAAACCGTAATCCAAATAAAAAAAAGAACCAAACCAGTGTCTAATATAATATGTTTAACAGCAAATATTAATTCCAATCCATTGTTACCCGTTTTGTGAAACGAATGTTAAAATAAATGAGGTAAATCTGAAATTAACATTTTGTCCTGACACATTAAAGTTATGCTGACTACATTACATTTGTTATTAAAACTATTTTATTTACAGTTAATTGGAAATTATTAATTAGTTAGGCTAATAACGCAAAGTATTAACTCTTTTTCAGTGAGCTTCTGAAATACTTACTGATAAAGAAAATGGATTCGAGAGCGATGACTCTTTTGTATGAAGTGCGTCTTCAACTGTCCAGCTGACACAAGTGCCTGTAGTCTCCTTTTTGTTGCCAGCTGTATTTATACTGTATAGAGACTTGCATTTTTTTCTCCTGAAATGAAGAGATTTCGAGTGAAAAAGGTGTAGGCAGGTGAAAAACGGAAATTGCTCAGTGCCTCTGAATTGTTTTAAAACAATCGTATCTACAGATGAAACTGCCAAAACCAGTCCTGTCAAAGGCTTGCAACATACATTCATGCCAAATGCTTGTAGTAATCAAGTAAAACTATCAAAATAAGATCTAAATAGTGCTATATATTTACAAATAAGCATATACTGTTATAAATATACAGTTGGAATCGAATTATTAGCCCCCCTTTTAATTTTGTTTTCAAATATTTCCCAAATGATGTTTAACAGAGCAAGGACATTTTCACAGTATGTCTGATAATATTTTTTCTTCTGGAGAAAAACTGTCTTTTTTTCGATAGTCTACAGAACAAATCATCGTTATACAATAACTTGCCTACAGTAATTACCCTATATCCTGCCCAGTTAACCTATAACCTAAGCCTTTAAATGTCACTTTAAGCTGAATACTAGTGTCTTGAAAAATATCTAGTCAAATATTATGTTCTGCCATCCTGGCATAGATAAAAGAAATTAGTTATTAGAAATGAGTTAAAACCATTATGGTTAGAAATGTGTTGAAAACAAATCTCTCCATTAAACAGAAATTGGGGAAAAAAATAAACTGGGGGCTAATAATTCAAGGGGGTTTAATAATTCTGACTTCAACTGTATCTTTTATAAATCCAGTTTGGTATTCATCTGTGGTCATTTTAAGTAGATTTTAGCTTCTTTCTGCTAAAAAGGCATTGGTTTTGTATATAAAGGTTGTTCAGTAGTCAGATTGAGCCCGTCTTTACTGTTTTTTTTAATTAATGTCTTTAGTTCCAGCAACACACTGAAAGAAAAAATATTAATTAAGTTTACTACATTTTTAAAGGTAATTGGTTGTAAACAATTTATATAGGCTAAATTTAAGCAAACAAATGACATTTAGTAATGTTCAACTTAATTTGTTTGAATTCAGCTTATATAAATTGTTTGCAGCAGAGAAACGTTCTATGGCCCAATCCCAATTCTATTTTTGTACCCCTATATTCCCCTTGGCCCTTACAACCGAGGGTTAAGGGGAAGGGCTTCAAAACTTACCCCTAAGAATTGGGACAGCACTTCAACACCTGCACACGTCATCATTTGTCATCGCAATCTCTTGCTTCATATGAGATCAGAAGATGGCGACTGCTGTAGTTATTCCTGTTGTGTTATTTTTTGGTATTTATCTTCAGGAAATTACTGAAGGCGTATGTTATGTTATCTTAACGATCTAATGTGGCAATAAGACCGTAACTGTACTGTGTATTTACAGAATGGCCGTATTTATCTATGCAAACACACGAAAACAACATTAACATTATAGCAGACACTGTAAAAAACTCATTTTCAGCCATTTGACTGCTCTGACAGGGTATTCGAGTGTCAGAATGTTGTGGATCTGCTGTACAAGAGTTATTATTAGGGATTATAGGTTGTGACATTTAGCGTTTTTTTTTTTATTTTTTTTTTAAGCATGACGGTAAAACACGAACGCGGTTATGAATATATTAAAACATGTGTTTGTCGTAAAAATTTGTAATAATGACAAAAAAAAAACAAATTTGTGGATCTAAGAAATGTTCTTACCCCTCCGTTTTGAGTGTGCTCCTGAAAAATCTTTGTTCGAAGGGGTGTATACCCCTTGCCCTTAGCCCTATGCCTAAAGAGAATTGGGACACCACTACCCCTTGACGTAAACGCGCAAAACGAGGAGTAGGGGTAAGGGGAAGGACTAAGGGGTAGAATTGGGATTGGGCCTATATATACTTTATGCAAGAAAGGTGGACATTTGTTTTGCTTCAAAGAGTTCAGCAGGCACATATGCCTTTTTGGATAAATTATTGAATCAATAACTTGTGAAAGACTAACAGGCTTCAGTCTTCTGTTCTAATGGGCTATATACACACTGACTTTCAGTCAGTCAGCCCAAGCGCTTCTGGTGCACTGTTTCCATTACAAAATCACCATGTTTAAGATCTGTTTTCTTTAATAATCAGTGATCCTCCCTGTCTGACTGATATACAATATAAAGTGGGTATCCGACCGGACAAGAAGCACTGCATTAAATTCAACTTTTCCCCACCATCTCTTCGTTCGTTCATTCGTTCGTTCGTTCGTTCGTTCGTTCGTTCGTTCATTCATTCATTCATTCATTCATTCATTTTCTTTTCGGCTTAGTCCCTTTATTAATGTCTTTGGGGAAACTGGAGCACCCTGAGGAAACCCACACGAACACAGGGAGAATATGCAAACTCCACACAGAAACACCAACTGACCCAGCTGAGGCTCGAACCAGCGACCTTCTTGCTGTGAATTTAATGTGCCACCCACTGCGCCACCATCTCTTTAAAATATGAATTTATTTTTAATGGGGGCAACGTGGTGGCACAGTGGGTAGCTCTGTCGTCCTCACAGCAAGAAGGTCGCTGTTTTGGGCCTCGGCTGGGTCAGTTGGCATTTCTGTGTGGAGTTTGCATGTTCTCCCCATGTTGTCTTGGGTTTTCTCCGGGTGCTTCGGTTTCCCCCACAGTCCAAACATATGTGCTGTAGGTGAATTTGGTTGTCTGTCTGTCTGTCTATTTGTCTGTCTGTCTATCTGTCTGTCTGTCTGTCTATCTGTATAGTATCTATCTATCTATCTATCTATCTATCTATCTATCTATCTATCTAT
>CAIGQZ010034990.1:6205621-6221015 GCA_903798205.1 Danio tinwini | reverse complement strand
CCCCAATTTCTGTTTAACGGAGAGAAGATTTTTTTCAACACATTTCTAAACATAATGACAGTCAAAGAGCACTATCACCTGACAGCAAGAAGGTCGCTGGTTTGAGTCCCGGCTGGGTCAGTTGGCATTTCTGTGTGGAGTTTGCATGTTTTCCCCATGTTGGTGTGGGATTCCTCCAGGTGCTCTGATTTCCCCCACAGTCCAAACACATTCGCTGTAGGCAAATTGAATAAGCTAAATTAGCCATAGTGTATGAGTGTGAATGAGCGTGTATGGGTGTTATTAGTACTGAGTTGCAGCTGGAAGGGCATCTGCTGTGTAAAACATCTGCTGGATAACTTGGCAGTTCATTCTGCTGTGGTAACTCCTGAAAAATAAAGGAACTACGAATGAACATCGAAGGAAAATGAATGAATGAATAATGGTAGCATATACTGTATACTAAGGGTTTTAATGTAAGCTACAACGAGCTGTAACGTGGTATATTTTTCAATTACCATAAGTGTATGCTTTGGATACACTTGTTGGGAACAGCCACATCGAGGCTTACTTTTTTTTTTTTTTTTTTAACAAAAACACAGTCACAGGCTTGTGGCCAAGTTGAGTGGCCTGACTCAACGTGGAATCAATTTCTGTATTGTACATTTTCCTGTGGCTGGCCAAATGTTTGGCATGAAATTGCTGGATCGGAAAAAGTAAAGATGAAAATGTGTAACCACAGGAAAGTGTGAGACCTCTATTTGTTGTTGCTTGTGCTCTTTTAACCTATTCTTTATTACAACGGCGATAAAACATGTTCATTCAAATGATCAGATGCACAGCATGGATTCAAAAGATTTGCTTCATATTTAAAGTAAACGGGAAGAAGTAAAGTCTGTGTGTTTACAATGTAGATTGTGTCAAAGCAGCTTAACATAACTGTGTCAGTCCAGTTTTCAGTGTTGAAGTTCAGTTTAGGTCAGCTCAGTGTGGTTTAATTTTCACTGCTGAAAGTCTAAACACTGAGGAGCAAATCCATCGATGCACAGCTCCACAAGTCCCAAACGACGCAGGCCAGTGGCAACGGTGTCAAGGAACAAACTTCACCAATTAACAAAGTGAATGAAAAAAAAAAAAAACTTGAGAGAAACCAGGCTTAGTTGGGCACGTCCGTTTCTCCTCTGGCCAAAGTTCTTGAGTAGAGCTGCAGTCTAGGTGCCGGAGGCTGGAGAACGCTGGATGTCCATCGTGGAGAAGCTGCAGGTGTGCGTAGGTTACTAGCAGGTGTTCAGGCTGACCCACAGGATCAATGCGGATACTCTCCACTCCTCCATGACCACCACAGCATTTGCTCAGGATACGGCCTAGTCCAGGATTATGGAGACCTCGGGATGAGGAGAAACAGACTAACATGAGCTTAGATTCTGTTCAAATAATAATGTCTTTTGGCAAGTGTTCCCAGCTCCGGTTGCCCTAATAACATTTGCCATAATATCCTCTCAATAGCAAATTAAACACACGAGAAAGTCAGTTCAGAAAGCATCCGATCAAAGTGATGTGGATGTTGGCACAAAGCTCCACAACTTACTATCTTTGAGATGTGTATCAATATGAAAAAAAAATAAACTTTAATGAAAACTAACCCCAAGATAAGTTTAAGCCAAATAAGGGTTCAGAGATCAGATGCAGAGAAACATCTACATTTCTAAATGTTTCAAAATGATATAACCTAAAGAAATATGAATCCAAACAAAGGATTCGCAAACGTTTTGAAGATTTACAAAGCAGCGTTCCTAAAATGGTATCAGATGTGTCCATGTGTAATGAAGCAATGATTCATGCTCATAAAAGAAACCAACATTATTGTTCTGCAAACATATTTGCATTGCTCCCAATTAGCTTAATAAAGGTAATTGAGAACTTCTTTGTTCAGCACAGCAGTAGCAAAGTACATTCCAGCTAAATGAGCAATTAAAGATGATTTACTTCCTCTAATTGTACTTACTACATAATTGTCAAGGACTTGCTTCAAGAATTTACTTCAAAACAACAACAAAAAATCAGCATGTTCTAGAAATCAGAAACATGTCCCTTAGAATACCTCCTCTCCCCGAAAGAGGCTTCTCCGAATCATTTGAATCTCCACCCCAAGTTTTTAAGATTTACATCTGATTCCCAGCTATACGGGATGCCACATTTGCGGTCTGCCAGATTTTTACAGAATTATGTGCGCTGAGGAATTTCCTTGTGGATGGCTCACTTCAAACATCTGAGCTGCACATGAGGCTGACAGCATGGGAAGGCCGACCTGTCCGAATTTTTTACACAAACTGAAGGCACCGTAGAGAATTTACAAACACCTCATTAGAAGCCGAAAGCTTTAAACTGGGACTGAGTGCCATTTCTACAACAATTGTTAACGTGGGATAAAGGTCTAAGTTCAAACCCTGTGATTTACCCCAAGCGAGACTCACACCCAGACCCTGAAGTCCACAAGACATTTTCTGGAAGTCCATAAGTGCTCAGTAATGGTGTGTGCCATATTACAATTATTTTCTCACTTAATATTTTTGTCTGGTTTTCCAGCACATTGTAAGAATGACTTTTTTAAAGTTAATAAAATAAGGGTTATTATACAACCCCAAATCAGAAAAAGTTAAGTGATTTCTAAATGTACTTTTGTCATTGCAGACAATACAACAAACATTATTTAATGTGTTCCTCATGATTTTTATTGTTTTTTCCCAAAATAAACACGTATTCCAATTTGTAAAGCTACTTTGTAATGTTGCCATTCCTTTTCACAACGCTTAAATGATGTTTAGTGCTTGAAAACAAAGTGATGAAGTGTTTCAGGTGTAATTTTGTCCTATTCTTCCTGCAAACAAGGTCGTAAGGTGGAAAAAAGTACGGTGTCTTCATTGTCGCATTTTGCGCTTTAAAATGTGCCACACATTCTCTTTTGGAGACCGGTCAGGACTGCAAGCAGGCCATTCAAGTGACTCTATCCTTTTCTTTAGCAGCCAGAACTTTGTAATGTGTGCAGAATGTGGTTTTGCATTATCTTGTTAAAATAAGCACAGTTTTTTCCAATTGACAGTCTCCACGCCAGCTGGTCTGCAGACCTTATATTGAAATAGACCAAGATACATGGGAAGCAGCTTTGGACAGGCTTTATTCCTCATTTATATGTGCACATTACTGCCTCATTTAGTGTAAAGTGGTTCACTGAGTACACTGGTCAAAATGTAGACTCACGCACGGATTGACCCAACTATTGATCCAGAGTGTGATAGGTGTCATTCAGGTTTATGCACTTTATCCCATATGTTCTAGACATGCCCACACTGTAAAGCAGTCAACTTTATTAAATGAAATGAGTGTAGTTAACTCAAAATTGACTGAAAGTTAATTCTACTCATTTGAAAGGAGTTTTGAACTCTGTGTTGAAGGTAATGAGTTCATTAAATACCTCATTACTTCACCTTAAATGGAGTAAGTTCACAGTACTCATATAGATTACTCAAATGGTTTGTAGCAATCGGTTTCCTTTGAGTTGCCATAACTTATTAGGTTTTACAATACTTATAATACAATATAGGTTTGAGTTCTCTTCATCTATTGGGTTTTACTGTGCTGAAATTGCTTAATTTACTCAAATGGATTAAGTTCACAGTACTCATTAGGGTTAGTTTTTGAACTTAAGTGGTTTGTTGCAATCGGTTTCCTCAAATGGTTTGAATGACCTTAATGTTTTGGGTTTTACAGTGCAGCTCTTTCCTCATTCTGGGGTTCAGTATTTCTCTCTCTTTCAGCCATTACTTCTATAGATATAGCACCGTCACCTATTGTTGCCTGTTTGGTGTGATGCCTGATAATTATACATTACACACTTTTTAAACTTTGCAACCTTTCTTACTTTGCTTACTAGGCGTGTAATTTTATTAAACTGAATGAGCCCCCAGCCATCCTCGCATGTACGGTGGCTGAAAGATGTTTTGTATTTTGTGAAACTAGAGAAGATTAGATTCTCCCTTTAAAGACATAACAGAACGTTTGTTAAAATTTAGAAGCCCTTTTTGTCTTGTGTTAAAACTCTCCAGCTGGATCTAGACTGATCACCCTTACTAGCTCTTGACAATGTTGACACTTCAGTTTGTAAACTTTCATTACTCGAATTGTAACATTGAGATTGTTGCATACATGTAGACATTTGCCCCTCGTTTATGTGTAATTGGGTTTTATTTTATTTTATTATTATTTTCATTTATTATTGTTTTTGATTTCTATAAGGGTTGTTTGATATGTTTGTAATATGTAAAAAAAAAATAAAAAAGAAAAAAAAAGAAATTTGCATGGGTGTCCCTAGAAAAGAAGGCAGCATATTGTGCTCCAAAATCTCTATGTACTTTTCAGCATTAGTGGTGCCTTCACAGAAGTGCAAGTTACCTTTGCCAAGGGCACTGACACAGCCCCATACCATGACAGACCCTGGCTTTTGGACTTGCTGCTGGTAACAGTCTGGATGATCCTTTTCTTCTTTAGTCCGGAGCACATGGCACCCATTTTTCTTTAGCATTTTCCATATTGTTCCAACTTTTTCTAATTTGGGCTTGTAGTTAAAGACGCCCCTGTGGTGAAAATCAACATTGTTTGACCTTTTATAGGGCACCCACTAGCTATGTTTCCATCCAAAGATGTGAATTAGACGACATATGCTCAAAACTGGAATGTCGCATAAAACATTAACATTTTGCGAAAAACATTTGCGTCTTTCTTTCCAATGAGTCAAAGAGAACATTATTGGTGATAGAAATATGTGGATGGAAATGTACTGTATCTACTAAAATACTCATTGGAAAAATACTGGAGTATTACTGGGGGTTTTTACTAAACTTTTTTAAAGAGCCCCTATTATGAGTTTTTGAAAATGACCTTCCATGCAGTGTGTAACACAGGACTAAGTGAATGAAAACATCCAGCTGAGGTTAAAATTTGAAAGTGCACCATGTTTAAAAGTATTGATTCTTTAACAAAATAGTCAACTCAGAGTCGAATAAATGAATCGTGTTGGCTTCAGATCTTTTGCCTGAACGTGTCGACATCGATACAGTACATCACCAAATATGTAATGTCAGATCCGGTAAAACGTGATAGCGGCTTTCCCTTCAGACACCAGTGGAGTGCGGGGATCATGGGACTGATCATGTCGTGAAGATGACGATCACTGAGAGATTCGGCTGTGGAGAATAAATGGTTAAAGTTAATTTTCACAACATTACCACAGTATAGCCAACCTAGTGCTGTGTTTGTTCCTGTCATTTTCCTGATTTTTGATACAATAACCTACCCTGCAACAAAGGATTCCTTGGTTGTTTGCTATTAAAGCAAGGGGCAGCAGAGACTATTATGTATAAGACTTTGACAAGGACTTTATTAGTAACTGTTACAGTTCATAAGGACCAGTTTCTTCTTCCTCCAGATCATAACATGTAAATGCAATTAAAATTGTTGCCTCTTTTTTGTGCTACTATAAAAGATCTGGGTGTCATATTTGACAGCAATTTAACTTTTAAAAATCATATATTCGATGTTACAAAAATTGCCTTCTTTCATCTGAGAAATATCATGAAGTTACGAAGTATGCTATCCATCTCAGATGCAGAAAAGCTAGTTCATGTTTTTATTACTTCTAGGCTGGATTACTGTAATGCTCTGTTCATTGGTTGTCCAGCATCCTCTATTAACAAACTTCAGCTAGTGCAAAATGCAGCTGCCAGAGTTCTTATTAGGTCTAGAAAATATGATCATATCACCCCAATTGTATCCTCTTTACACTGACTGCCTGTTAAGTTTCATATTGAATATAAAATATTGCTTCTTACCTATAGAGCCTTAAATAATCTAGCTCCTATTTATCTAACCAACCTCCTGTCTCGCTACAATCCAATCAACACTCAGGGCTTCTGGTAGTACCTAGAATAGCAAAGTCGAGTAAAGGAGGTCGAGCCTTCTCATTTATGGCCATTAAACTCTGGAATAGCCTTCCTGATAATTTCCGAGTCTCAGACACACTCTCACAGTTCAAAACTAGATTAAAGACCTATCTTTTTAGCAAAGCATACACTCAGTGCATCACTTAGCGGTATGACGCATGATGTGCCCCACACAGGTTTTTTGCATCTCGTTTATATACACCATGAACAGCAGCTACGCTAATTATTCTCTTATTCTGTATTTCCACCTGGGGGTACTCATCTCAAGGCCCTCAGACTATGCAGCACCACTGATGCAATCCAAGACCAGCGACGAGATGATCCCAAGGTTTTCATAATCCTGGACCAAGCTGTATCCTGAGCAGCTGCTGTGGTGGTCATGGAGGAGTGGAGAGCATGAGACTGATTCCTGTGATGCTCCAGGGACAGACAAGTCTTCGCTGAGGTCCAGCCTCCGCCACCTAGACTGCAGCTCTCCACAAGATGTTTGGCCATAGGAGAAATGGTCGTGCACAACTGAGCCTGGTTTTTCTCAAGGTTTTTTAAATTCGTCACTTACGCCAATTCGGGACGTTTTTTACTCGCCGCTGTCGCCAAAATATGTATTTAATTGTGTGTTGTAACTTGTAAATGCTCCGCCTGGCTTGTAATCACATATCTATTATAAATCAGTGCTTGTAATGTATCTCTCAGGTTAAATCTGTATGGGGCTGTTCACATATTGTGTGTGTTGTTGTTATTACTTGGTGTTAGGTTTAAGAGTAGAGTAATGTGATGGTATTTAACTGCACTGCTTTATTGCATTTCTGCAATGGGCTCTCATGTTTGAACTCAGTCGACCAATCACAACAGACTGGGTCATCGGACTAATCACGGCAGATTAGTGTCATGCAAAGGAGGGGTTTGGTAACAAATGAATCGCTGAACAAATCATAAGGGGGTCGTTGTGATAATTAGGTAAAAATAAATGCATATCATAAGACAACGAATGTGTTTTTTGACTTTGCATGTATATCAGCCTGCTGTTGGAGACCCCCACAACCAAAACATGACTTTTTATAATGAAAAAAAAGGCTAAAGTTTATGACTTAAGAAAAATTTATTGTAATCAATTTCAGTAAAGGTTTTTAAATATGACTCTTCACCCGATAAAGGGTTTGATGTTGTGTTCTTAATACACTTATATACAAACCATTTGCAAATTCACAGTTCAGCACCAATGGTGAGAAGTTTCTCCATACAACGACAGCAGTGTACAAAAGACAAAATATTATGTGATGTTCAAAGCATTTCTGTCTAAATGGAAGGATGCTGTGAATGGGAACATTGTGTAACACATTATTAGCTATTTGATACTGTAGTAGAGCCAAGTGCTAATGATGTCAATCACTGGTATGAGTCCATTGATTGATTTCTTGAACACATCGGCCAATCAAAGGTGTTTTAATTAGTCACATTGCTTTCACTTCACCAAAGCCACATTTTACACCACATGGTTCAAGTGACATAATCTCATTTTTTTTCTCCCATGTGGCACAGATCAGAAATGGCTCACGTACGTGTAAGCAGGCAAAAAAGGAAATAAACTCAAAATTAATTATATTAACGGAGCTAATATATTTAAAAAGTAATGCGTTACAGTATTAGTTACTGTCAAAAGTTATGTTTTTGACAGTAAGCAGGGCTTGAAATTAAAGAGCCCCTTATATACATTAAATAGGGTCATATTTTTGTTTTAAGGGTCTCCAACAACAGGCTGATATGCATGCAAGGTCAAAAAACACTTTTTATAGTCTTATATTATGCATTTATTTTTACCTAATTATCCCAGTGACTTCCATATGAATCGTTCAGCGATTCATTTGTTCTTAAACCCCTCCTTAGTGCGAAGCTAATCTGCACTGATTTGACCGATGACAGCCTGTTGCGATTGCTCGATGGCGTTCTGCGCGAGACAAAGTGAAATGCCCAGTATGGCTTATCAACAATCTTGAAGTAGTCAGAGTGCATAGTGCTCCCGTACCCCCACCCACCCCGCATTTTGATACGATCTATGAAACCCCCGGGTCGCCAACATTGGTCAAGGATCTGATCGCAGCGGCGGCCCGAAACCCAATGCAGGAGTGCATTAAAGCAGTACAGTTAAACACCAGCATATTGCTCTATTCTTAACCATAACACACATTCAGGATTAATCCACACAGCTGCCAAAGCTGAACTATTTTGAACCTTGACCACCGCACGTGTGTAAGAACAGCTGACGGTGACCATAGCAATGACAAACGGCAGTGGAACGAGGTCACAAACGCATTTAAATCTGTAAACAAAGCGTCACATGTCACATTTTCAATGTGGCATTAGACATGAAAAATGAATATAAAGAGTTAACCTAATACAGTACAAGCAGTTACAAGTAACAAAACGCAATTAAATACATAATTTGCAAGCTAGAGAAAACGAGGCAACCATTTCAAAAAGTACTTACTTACGCTTGTGAAATGGAGGAAGAAACTGATCCATCATCCACTGATCCATGTACTGATAAAGTTCTAACAAACTCCCATACATCAATAGTCTTGTCTGATCTTTCCTTTAACAAACAAACAAACAAAGAAAAGGCAGAAAAGTCTTACTTCTGTCAATCTCTAAATTTTTTGGTTTCAGTTTGTGTCATTTTAAATACTCAGTCTCCTTAAACACCAATTTACATTTTTCTGTGTTTGTGGGAAAGCAGGCGAGTCAGCTGAGCTGGTGTTCTGTCGATTTGTCTTACCTTGTCAGATTTTCCTACCGTAGCGCAAAATTACAGCTACATCTATCGGTTTATCCTACTTCGTCTAAAAATCATACAGCAGGTTACTGCTTCGCGTCTGTGGCATAAAATTATTTGATTGTCCTAACAGTATGGAATGAAGAGGGAGATGAATTAGAGTGTAAAAATCTTAATAAACAGGTAGGGTGATTTTAATTTGCAAAATAGCTTAACGAGGTGAATTAACATAGAAAAAAATCATCAGATTGACAGACTTTTAAATTAAAATAAATTAAACTTTGAAATAAACAGGTAGGACGATTTTACAGTCCAAAATACTTTTCTTAATAAACAGATTATTTGTTTTATTTCGGCTAGAATAAAAGCAGTTTTTAATAATAAAAAAACTGTTTTCAGGGGATTATTTATTCATTCATTTTCTTTTCGGCGTAGTCCCTTTTAAATCTGGGGTCGCCACAGCGGAATGAACCGCCAACTTATCCAGCACATGTTTTATACACGGGAAAACATCCACACTCATTTACACACACATACACTATGGTCAATTTTAGCATACCCAATTCACCATACCATATGTCTTTGCTTTGTGGGGGAAACCGGAGCTCCCAGAGGAAACCCATGCGAACACGGGGAGTACATGCAAACTCCACACAGAAACGCCAACTGACCCAGCCGAGCCTCGAACCAGCGACCTCCAGTGCTACCCACTGCGCCACCGCATCGCCTCAGGTCAATATTATTATTGCTTAAAATATTAAGCAATATTTAGCTAATACTATCTTTGCTAATACTTCTGGAGGGCTAATAATTCTGACTTCAACAGTATATGGAAGAAAAACAACATTTCGCAGTGTCAGATTTTTCCGATAGGCCCTAGTTTACATATTTGTAACCACAAAACAAGACCAAAATTCCTTTCGGACGTGTTGTACTTCTGGCTGTTTCCTTGATCTTGCATAAAACCGTCTGACTGTCTGACCTGCCGCACGGATCTATGTGATGTCAACTCTCGAAATGCACAACACTAAATCAGCGGAGGTCAGGATGAGAAGCAGCACAGGATACTCAAGGCTCAAATCAAAGAATGTAAATCAGAGGTCGGTGCGCACTTAATTTGAGTGCCCTTGAGATGCTTTTCATATCATCTGTCTGTATATACATGACATGTGGGGCAGTAATAGCGTCTAATTGGTGTGTGTGGACAGGAGCGCGAGGTGAATGATAGAGGATCGTGAGCCGAACGCCGCTCAGGAGACACAGGACACGTTTTTGAAGATCTGTTCTGAGGTTTTGGCAAGGCTGATTAGAGGTTATGACATCCAGACGCAGTCTAAGCCTGCAGGTTTGCATGAGTGATAGCAGACCAAACAGGCCTGACTCATGCTAATGTGGGATCTTGAGGAACGCTCCGTCTTCTGTTAGAGTAAAAAACATGTTTAGCAAGAGATTTACGGTCATTTGCGCCATTCAGAAGCTCCAATTCAATTAACGGTTTAAGCTATGAGGTTGCTAGGGTGTACTGCGTGACTGCAGTGGCATTTCTAGTTGTTTGCTTCAATGTACAGTTTCTAAAGTGTCGGTAGGTGGTTGTTACAGTATGTAGTTGTTAAGGTTTAAAGGTGCAGTATGCAAGTTTGACACCCAGTGGTTGAACTAGGTATTGCACACCTGGTTTAATACACACGCAAACGCAGGATGCCAGATAGATGACACCAACAGCAGTGTGCCTGACTGCTGTGTCTAAAGGCTGATAAAAGCAACGGTTGAGAATAGAAGGAATATTTTCCATACTAAAAGGAGTTTTTGTCCTAACCAACACCAGGAATTTATATTTTAGAAACGACTTCTTTTTTCTCACAGCTGAACAACAGAAAACTGACAATGATCACCTCAGGTAAACCTCATGTGCTTAATTCAGTGTTAAATGCCAATAATGTGAGTTTGAATGCCATTTACTGCCACACTACTGAAAGCGGCAGCAGATAGTTCACCTCAGATCTAGAAAATAAAATAAGCCATGTGAAATTGAACTTCAGAACTGTGACTCAGTGCAAACAAACACATGTCAGGGATTCAGCATCTACATTGAATAACGTTAAATAACTGCTTAGCACTGCAAATCTCCTCACATAGCGTGCTGTTAGTACACAGGGTTACAATGTAACCTTCTCACCTGATGTTGATGTAGGGCAGTGTTTTGTTTTGTCCACAAGATGTCGCTATGACACTGTTGTATCAAGGTATTTTCTCGTGTTGTTTGAGCCTCTTGGCATACCGTAGTGTTGATAAATGCGTAGTGCACCATATTTTCCTCGTTTGTGTTATCAACACTGATAGCCCTGCTGAAAAAAACAGCATATGCTGGTAAGGTATGTTTTAATGCTGGTCTTGCTGGTTTCAGTGCTGGTATTGCTGGTTTCAATGCTGGTCTTGCTGGTTTCGATGCTGATTTTGCTGGTCTTGATGCTGGTCTTACTGGTTTTAATGCTGGTCTTGCTGGTCACAATGCTGGTCAGGACCAGCACTCAGGCCATCAAGACCAGCATTAAGACCAGCACTGAAACTAGCAAGACCAGCATGGAGACCAGCAAAACCAGCATCGAAAACAACAAGACCAGCATTGAAACCAGCAATACCAGCACTGAAACCAGTAAGACCAGCATACCAGCATCAAAACATACCTTACCAGCATATGCTGTTTTTTTCAGCAGGGTGGTCGACCAGCTAAAAACAGCTAACCATCTTAGGCTAGTTTAAGCTGGATTTTTCAGCAGGGAGCTAAGACGTGTTCATGATAGTGAGAGCCTTATTTAAAATACTTATATCTTTGTTGTTAACGCTCAAAAGTTCTGTTTACTGAGATATTCTGTGTCCTAAACTGTTAAAAGTCAAATGCAGAGTTATATGAAGAGTTAAAAGGGTGTTTTATTTTTTTTTATTTTGTCATAAAGTGATTAAGGAGATGTACGGCTCATGCAAAGCCATTGTGTTAAAATATAAGTAGCAGTAGTTAATAATTGTGAATGTTTTTGAGATCTCTTTTATTGTATTGAGACTTAACTGAGTTTGTGTTATCAACACTGATAGGTGCCCTTCTGTCAAATAAATGGTGGAGTCACGATCGGCAAGCACGCAGCGAGCGCCTGGGTTACATTTTCATACATAATATTTATATTATTTGCTAATTAATAACCTTATAGGGAACTCTGAATCTGCATCTCATTTCGGAGGCTGCTACTGTCCACTGGAGGTTGCATTTCGGTCACAGAGCCTTTCTGAATGAATGAACGAATGAATGAAATATGCTGTTTTCCACTAAGGCAACCCAGGGTGCTGAAATATAATTGGCTAAACTGGTATTGGGCGGGTTAAAGGGACCAAAACAATGACATGTTCCGGCACGTACCACACATTTTCAAAGAATATCTGACATCAGCATTGTTTTTCAGATAAACAAGAATGTTCATTGGGCATATTTCTGAAATATCTGCAAAAAGCATACATACAGCACCTATAAAGGTTGGTTGCTGGAGGGTTATTAGTGTGTTTGTGGTTGCTATGAAGTTGTTAGTTGGGATGTCACGATCAGGTTTTTTCAGGTGCAACAAAGTGATGTCATGCCTGACGCATTGCTGTTTCTGTGTGAAGTCAAGAAAGAGGTCTGTTTGCCACCGCATAACTATAGATGTGTTCAAAATGAGAATATCCATATATATATATATATATAGACGATTATTTGCTCTACAGTTTATGAGCTAATCGGAAACGTTTTCTGATCACATGATCAGATCTGGACATCCCTAGTTGTTAGGGTGTTAATATATGGTTTCCAGGGTGTTGCTAGGTTCTATGTGAATGCTAGGATACTCTGAGTAGATGCCTAGATGTTGCTATGTGGTTGCTATGATATTCTGGAAGGTTGGGCCTATCTGTTTGGTTCTATACAGTGGTGTAAAGTAATAGTAGTTTTAAAAGTTGTGTACTTGCTTACAGCGTAGTACTAAACACTCACTGCTCACTACTTTTGAGTACTTTTAGAAGTGCAATTTTTCATACTTTTAGTAGTATTTATGACATATACTTTTACTCTGTTTGCGCTGCATTTTTAGGCAAGTATTGGTACTTTTACTTTTTGCGTATAGTTTTTCCACCACTGGTTCTTTATGGTTGTTAGGGCATTCTGGGTGTTTGCTAGGAGTTGATATGTGGTTGCCAGGGTATTCCGTGAAAACCTCTTTAGTTAAGTGTATCTTTCTTTTTGTTTTTTGTTTTATGCTACACTCTTGCAGACACAAACAAACAAATTCATCAGTCTTATTTTCGATCTCAGTTGTAAGAGCAACAAATAATACCTTAACTTCTTGTTGATCATTTGGAAAAGATGCAGAAGGTCAATTTTTTCTGCTGAGTCATCTGTTGAACTGCATCCCAATTATCACAAATACTGCAGAAGACCTACTGGAACCCACATGGACCCAAGATTCTCACAGAAATCAGTCAAGTTTAATGTGAAATAAATCAGGATTTGGGGTTACATGGTTTGTGGATGGCAACATCAACAGCCTGGGGTATCAAGACATTT
This sequence comes from Danio tinwini, assembly GCA_903798205.1. Classification (NCBI taxonomy): domain Eukaryota; kingdom Metazoa; phylum Chordata; class Actinopteri; order Cypriniformes; family Danionidae; genus Danio; species Danio tinwini. The sequence continues at coordinate 6,207,685 of CAIGQZ010034990.1, read as the reverse complement.
GTGCTGCCCATTACATTACAAACCACAGGAGAGGGCAAATTCTTCAGCAGGATTGCGCTCCTTTCATACTTCAGCTTCTACATCAAAGTTCCTGAAAGCAAAGAAGTTCAAGATGCTCCAGGATTGGCCAGCCCAGTCACCAGACATGAACATTATTGTGCATGTTTGGGGTAAGATGGAGGAGGCATTGAAGATGAATCCAAAGAATCTTGATGAACTCTGGGAGTCCTGCAAGAAGGCTTTCTTTGCCATTCCAGATGACTTTATTAATAAGTGATTTGAGTCATTGCAGAGATGTATAGATGCAGTCCTCCAAGCTCATGGGGGTCAAACACAATATTCATTCTTTCTCCACTGCAGCATGACTTTATATTCTAATCTGTACATGTTTTTCTGTTAAGTTATAAGACGTTTGTCTAAGCAAAGTCAGACCTTACTGTCCTAATTAAATCATTAAAATCAAGGCATGATCATATTTAATTTTTTATAAATTAAGCGTAATCTAGAGGCCTTCACCTTTCATATAAGCCACTTCTGATACCAAATGATCAACTAGATGTCAAGTTATTATTTGTTGTTTCTAAAACTTAAAGACTTTTGTCAGGTAGTGTATTTTTTTGCAGCTGCATCCTTGCTTGAAAACAAGTTTACATTGGTGGATATCTGTCTATACTGGTTAAATTCAATGTGCGTGTGGCTTTTTTGTACATGCATGCGAGTCGACATGAATTGACTTAATGGTTAAATAAACGAAGCTAGCTCACAGTATCATGTTACGCCCACTAAAAGAAAGACTTTCCAGTGGCTTTTATTAGAGGTTAAATGATGATACAGTGGAGTTGAACTCACCGTTCAGGCATGTTTTTGCAGTGCTGGGTTTTTTACGCATACTTGAGCGTGCCCTCTAAAAGCCACTAGACTAGTAACCCAATCCCATCACGTTAACCTAGAATGCACTCCTGTTTACACACCTTTGTCTTTTACGGATCGGCAGCATTTCACCTTCTGACGCAATGCGATGGCTTGCAAACCATTACAACTCTGACCTATTACAGAAGCTTTTGGAAAACGGCTCCATGAGCTCATATCTTTAAAACAGAAAGTTAAACACGGGTTCAGTAATATCCTTTGTGCTGGATGGGTTTCAGTTGGATGGCAGCAGCCTGCCACAGATCTGAATTTAATGACCGGCAATGGAGCGCACTTTAAAAGAATGGCTGTCCTTGTGCTGTTGTCAGTGATTTGTCAGTCTTACCTCATTTTTAATATGAGGGCATTTCTCCAGTCAGCTTGGAGAAGTGTGAATGTTGGGCAACAAACACATGTTGTAGTCCTCCAAAACATTGCTAATTGTGCTTGGATATTGCAGCAGGGGCTTTTGAAAATGGTCAGTTATGTAAAAAGAAAAATCATAATAATAAATAAATAAAAAATAAAAATGAAAAACATTAAAGAATAAGAATATGTTACCATATAAAAATGTGAAAAATAATAAAATACATTTCAAAAAATATTTAAGAAGAGTGTATAGATGTTTTCCAGTACTGGTTTGCAGCTGGAAGGGCATCCGCTTTGTAAAACATATGCTGGATAAGTTGGCAGTTCATTCCCCTGTGGCAACCCCTGATGAATAAAGAGACTAAACCAAAGGAAAATGAATGATAATTTAAGATAAAATACAATAATATTTTTATATGGTAAAAAGTAGTGCTGGTGTCAGCATTGCTATTTGTATTAATAATAAATAAATAAATATCAATAAACATAAAAATCGTGGAAGATGAATTTATCATAATAAAATGTAAAAAATAATTAAATGCATATAAAAAACTATAATTTTGGAAGAGTAAGTGTTGGTGTCAACATTGCTAATTGTACTTGGACATTGGTGCAGCGGCTTTTGAAAATGCGGTGTTATCTAAAAAAATATATTAAAAAATAAATCAATAATAATAATTAATAAATACATAAAATGATCAAAATTAATAATAATAATACAATACATTTAAAAAATAATAATTTTGAAAAAAATGCAATCAATAATATATATATATATATATATAT
>CAIGQZ010034990.1:6177451-6195074 GCA_903798205.1 Danio tinwini | reverse complement strand
TCAGCATAAATGAGTACACCCCCTTTGAAAAGTAACATTTTAAACAATATCTCAATGAAAACAGACAATTTCCAAAATGTTGACAAGACTAAAGTACTATATCTGATATCTAAAATATATTTTTCACTTATAACAATAAAGTAAGGTTAACAAAATAACTTAGACTACTATTTTATTTTTTAGATTTCTCAAATTAGAGTTATACAAAAATGAGTGTACCCCACAACAAAAACTACTTTATCTAGTTTGTATGGCCTCCATGATTTTTAATGAAAGCATTAAAAATCATGAATAAAAAATGATGAATTTATGTCAGAATTCATTTATTTTGGAGAAGTGGCTTTTTACATAAAAGCTTTATTAGGCTTTCTTCAACAGACAACACTGAAAAAAACAACAATATACTAACATAATACATCAACAAAAAGTACTGTTAGTCTGTTATCAACAAGTAAAAAAAAAAACTTAACATGTCAGTATTCATTTCTACTCTATTATGCGTAAACTATTGAAATAAATTTATTTCACCTAAAAGTGACAGTTTCAAGAAAACAAATTTGGTTTAAATATATTAAACAAGTCTGTAAAATTAACTATTAAACGTGCTGATAATCACCAGTCTTTAATTGTAAGTGTATTGTCGTCTTTCAGGTTGTATTTCAGCTTTAATGCACTTTTTAAATAAATAAATAAAAAAGCAAAGCAGCTATTTGCCATCGCGACAGCAATAAGTTCTAATGGACGGCCGATCGCTTTCACTCCAAAATGGCGGATCCGCGGGTCTGTTGCTGGGCACTGCTGTTGCAATGGAACGTTCTATTGAGTGTTGCCTCTTGGTGATTTTAAGCTATTTGGCTAAAGTATTTCTTTTAGACAGGTAATGTTCTGTTTTAAAACTATTTTAGTTACGCAAAGCTGATGTAGATTGTGTTGTTTTACGAAGGAGTTATATAAATAGAAGTGTTTTTCAGCCACTGAAATCTTCTGGTAAAAGATTGTGTCTATTTTCTGTTTCATAAGGGACCTTTTACAGCATCGATAATGTAGATTTTTATTTAGTTTCACGACAAAACATCAGTAAATAGTGCTAATAGCCTGCTTTACTGAGCTGAAGTTGCTTTTATTGTCACATTGGTTCAGTTTTGAACAATGACAGTCTGTGATGCGCTCCCTATATTGTTTACCATGCTACTCTGAATATTCACTCTGAAATAGCGTCTAAGTATGGCTTAGTAATAAGTGTAATTCCTGCATGCCGCCGGCCAACCACTATAAAGTAGTCGCTTTAGGACAAAGCGTGTGAAAGAGTGAAACCAGCGATTCTCGCATACATGAAATATTGCACATTATGACAAGTTCTGCTTGCTACACAACTGAAAACGGGCTGGAAACAGTTTTTTGTCCAGAGTTGTAGTATTATAAAGTACTATAAAGTTTTCTAACTGGCGAATGACATAATAGTGTCATCTTTAAGGTGCGCATTTGTGATTTCAGGAGGCGTGGCTGTGTTTTCAAAGATATTATGCTAACGGTTATCATTTTGACAGATCACCTACTGCACCATACTGCACCTTTAATTACTTTTAACAGTAATGCATTACTTTTTGGTCTAAGTAATTGACAAAGTAATTGAGTTACTTTTTGAATAAGTAACTGTTATTAGTTACCATTGTTCAGTAACTAGCACAACACTGGTCATCAAAGGGGGAAAGCCCTGCCCATTAGTGACAATCTCATCCTCATTAGCATAGGAGGTTAGTCTTGTTTTGAATCTGCCACTATGCTGTCTTTTGAAAAGAGTCTCATTTGAATTTAAAGCAGCATCACCAAAAGGAAGCAATTATGATTTTGGCCCATTTCCACTTAGTGGTACGGTACGGTTCGGTACACTTTTATGGCTGTTTCCACTGTCAAAAGTACGTACTGAACCGAACTGTACCATACCACTTTTTAGTCACCCTTTGCAAAGGGTACCAAGGGTACCAAAAGGCAGAGCTAGACGGCAGATGAACTCTATTGGTTTACAAAGATACGTTGTTCGCTTGCGCAACAGGCCAGAATGAAAACAAAGGAACCGCCATGTTTTAAATACACAGCTGAGACATTACACCATAATAATATATAAATATAATAACGAGCCATGGTCGACCCGTGCAAACAAACCTTGTCGTCATCTTGATGAACAGCCACAAAGCCAAGAAGAAGAGCAGATTCTACCCTGTGCCCCTTAGTATTTTATGAGCCAGTCTAAAGCGCAAGCGTTTTCGCTTTCTGGCTTGCCCTCGCGTGTCTATATTTGAAATAACAAACTTGATAAGGATAATGATTGACGTGCTTTTGAAATCTAATCCTTTCAGAAACGGACAAACTCGAGAGTGACGCGCAAAAAAAGAAATTAGAAGCTGGAAATAACAAAGAAGCGAATAATTTTTTTATGAACAAACTGCCATGTTTACCTATTATCATCACCTTTTAGACTATTATGAATTCTGAATGACAGAATTACTCTCTAACAGAGGCTACATGTGCTGCTGAAGATTACAGACACAGATGAGAGGTTTGCACTGACTGTGGGCTATATTTCGGGTTGTTTTTGAACCTGAATAAGGACTAAATGTATGCTGTGTGTAGTTTTTCTGTAATTGGCAACATATCAGAGACTGTAAGGGTCTGTACGTGTTCATATATGTTAATTTATCTATTTTATATAATCACAGATGTTACAGTAGGCTATTTTGCATTATTGATCTGAAGTTATAATCAGATTATGTTCATAGAAAAGTATTTATGTGTAAAGCATCCGTTTTGTTTTTTGATTTATTTGACATGGACATCACAATTACACTGGACAACCAAATGCATTTGTTTAAGTGTTTTAGCAAACTTGCTAATTCTCAACACCTGTCAACAGGAGGCTTGACAAAATGGAAATATAATAATACATATACTCAACATTATAATTCTTTACATACAATTACTGAGAAGTGCTTCTCATATAATATGTGAGCGACCCGTACAGTTTTACTGAAGAAATTTTCTCGAGCGAAAATGACATCGACTGAAACTTTCTGTCATACACCATGCCCACCAACAACCATTGGTACCCTTTTAGCAGTGGAAACGCAAGCCTGATAAAGGTGACCCGTACTGTAGCACTCAGTGGAAACAGCCCAAAAGCCTAAAAGAAGCAGTTTAAAAGCAGTGGCGGAGCTAGAATTTTTTACATGGGGTGGCCAGGGGTTGGCCACTGCTATTTTAGGGGGTCCATACACACACACTGTACTCAAATACAAATGCGCACACAAACACACTGAAAGTGTTTAGAAAACCCAAATCTAATTCATTACCAACATATAATTCAAAATACAAAAATATAATAATTTCCCCATATCTACTCACTTTGCTATGAGTTAATAAGTAATGACAGGATTAGATTTTTTTGGTGGAACATTCCTGAAGCTCAGCTTAAATTCTAACATTGGTTGAAACGTGATTGCCTAGTAGATGCTCTGACCAGCTGGTTGACCTGAAGTCTGACCTAGTTTGGATATGCGCATAAAAAACAGTTGATGGAAACGCCAAGATGCACATCAAATTTGAACATGCGCATAAAAAAACATGAGTAGAATAAACTTTTTTATTCTATAAGAAAAGATGTGCATAAACTACAATGGAATTAAAAAAGTCATGTAACTTTGTTATGAGAGATCATGTGATGATAAAAATGTGTGTGAATAGACAAATCAGCAGGCTGAGCACATTGTAAAACATCTGAAATGTTGTTTTGGTCATTGTAAAAGGCCTTAACCATTTCAGTACTACTGTTATTGTATTATTCATTACCTCCAGAATCAAGAGCATCTATGCTCCGCATATCTCACGCCTTCAAACACCACCGCACGTTTACTGCGTGTCAGGATTGTCTTCTGAGGTGCAAATAATTTATTACATGAAGGAAGACGCAGCTTCTGTTATCGCAGCAAATTCCGTTTTACTGTTGATATTTGGCGCCAGTTAATCAGGAAATGACGATTTTGTTCTGTTTGACTTGTTGGATGGAAACCTGATGGAAACGCTTCTTTTATTTCCACATCTCTCATTAAGTTAACTGATGTTGTCGGTGCCTCATTAACTTACGCACTGGCTACACGTTCCTCAGCAAACAAACCTTATAATAAACTATGAAACGTATTTCAAATATTATGTTATGAGGTATTATTGTTATTTGTCTTACTGGCTCGTCATTCATTGATTTGAAAATAGCTTGAGCGAGCGTTGCCGGCAAAATTCAAAAACTTCTTTAGACAAATAAGTCAATCAGCATCAGGAACTGCCAGTAGCAAATACAATTTTGGGGTGGCACCCGGGGTGGCCAGTGGGATGTCAGGGGTGTCCAGTGCCACCCCGGACACCCCTCTGGCTCCGCCACTGTTTGAAAGAGTTATAAAACATTATTTGTGGGGTATTTTGTGCTGATACTTCACAGACATCACAGACTTATTTTACATCTTGGATAACAAGGGGCGTAAAAGTTTAATGCTAATCTTTTTCATTCACCAAAAAACAAAAAAAAAAAAAACAAACATTCCAGACATTTCTCATGAGATGTTTTCTCATTGTTATGGTCACCTGTGTGTGTGTGAATGCTGTGATTTTGTGTCCGTTCTGAGCCAGGAGGAGCCCCGCGGTTCAGGTTTGGGCATGAAAAATTCTTGCCCCGCAGTCAAAGAGCTTATGTAAAAGTGAGAATAAACACAGATGTGATGCTTTAGCCTTTTTTTATATTACACACGGCTGCAATTGAACACCAGACTTCATTCAGAAGAAGAATTAAATCATGCATTTTTACTGCATTCAAGTCATTACCGAATTACCGTAATTACATATTTCAACAGCTGCTCATGTCCTTGGATATAAAAATGTTGATAATGGCCAAAATGGATCCATATGCGGATTTGTTTTCGAAAGAAACAACAATGTTTATGAATAATTTGCAAAATCTTGAAGAACGAAGAACATCAGGGCTGTAATAAGCCTGTAGATCTACCATAAATATGTACAGCTATCGGCTCATCTATGTCTGAATGTGATTCAGTCGTGCATAGTGGTTCCACATGTTGGAAATGATTACTCTTAACACGAAATCACTGTTGGCGCAACTCTTGTACAGTGTGAGTTGAGTAGTTCCAGTACAATTAGATATGACAGAGTAACAGAGCTACAAACAAGAAAAAAAACTCTCATCTGCGTGTTGATTTTGTTCATCTAATGGGTGAACAGGGCTGACACGGTGGCTCAGTGGTTAGCACTGTCGCCTCACAGCAAGAAGTCACTGGTTCAAGTCCTGGCTGGGCCAGTCGGCATTTCTTTGTGGCGTTTGCATGTTCTCCCCGTGTTGGCGTGGGTTCCCTCTGGGTGCTCCAGTTTCCCCCACAGTCCAAAGACATGCACTATAGGTGAATTGAGTAAACTAAATTGTCCATAGGTGTATGAATGTGTATGGGGTTTTCCCAATACTGGGTTGCAGCTGGAAAGGCATGCGTGATGTAAAACATATGATGGAATAGTTAGCTGTTCATTCCGCTTTGCATGGCGACCTCTAAAATAGAGACTAATGGCTCGTTTCCACTGAGTGGTACAGTACGGTACGGTTCGGGTCGGTACGGGTCACCTTTATCAAGCTTGCGTTTCCACTACAAAGGGTAACCTTTTGGTGGGCGTGGTGTACTACAGAGAGTTTCAGTCGACGTCATTCTCGCTCGAATAAATGTCTACAGTAAAGCTGTACAGGTCGTTCACATTATATGAGAAGCTCTTCTAACAAAACAGATGCTTTTAACATATTAATACTTGTTTATAAATGTTTATTACTAACATTTCTATGAACATGATTTGATTATAACTGCAGATCAATGACAGTGATACAGCCTACTGTAATGTCTGCAATTATATAAAATAAATAAATAAATGCAACATATATGAACACATACAGACCATTACAGTCTCCGATATGTTACCACTTACAGATAAACTACACTAGCATACATTAAGTCCTTATTTGAGTTCAAAAACAACACGAAACATATACAGTAGCCCACTGTCAAAGCAAACCTCTCATCTGTGTCTGTTATCTTCACCAGCACATGTAGCCTCTGTTAGAGAGTAATTCCGTCATTCCGAGTTCATAATAGTCCAAAAGGTGATGATAAACATGGCAGTTTGTTTATGATTTGTTTATGGCAGATTGTTCAGGTTGCTGAAACTATTTGCTCCTGTGTTTTGTTGGGCTTCTCTTTTTTTTTTCCGCGCTTCACTCTCGCGTTTGTCCTTTTCTTTCTGAATGGATCAGATGTCGAAGACGATTCATTAATCACACACACGTTATTATCATCAGCTCAAGAAGTTCGTTATATCAAATCTAGACGCGATCGCGAGCTCCCTGGAGAAAGCGAAAACCGCTCGCACTTTTAGACGGCCTCGTAAAACAACAACAGGACACGGCAGATTTTTGGCTTTGTGGCTGTTCATCAAGACAACGAGTTGTTTTGAAACCGGGTCATCCATGTATCGTTATTATATGCATATAGTTGTCTCGGCTGTGTATTTAAAAACATGGCAGCTCCATTGTTTTGATTCTGGCTAGCTCCACGAGATCGTGACGTATCTCTGTAAACCAATCAGCGTTCAGCTGCGCGTGTAGCTGCACCTTTTGGTACCCTTTCTCATCTTTGGTACCCTTTCGAAAGGGTGCAGAAAAAGTGGTACGGTACGGTTCGGTTTGGTACGCTTTTGACAGTGGAAACGGCCATAAAAGCGTACCGAACCGTACCGTACTGTACCACTCAGTGGAAACGGACCCTAAGTCGAAGGAAAATGAATGTGATGAACAAGACACAAGAATCTGATCAATGTATTGGAATAATCAAGTAGTGGAAAAATACATTGATGTTAGTTTCATGAGTTGATTGAAACAGGTTGAAACATCCAATTAAATTAGTCTTTTGAGAGCTAAACTGGCAGTGGGCCGATTTGTGTGACTTTTTAATTTTCATGCGTTCACACAGATTATGCATATATGGCTTGGTGTCCGAGGAGAGGGCTCTAAGCTTGGAAAGACACCCTAATGGGTCGTTCACACAGAATGCATTTCAGTGTTTCCTCTAGGATTTTTTTCAGCTGTGGCAGGCCTTTTACACAGATCTTTCAGCTACCTGTGGCGTTATTTCAATGACAAATTTATTACAAGTCAAGATAAAATTAATGTAATACAAGCATGCATATCTCTTTGCTTGCACACTGATTTCCACAGTTTGAGCACATTTCTTGCACGCCCACAAATATACGCTGCTCAAGTGCAGATTTTCTTGTGCGCTCTCAAATAAATGCTGCTGAACTGTGATTGAGTGCGTTTATGTAGCAAGTATGTCTCTAAAATTTATTAGATTTGCTAGGAATATTAAGGAATTTTACAGAGCGGCATTAATGCATCCTGAAGTAAAGTGAAGCGGCTGTAAACTCCAGCAAGATAAAGTCATTGTATAGAACCACAGACCTTTATCTATAAAGTAAAATTATGATAACTGTGTTCATCTAAACTAAAAGCTACTTCGTGTTTGCTGACCTCATGCAACACACACCTGTCATTCAGTCAGCATGTCTTCTTGAAGGGTTTAACAAATAACGCGCAGCCCTACTGTGCTTAAAGAAAAAGTTCACTTTTATAATTCACTTACCTTTTAATATGTTTTGGTGTGTGTAATGAAGTTTACGGCCACCTGGCCGCCAGGAAGAAGGAGGCGGAGAACCGACGGAATTTTAAAAAAATTAATATTTATTAATAAAAATCAAAACAACCCGACGGCAGCTCCTCACGGAGACTGCCGTCAAACTGAAAGCAAATGTAAAAAAATATGTCCGGGCCCGGTCCTCTCTCTGTCCTCTGCCATCGTTCCTCCTCTTATAGTCCAGAGCTCCTTCCGCTCCCACGGCTCTCGGCCACGCCCCCTCGCCACAGTGTGATTATAACCTGCTATTTAAAAAAAAAAAACAACGACTAAAGGTTTTGAATGAGAAGCTGTAATGTAGCCATGGCGGATGAATTTTGGTGTGGCGCCCCGCCATGGAAGAATGAATGTAGCGGAAACCATGGCTGCGTCCAAAACCGCCTACTACTCAGTAGGTACTTCATTTGAATTTAAACATACTACTCGGCCATTAGAAAAGTATGCTCTATACAGTATGAATGTAAGAAGTATTAATGGAATTCGGACGTACTAAATCTGCCATTTTGTCATGGTCACGTGACCTACCTGCGTTAGTTACATCGCTTCACTCCCATTCATGAATTCTCTCACGGGGCATCATGGCATAGCGCAGCATGCATGGGATGCGCACTTCAGAATCTCGCCGGAAGTAGTAGGTCATCCGGGTATTTCTCACATGCTGATTTTCGAATTCTATGAATTCAGACGTACTACTCGGCTCGCATATTGACTTAGCGTACTGTATAGTATGGAAGTATGTGGTTTCGGACGCAGCCAACGTGTTTTTCCTCTCCAATGCACTACTTTTCTGTTGTTTTTCAATGTAAACAAGCGATTTGACTCTTAAAGTGTTACGCTAGCATCTTGTGCCTTTTGAAGCACCACGCATGTGAACACCATGTTTTTAGATGACGTGTCGAGTTGAAAGATCTTCAACTTTCACAAGCAGCACAGCCCATCACTGTCAGGTCCAAAAGCAGGCCAACCTTTGTTAGCTTCTGCTTATAGTAGAAAAGTGGCATTTTATTTACTCTTATATCATGGTGGATGAAACGCTCATTGTGGGTTTGTCCAGAATATCCTGAGTAATATGATATATCTTATGTGCTTCTCTGCCGGCAGCTAGCTCTCTGCAACTCTCACATGGTGGCCCACTGAAGCTAAGCAGGGATTCTCCTGGTCAATACCTGTATGGGAGACCACATGGGAAAGCTAGGTTGCAGCTGGAAGTGGTGTTAGTGAGGCCAGCAGGGGGTGCTCAACCTGTGGTCTGTGTAGGTCCTAATGCCCCAGTATAGTGAAGGGGACTCTATATGGACGCTGTCTTTCAGATGAGATGTTAAACTGAGGTCTTGAATCTCTGTGGTCATTTAAAACCCCAGGATGTCTTTTGAAGAGTAGGGGCCACATTTATCCCTATTCACTGTCTCCTCTCTACCAATCAGCTGGTGTGTGGTGTGCAGTCTGATGTAGTATGGCTGGGTTTGCGTCATACAGGTGGATGCTGCACACTAGTGGTGGATGAGGAGACCCCCCCCCCATTGTTTAAAGCACTTTGAGTGTCTAGAAAAGTGCTATATAAATGTGAGGAATTATTGTTGTTATTATTTTTATTACCATAACATATTGTTTTCCTGTTTCTAATGAGTCTGTTATTGTTGTTATAACATCACGTTCGTAATATTGCATCAGATGGACATATGCTGTGCCTTGCTTTTTTTTTTAAACCCAATCCTGAGCACCGCATTAGCATGTTTAGAAGCAAAGTTGCATTTGGTGTGAATGAGAAATAACTTGTGGTATTCCCCTTGTCAGGAGGGTAAGAGAGAGAGTATCTAGCTCGGATTGCGCTCCCCCCGCTCACATTTAAGTGTGAATTGGGCTTAATCTGGTGGAGCTGGGGTGGCGGAGTGATGCTGAAAGTCGAGAGAATATGGAGGTAGAAAATGTTCGTTTATTTGTGAAGTTTATCTATGAGCTAATTTCGAGAGGATCATGTGCTTATGATTGGCCATAAGGTCCTGCATTAGCTATCACATGATATACCAATCAGATTAATCCCAACACACACAAATAGCCGGATTTCCTTAGCTTAGTCATCTTCAACATGAATATCTCCTCATCCACCCTGACTCACCTACTCTCTTATTTAAATACAGGGGAGCTCTCCTGAGCTCAGTCCTCCCTCTATTTTGATGAAAATGGAGGGAGCCCCGGGCTTGAGGATGTTCCGAGCTCAGGGCTCTCTCTTGGGACAGCAATGCAAACATGCTTTTACTTATAAATCATCAGCTGAGTGTGAACTCTTGAAAAAGAAATTTGGTCTTAAGCTGATTAACAAAATGATTGTTGACAATGATTTAGTTTTGTCAAAACATCTGCGCACGTTCCTCCTAAAATTTGTTTAGAAAACAAAAACAACACTTAACTTAGCCTTCCCAGCAGCCACCTTGATGTCAAAACAACATCAAACACACATTAAAACAAATTCTGCAAAAATGCAAATCGATTTGATGTTAAAACCTTGACATCCACACAATGGTGCTCTTTTGACCACCAAAATAACGACACACAAAGTATTACAATATAAAAGTTTTATTCATCTGAAAGCTTTGATTCCAAATTCCAAATTAACACTGGACTTTGTTTCTTTACATACATTCATTCATTCATTTTCTTTTCGGCTAAGTCCTTTTATTAATCTGGGGTCTCCACACTTAATGAACCACCAACATATCCAGCATATGTTTTACGCAGAGGATGTTCTTCCAGCTGCAACCCATCACTAAGAAACATCCATACACACTCATTCACATGCATACACTACAGACAATTTAGCCTACCCAATTCACCTGTACCACATGTCTTTGAACTTGTGGGGGAAACCGGAGCACCAAGAGGAAACCCACGCGAACACGGGGAGAGCATGCAAACTCCACACAGAAACGCCAACTGACCCAGCCGAGGCCCGAACCAGCGATCTTCTTGCTGTGAGGCGAACGTGCTACCCACTGCACCACCATGCAGCCCTGTTTCCTCCCAAGGCATTGAAACTAACTTGATGTCAAAACGACATCACATTAATATCTAACATTGGTGTCAAAAACCCTTCAAAACTGTCCGGTTGTCGCATTATTGCCTTTTTTGTGTGTGTCCTTTTCACATCAAGGTAGTCAACTGACGTCAAATCGATCTGCATTTTTGGCATGTTTTTTATTTTGTTTTTATGTAAAGGTGGCTGCTTTTTTTACTTTCAGCAAGCTAAAACTGTTGTCCTTGGTGATTCTTAAAGCCAAATCAATGGTATTGTCAATTCTGTCACATGTACAGTCGTACAGAGAATTTAAATCGTTACATTCATTAACAAAGTGTTGTAAATATGATAATATATACAGTATAATACTACGGTATGATTAAAAGCAGAATAGTATTTATTATAAATTACTATTTGTTATCATGTGAAAGTACAGATTAACTATTTCTAAAATGATTCCCAACAACATGAGTTCATATATGCTATGTGTCACACCCCGGCTCGTTTCTGCTCACCCAATAACAGATCACCACCTCAAACCAGTCCCAGCCAATCCCGTGAACCATCTCCCGAGTTCTAACAATCTGGACCTGTCACCCTATCATCAGAGACACTATATAAGCTCACCTTCTCCGTTCACTCATCGGCCGGTATTGAAGTCTGATGGTTACAAGCGCCTTCGTCTTATCTTCTTCCATGGATGTTCCTTCTGAGTCTTTGAGCTCTTCGCACTGAGAAAGGGAAGTGACTTTACTTATCTGGCATTGACTAGAAGATCTATATTCACTCACATGAACTGTGTGCCTAATCCTCACCAACGGAAGATTGTTTGCTGTACATTACAACCCTTCTCACTGTGGATAGGACTGCTTACATGTGTGGTGTCTCCTCCAAGATCTGATATCCCATTGATGAACTGTTGCTTTATGCTCACTTAAGCTGAAGTCACACTAGAGTTTGAGCTTTCAAAATTCTGTCGTACGGCGCTGCGAAAAAGGGGCGGGATTAAACAAGATAATTAGACAAAAAAAGTGAACGATTGCTCTGTTTTAAATTTCTGTTCAAAGAGGTCATGTGTTGATCCTGGATTGGTCTCACGCAGTCAAGTGATGCGATTTCGCAGGTCAGAGTTCACCAAGCTTCAACTTCGCACTGCTGCAACCTGCGAAACTTCGCATGACCCTGCGTTTCCGGTCTGACGCATTCACGCGTGTATGAATGGAAGTCTATGGGGAGAAAAGCCCAGTGTGACCGCGGCTTTACTGGGTTTGCAGCGAGTTGCTACTAGCGAGCGGACTAACACCCACTGTTGACACCTTCAGTACAGTAACCAATCCATACTTAAACAATACTGCCTACAACTATGTGTACACCTATCCATCGTACGCATCACTGTCACATTGCCAAATTTACACTGTTTTGTTTCTTTTTTGTGAGTATGTTGTTGTATTTTGCACTGTCTGTATTTTACACTGTCGCTGTATTTGCACTGTCTGTATTTTGCACTGTTGTTGTATTTGCACTATCTGTATTTTTCACTGTCTGGAGCCAGCACCTAAGCTTTTCACTCATCATAGCACACGTGCTGCTGATGATGTGACAATAAAAGTGATTTGATTTGATTTGATTAAGCGGAGACCGTTAGCACACACAACTGCCTGCCATACTTCCTATGTGATATCTGAACTTGCCTTTGAATAAACTTTGTGAAAAGAGAACCATCCTTGTATGTCTTGTCTACCAGCGTGACACTATGAGGGAAAATATTTAATATACAGTTAAAGTCAAAATTATTAGCCCTTATTCGAGAGCAAGGAATTTTTTCACAGTATTTCCGATAATATTTTTTTTTCTACTGGAGATAGTCTTGTTTTATTTCAGCTAGAATTATAATTTTTATTTCCTTAAAGCCATTTTAAGGTCACTATTATTAGCCCCCTTAAGCAATCTAAATTTTTTGATTGTCTACAGAAACCATCCTTATACAATGACTTAATTTACTTAACCTAGCTAGGCCTTTAAATGTCACTTTAAGCTGAATGCTAGTATCTTAAACTATCTAGCCAAATGTTATGTGCTGTCATCATGACCAAGATAAAATAAATCAGTTATTAGAGATGAGTTATTAAAACTTATGTTTAAAAATGTGTTGAATCTTCTTTCTGTTAAACCAAAATTGAGGGCTAATAATTCACTGTATATGCCCTATATTCAAACGTTTTCAAGATGTTGTTTCTTAACACTAAAAGCCAGGTGGTAAGGTCACCACTAGATGTCAGGCTGGTTTTGTGAAGGAATCTGCGTGCTCCTCGTAGGTGATGCAGAACCGGGCCGCATAATGTTTCCCTCATAATATCATCATTTCGTTCTTGTCTCTGTCTGCGTCTCTCACTAGAACATTCTAACAGGCTCGTCAGGGAAAGGAGGATATGTTTCCACTGCCACATTTCACCCCAGATCAACCGCGTCTGGAAACTCAATAACTCGCATGAGTCAGAGAAGCAGAATCATGCCTTCCTATGCAGCTACCTATGCTGTTCGGTCAGCCCTGTGTTTGTGGATATTATTAGTGGTGTTTGCTAAATATGCTGCTACTTGCGCTCATAGTTTGGGTTAGTGATCCGAACTGACCCCTAAATCATCAGCAACATATAATCATGTGAGTTATAATGTGATGTGCTTTTTAATTATGTACACTACCTGACATAAGTCTTGTCATCGATCTCAGTTGTAAGAGCAACTAATAATAACTTGATTTCAAGTTGATCATTTGGAAAAGTGGCAGAAGGTTGATTTTTCTGAATCATCTGTTGAACTGCATCCCAATCATCACAAATACTGCAGAAGACCTATTTGAACGCACATGGACTCAAGATTCTCACAGAAATCAGTCAAGTTTGGTGAAGGAAAAATCATGGTTTGGGGTTACATTCAGTATGGGGGTGTGCAAGAGATCTGCAGAGTGGATGGCAACATGAACAGCCTGAGGTATCAAGACATTTGTGCTGCCCATTACATTACAAACCACAGGAGAGGGCAAATTCTTCAGCAGGATAGCGCTCCTTCTCATACTTTAGCCATCACATCAAGTTCCTAAAAGCAAAGAAGGTCAAGGTGCTCTAGGATTGTCTTGCCCAGTCACCAGACATGAACATTATTGAGTATGTCTGGGGTAAGATATAGGAGGCATTGAAGATGAATCCAAAGAATCTTGATGAACTCTGGGAGTCCTGCAAGAACGCTTTCTTTGCCATTCCAGATGACTTTATTAATAAGTGAGTCATTGCAGAGATGTATGGATGCAGTCCTCATGGGAGTCAAACACAATATTTATTCTTTTTCCACTGCATCATGACTTTATATTCTATGCTGGACATTATTTCTGTTAAGTGACTAGACTTTTGACAAGACCTTTCTGTCCTAATTCAATAATTAAAAATCAAAACATGATCATATTTTATTTAGCTAAAATAATCGTAATCTAGAGGGCTTTGCCTTTCATATAAGCCACTTCTGATACCAAATGATCAAGAAGTCAAGTTATTATTTGTTGTTTCTAAAGTTGGAAAGGCGACACCACTTTTGTCAGGTAGTGTACATAGAGTAGCTCTTTCCCTTTAAAAAAAACAGCCAATAGCGTTTTGTTTTTGTTAAAGCTCTGCCAGTAAGAGTGGTTGAGCTGAAACGCATCAATTGAAAAGAAGGGGGCGGGGCATGTCAGATACTAGAGAGCATTTGATTGGTCAAGATTTGATAAAAGTATGAAGTGCTGACAAGCTTTGTATATTTAGATCTGTTTTATATTTTCTAAATGCAATTTTTTTTCAGGGTTTTAGAGTTAGATCAAAACTAACATCTAAAAAAACTTTATCTTAATTTCACAGGACCTTTTATTGAGGGTGGCGCAGTGGGTAGCACTGTCACCTCACAGCAAGAAGGTCACTGGTTCGTGCCTCGGCTGGGTCAGTTAGCATTTCTGTGTGGAGTTTGCATGTTCTCCCCGTGTTGGTGTGGGTTTCCTCAGGGTGCTCCAGTTCCTCCCACAAGCTAAATTGTCCGTAGTTTATGTGTGTGAATGAGTTTCCCAGTGATGGGTTGCAGCTGGGAGGGCATTCGGTGCATTCAATTCATTTCACCTTTATTTGTATAGCGCTTATACAATGTAGATTGTGTCAAAGCAGCTTCACATAGAAGACTATAGTAAATTAAAACAGTGTCAGTTCAGTTTTCAGTGTTTAAGTTCAGTTCAGTTTAGCTCAGTTCAGTGTGGTTTAATAATCACTACTGAGAGTCCAAACACTGAAGAGCAAATTCATCGATGCGCAGCTCTACAGATCCCGAACCATGCAAGCCAGTGGCGACAGCGGCGAGGAAAAAACTTCACCAATTGGCGAAAGTGAATATTTTAAAAAAACCTTGAGAGAAACCAGGCTCAGTTGGGCATGACCATTTCTCCTATTGCCAAACGTCTTGTGCAGAGCTGCAGTCTAGGCGCAGGAAGCTGGACCTCAGCAAAGACTCGTCTGTCCCTGGGGCATTACAGGAATCAGTCTTGTGCTCTCACTCCTCCATGACCACCACAGCAGCTGCTTAGGATACGGCCTGGTCCAGGATTATGAAAACCTTGGGATCGTCTCATCGCTGGTCTTGGATCGCATCAGTGGTGCTGTGTAGTCTGAGGGCCTCAAGATGAGTACCCCCAGGTGGAAATAGAGAATAAAGAGAATAATTAGCGTAGCTGCTGTTTATAGTGTATATAAACGAGATGCAAAATCCTGTGTGCGGCACATCATGCGTCATATCGCTATGTAATGCACTAAGTGTATGCTTTGCTAAAAAGACAGGTTTTTAATCTAGTTTTGAACTGCAAGAGCGTGTCTGAGCCTCGGACATTATCAGGAAGGCTATTCCAGAGTTTAGGGGCCATAAATGAGAAGGCTCGACCTCCTTTACTCGACTTTGCTATTCTAGGTACTACCAGAAGCCCTGAGTGTTGAGATCTTAAAGAGCGGGTTGGATTGTAGCGAGACAGAAGGTTGGTTAGATAAATAGGAGCTTGATTATTTAAGGCTTTATAGGTAAGAAGCAGTATTTTATATTCAATACAAAACTTAACAGGCAGCCATTGCATAAAACATATGCTGGAATAGTTGGTGGTTCATTCTGCTGTGGTGACCCCTGATGAATAAAGGGACTAAGCCAAAAAGAAAATGAATGAGAATTTAATTGAACGTGGAGGTTTTGGCCCGGTCGATTATAAATATATGGTTTTGGCCTGCTTTTATAGGATGTACATTTACAGAAAGATTTATCATGGTAATTTTAGGCACACATTTAGGACAAAACATATAACAGAACAGCACTTCCTAATTGTGTTGTTTTATCTTCAAGTCGACATAAAATCAGAAATATAGTTTTTAAAGTAAAAAAAAAAAAAGTAAATCCAATGATTCATTTATTTCAGTGATACACTTTAAAGAAAAGCATGACTCTAACCTACTTTTGTTGCACTACCCCATAAAACTAAAGCACAACCTCTGACCAGATACATGAAATAAAGACAGACATGGACAACGTCAGTTCGCGGCCAGAATTCCCTTTCTCCCCATTACGGGAAACTCCAGGCATTTGCATAACCCACAAAGCATGCTGATGAACCGACATGCATCCCTCCAAAATAGTTTTTCCATTCACGACAAGACGTTTTTTCGTATGGGCTGAGATGTAATTCCTCAAAGTTCTCCACTGTCTGTTATTCTTTCCAATAACTCCCTTTTCCATGAGAAATCACGAGGAGCTACTCTGAAGACCTACAAATTACATCGGCGCTGGGTTATACTTAAAGCATCTAATGCATAAAACAGGCTGTATATTAATTTCGGTGTGTTTTGATAAATGAAGTCATGCTGAAGGGTGAAGTGTGTGTGCGCGTAATCTTCCCTGGAAGACTGTCATTATTCTCTCCTTCTACAATTTCATCTGAGATTACGAATCAGTCGTGTGGAATATTATAATTGTAAGCATTACGTACAGCAGCGATGTTAAATACCTGCAGGTGTGTGTTCAGGTTTCGGATATGATGTTGCTAAGGTCGCTAGTTCAAGCCTTGGCTGGGTCAGTCTCTGTGTGGAGTTTGCATGTTCTTCCCGTGTTGGTGTGGGTTTTCTTCTGGGTGCTCCGGTATACCCCACAGTCCAAAGACATGCGCTATAGGTAAAATGTGTGAATTGTCCATAGTGTATGAGTGTGAATGAGAGTGTATGGGTGTTTCCCAGTGATGGCTTGCAGCTGGAAGGCCATCCGCTGCGTTAAAAATATGCTGGATAAGTTGGCGGTTCATTCTGCTGTGGTGACCCCTGATTAATAAAGGGATTAAGCCGAAAAGAAAATGAATAAATGACTATCAATGTTGCCTTTTTAACTGTATATTTAACTGTATATTTAAATGTTGTCATTATAATTTATAAATTATAAATTTGGCAAACACTTTTATCCAAATTGCTGGGTTCTACTCAATGGATTTGTGTTCGGGCAACATGAAATAATTAAGTTAACTTTATTAGGTTTTACAAATTAAAGTAAATTGAGCATAAAACAAATTGCCCCCCACCCCTAAAATCTGTATATAGGCTACTGTTGTACTTGACATTGCACTGTTGATATTTCAGTGGTCACACATTTTTCTAAACCTGTTGTGCACTTCTGTTCTCTTTCACACACAGCATTTAGATCCTGTGCTTTCTGTTTTCTCCTCAGTCGTGAAGATGGTGGTTTTATCTAAAGAGTACGGATGTGTGGCGATAACCGTAGCGGGGTTGTTTCTCCT
>CAIGQZ010034990.1:6147483-6176236 GCA_903798205.1 Danio tinwini | reverse complement strand
GGTAGTTCACCCAAAATGTTTACTTACTCAAGTGGTACTAGAATTGTTCTTTTTTAAACATTAGTAATGGGATACATAAAACATGTAATATGTACTAATATTATTTGACTTGAATACATGTTCATAGTACAGCTAGTTACACAAATGTAGCAAAAGATTTTTAAAAATCACACACGAAAGCTCATTTTAAATTCAGGGTATCTGCGGGGTCTTAAAAAGCTTTGAAAAGTCTTTAATTCACAGAAATATAGTGTTGTAGGTCTTAAATCATTTTAAACAGGTCTTAATTTTCCTATGTCCACGTAAAGCTACCCAATCGGGTCAACACCCGTCCAATCATAAACATTCCATCTCAATAAAAGTTTTAACACAAGCTTATTTGCTATGGTTTAATTCACTTCCTTACAGTAACATTTGTTTTGAATGGTTATTTAAATGTTTTAGCTGGGCCATTAGAAAAAATGCTTAGCTTTTAGGAAAAACAATATAATTGGAAGTGCCTTCAGAAAGATTTTTGATGATAAACATTGACAGCCAATCAGACTAGTTCCTTTGCTGGCATTAAAGGGGTAGTTCACCCAAAATGTTTACTTACTCAAGTGGTACTAGAATTGTGCTTTTTTTTAAACATTAGTAACAGGATACATAAAACATGTAATATGTACTAATATTATTTGACTTGAATACATGTTCATAGTACAGCTAGTTACACAAATGTAGCAAAATATTTTAAAAAATCACACACAAAAGCTTATTTTAAATTCAGGGTATCTGCGGGGTCTTAAAAAGCTTTGAAAACTCTTCAATTCACTAAAAGATAGTGTTGTAGGTCTTAAATTATTTTAAACAGGTCTTAATTTTCCTATGTCCACGTAAAGCTACCCAATCGGGTAAACACCCGTCCAATCATAAACATTCCATCTCAATAAAAGTTTTAACACAAGCTTATTTGTTAACTCTATTTACCAATATGGTTTAATTCACTTCCTTACAGTAACATTTGTTTTGAATGGTTATTTAAATGTTTTAGCTGGGCCATTAGAAAAAATCCTTAGCTTTTAGCCTTTTTGTAAGTCTGAAATTTCTTTCATAATGGTCCTAAAAAGGTCTTAAAGTCTTAAATTTGACTTGATGAAACTGGTAGAAACCCTGTAAATAAGTAGCATGAGCAAAAAAACAAACGTCATGTTTTGAGTGAAGCTAATCACTTTTTAGTCTATTCATTTCTTGGGAATCAAACCCATGACTAGCATATATCATTTCCTAATTGTCTGAGATGTTCTCGTTTCATCAAATCAGTCACTCACTTTACTTTGGCTCTGTCCCTGCTTTATCAAGGGATGCCACAGTTGAATGAACCACCTATAACTCTGGCATATGTTTAATGTGGCGGGTGCCCCTCCAGCTTTTTTGTCTTGATTTCTAGTCCAAATATCTAAAAATTCTTATATCAAGAAACATTTTCTTGGCTAACAAAACATAATGTCTTGTTTTGAGACATAATTTGCCAAAATTAAGTGAGTTTTTCCTTAAAACAAGCTAAATAATCTGCCAATGGGGTAAGCAAAATAATCTTGTTTTTCCTTTTGACATAAGATTATTTTGCTTATCCCATTGGCCGATTATTTTGCTTGTTTTAAGGAAAAACTCACTTCAATTTGGCATATTATTTATGAAAACAAGACAATATGTTTTGCTTGTCTAGAAAATTCTTCTTGATTTCAGAATTTTTAGATATTTGGACTAGAAACAAGACAAAAAAAGTAAGAAGAGCATTTAGTGCAGTGTGAGACTATACACTTACTCACAAAATATCCACACACTCTCTTCACACACGCTCATACATTTTAATTTAAGGCAATTTAGTTTACTTACTTATTCAGACTGTGGGTTAAGGTTAGCAAACCCACGCTAACACATCCATAACAGATCATCTTTACCTAGTATATACAGATCTCAATTGATGTTTCTTCCAGTCAGAGTAGAGATGTAATCTCCTATTAAGCGCATTGCCTCATGCAGTGTGCTCGTTTGCATACTATGTTGTACATTGATGTTGTAATGTATCCGGATATTCCTTTAATGAACATTTTGTTTATATTGTATACATAACGGAAATGCATTAGAGGTTTAGTGGGTCATTTTCTCACTGGCACTTCAGTCCCACTATATGATGTTTAGACGTGTGTGTGTGTGTGTGTTTCTGGAGTGCTGCAGGTTTGGACGTGATTACGTACCCCTGTATACATTTCTCGAGAAAGAAAAATATGTCACAGGAGCAAACTTTTTTTTTTTGTTGCAGTTTTTGTTTTCGCGAATCCACCAGAGGCCGCTGTGTATGCTTTTTCAGATCTCAAATTTTTCTAACGAGTGGCATTTGTGCCTACTCTTTCCACATAAATCCACCAGAGGCCGCTGTCGACTGACTGACTAACTGACTGGCTGATCGCTCGACTGGCCGAGAAATAGCAGCGTTATCGGTTTCAATATTGTTATACTGTCATAAAAAACAATGCACTTGAGTAAGGATTAAATATTAAATGTAATTTATTTAATGCCAAATAAATTATTTGTATGGTTGTCATCACGCGACAGCATGGAGGAGAAAGAGAGAGATGGGGAAAGCTGGCAAGTTGCGCACCAAGTGTCCTGGTCTCGAAAAAGGACACAACTTCTGCAGTTTGGCAGTATTTTGGGTTTTGACCGTATGAGAAGTGAGAGGCGGTAAATGTGGACGAGGCAAATTGCAAATTGTGCAACAACAAGGTAACCGTGAGAGATGGAAATACCTAGAAACCTAAGGTTGCATATACGAAACCACCATCCACTCACTGCTGCGAGGATGGACCCGAGTTCACTCAGTGCAGCAATTTCAACACCTCCCGATGCAGGAGGTGTTGAAACTAGGTCCACTGCCAGTACGTAGCCGACGATAAATGGGGGCCTTCAGGAAAACAACAAAGTAGAAAAGGGACACTGTCTGTTGGAAAACCTGTACTGATGCACTGACAAAATACTTGAAGGAAATGATCTCTTTTCATTCATTCATTCATTCATTCATTCATTCATTCATTCATTCATTTATTCATTCATTCATTCATTCATTCATTCATTTTCTTTTCGGCTTAAGCGACTAATTAATCATGGGTCGCCACAGCACAATGAACCGCCAACTTATCGAGCATATGTTCTACTAGCTGCAACCCATCACTTGGAAATACTCATACACACATATACTACGGACAATTTAGCCTACTTAATTCACCTATAGCACATGTGTTTGGACTTGTGGGGGTTGTGATCGGTCAAACCGAGCACATTGGAAGTGCCAGTATAAGAATACATGGGATTGTGTGCGCATGCGCACTGCAATCAGAAGCTAACAAAACCATTATGCTTGTGAATAGGACATACCTGCCAACACTCCCGTTTTTCCCGGGAGTCTCCCGTATTTTAGACCCACCTCCCGGTTTGTCATTTCTCCCGGAAAACTTCTGAAATTTCAACCCCTACCCCCGGTCCTCAGGTGTTAGGTACAATCTGTAAAACCCCTGGACCAGGCACCCCTTCCGGTCGCTCCCCCACACACTTTTGGTTTTCCAGCCTCTGTAAGTGCTGGACATCCTCCCCCTCGAAAACCCCTAGATTTTCAGAGACAAACTGGGGGTGATCACAAACTGAAGAGCAGGGTGCGGGATCACGCGGGGCCATGGATTTGTACTTAAAGGGTCCATATTGGTACCTCAAACGTATATACTGTATTACTACAAAAAAATTAAGAGGAAAACTTTTGTACTTTGTTGGTACTAATATATACCCTTAAGGTATTAATATGTACCTTTAAGGTAACCAGTGACAGCTCTCCTACCTTTTATTTCTGAGAATGTACGAACTTGCATTTCTCCCCTGAAGACGAGCTGTTGAGGTCATTTTCATCACAAGGAGCACCTGGAGGAAACCCACTCCAACACGGGGAGAACAAGCAAACCCCACACAGAAATGCCAACTGACCCAGCAACCTTCTTGCTGTGAGCTGACAGCGCTACCCACTGCGCCACCGCATTGCCCAATCTCTTTCCACACAGTAGAAAAAAGTCCTTTAAGGACATGGTAAAGATCCTAGATGCAGTGGCGGAGCTAAAATTTTTTACATGGGGGGGGGGGGGGGGCAGGGAGTGGCCACTGCTATTTCAGGGGGTCTACAAACACACACACACACACACACACACACACACACACACACACACAAAAACACACACACACCGAAAGTGTTTAGAATACCCAAATCTATTGCCTTACCAACATGTAATTCAAAATATGAAAATATAATAATTTACTCATCACCTCACTTTGTTGTGAGTTAATAAGTAATGACAGGATTAGATTTTTTTTAGTGGAACATTCCTGAAGCTCAGCTTAAATTCTAACATTGGTTGAAACATGTGAATGCCTAGTATATGCTCTGACCTGCTGCTGGACCTGAAGTCTGACCACACTGACTCTGACTAGTCTCAGGTATGGAGCTGCTGTGGGATCCAGTGCAAACGGAAGGGTTTATTTGAACCCGATCTGCCTGTTTGTGCTTCTTTATAAAGAAGTCTGATATCTCGCCCTTTCTTTTCATGTTTAATTGACCCTGTGCAAAAATATTACAGTCTGGTTACATCTGATCCAGCTAGAAACATTTATCCTAATTACAAATATCCATTATCATACCTGCACATTAAAATCAGCAACCAATCTAAAAACATTTATCTGAAGAAAGTGCATGAGCTGGCTAAGCCATTTCAAATAAATTTAACTCACAAACAGCTAGCCTAACATTACTTCCCCATATTAGCAAAACATTTGAGCATCGTAAATTAAAAATAATAACTTACATACATAGAATGTGCATGTAATACTAGCACAGATTAAGTATAGCGTTAACTGTTTCTAAAGAGCAAATTGATCTCTCTTATTAAGTTAACTGATGTCGTTGGTGCCTTGTTAACTTGCACAGCATATAATAAAGCTTCCTAAGCAAACAAACCTTATACTAAACTATAAAACACATTTCAAATATTATGTTATGATGTATTATTATTCGTCTTACTTGAAACAATGCTCTTGTCTTCGGCTTATAATTGATTTGAAAATAGCTTGAGTGCAGTGTTGCCAGATGTAGCTGACTGATTCCAGCCCAAAAACTATCCGAAACCCGCAGAAATGCAAAAACAATCGAATTAAAAATCCGCCCAATCTGGCAACACTGCTTGTGCGTTGCCGGCAAAATTCAATGACGTCTTTAGACAAATGAGATGTCAATCAGCCTCAGGAACTGCCAGCAGCAAATAAAATTTTGGGGTGGCACCTGGGGTGGCCAATCGGATGTCACCCCGGACACTCCTCTGGCTCCGCCACTGCCTAGATGCCCAGTGCGAGCTGCCTGAATGGATATATTTCTCCCAAACAGCCGTCCCACATGTATAGTTTTCATTAAAAAAACAATATTAGAAAGAAGTTTTTGTTTAGGACTAATGCTTTGCAATACTTGTTATAATATGGATGATGTTTATGCTAAATTATAATGCATTTTTTATAAGCTGCTCTTCGTTGTTATTAAAAGTTGTTCAGCGGTGTGTTTACATTTAATAGATGTGTGTGCACGTCTCTGCGCGAAAACGGTTCTGGATGTTTATGGAAATTTAATTCTGTTTTAATGGTTTATTTGCAATTTTTTATAAACTGCTATTTGTTGCTAATAAAAGTTGTTAATATTGTTGTGCATGTTATTTTGTTGTTGTTTCAGTATTAGTGTTTGGTATTCAGTTTCTGAAAGGTTTAGGCACAAGCCAACAGTTTGGTGATGCTGTGTGTGTCTTGCATCATCAATTTTTTGTTTTTATTATTCACAGTAATACCATATACCAGGGGTCATCAACTATATTTGTCAGAGAGCCAGAGTTTTACCAGACAGTCTCCTTGGGGGCCGGACCCCCAAGAAGAAAATCTAATAAAAATCTCATTTTGGCTTAACATTGTTTAATGTTTATACTTTTTCAATTTTATTACAAAACTGAAGACATTTGATTCAGGCTCTCATTACCAATACCACAGTCAACCACTAGGAGTGATAGATATTTTGCCTCAACTCAATTTATACTTCTGCGTCAAGCGCGCACGTATGCTACGGCGCAGCCTATGCTTCCTGCAACCTTCTGACCGTCGGCGACGTTGACGCACACCTCTCAAAAAATGTAACGCGTGCACGTAGCGCAAGCTCTGTGATTGGTCGGCTTGGTAGCGCTGACGAGTGTGGGCGGAGATGAGAGCCACACGCCCGGTACAGTGAGTGTTTACAAGTGTGGAGTCCAGTGAAGGAGCTTCGGATGGAGACTGTTGTTTTGTGTTTACCTTATGATTAAAGTTGTTGCACGTCTGCCGGTTCCCGCCTCAAAATGAGAGAGCTTGAGCCACTTGTATATTAAGGAAGTGTTCAGAAAAAACAAAACACCAGCGAAGAAACTCGACACAGAGAAACACAAACACCTACTGCCAGCTGGCGTTTCGGAAGTGTATTGCAGAGAAACAGAAACAGTGCGTAGAAGTATAAATGCATGTGGGTCACGCCAATCACTTGACACAGAAGTATAAACCAGGCTTAAGTCAACAAAGGGAAATGTAACTTTAGCCATTGATTAAGCACAGTTCTTGTGATTTGAATTCAAGCCCACTTAACGTTTCATTTGATGTGCGAACATTATTTGTGACCTGTTTTGTTCTGGTACCAGGTTATTTGTTTACCATGCTATTTTAAATTGTGCCAGATAATTTTTCCTCCTTTTTTTAGTCCTGAGGCAGACATCCCAAGTCTCCCGGAAGTTCTGTCAGTCTCCCGCAAATGCATAGAGACTCCCAAATGCCCGCAGATGAATGATAATCTCCCGGAAATCGCTCGTCTCCCTCCCGCTCCTTAAATACTTTGCGCACCCCTCTCCCCCTCCTTGCTCTTCATCACACACACGTCGCGTGCGCTCCGCCTGGTCTTCACTTACGCTAAACCCTGTTTAAAACAATAAATGCTTAACACCGCATGGTCTGTCTGAGTCTGTCCTCATTGTTGTTATTTTTTCTTTTTGATCCTCACAATTTTAATATTCAGTCGCGGGCCGCCAGTTGATGATCAGTGCCATATACCAAGGTACAATAAGGAGGATGTTTGATGATATCAACATTTGGATACCGCACAAGCCTGCTGAATACAGTTGAAGTCAGAATTATTAGCCCTCCTAAATTATTATCTATATTTTCTGTTTGACAGAAACGTTTCTAAACATAATAGTTTTAATAATTCATTTGTATTAACTGATTTCTTTTATCTTTGCCATTATGACTGTACATAATATTTTTGATACTTTTATTCAGAGTATTATTTTTAAGACACTAGTATTCAGCTTAAAGTCACATTTAAAGGCTTAACTAGGTTAATTAGGCTAGTTAGAGTAATTAGACAAGTCATTGTATAACAGTGGTTTGTTCTGTAGCCAATTGAAAAAAAATTGCTTAAGGGGGCTAATAATTTTGACCTTAAAATGGTGTTAAAAATGTAAAACTGCTTTAATTCTAGCCGAAATAAAACAAATAAGACTTTCTACAGAAGAAACAAACATAGTATAGGAAATAATGTGAAAAATTCCTTGCTCTGTTAAACATCATTTGGGAAATATTTGAAGAAAAACAAAACAAAAACAAAGGAGGGCGAATTATTTTGACTGTATATTAAAATAAGTTATGTTTTTTTTAAGAACGAATGGGCTTTATTTTGTAGACACGTCATAGCCAATGAACGAAAGCCGGAGGAAGTGTTTGAGAACGCATGTTTGAAAGCCCTCATTAATTTCCCAACTCCCTTTGCTGCGGTAGAAATTACACAATATTTATCTGCAGCGCTGCTTGTGGGAGTGATGTATCAGGGCACTCATTTCAGGCTTTTTGTATATGATTGTACAACCCTCATTGGTGCGTCCCTTACAACATCGCGTGCGACTCTCTGTTGAATATGTCTGTTTGTTCAATATTTTCTCTGCAGTGATATTTTCCGTTGTAGTAGCTCTGGAGGCTTTCGTGGTTGGCCGTCTGCCGAACACATTGCTCTCTGACAGGAAGAGAATATCTGCGGCTCAGCTGTCGTCTTTCTAGACATAACATAAGCTTGCTCAGATCTGTCGGATTGGCTAAGCTTGGAGAAACGAAGGCCACGGTCACTCTGTAGGCGTTCAGGGTTTATTCTCTCTGCCTCTGGAGACACTCATCATGGCACACGCGAAGCATAAACCTCCTACTTCATGAACACTGACTGGATTTCCCTTGCGTCTGTTTCTAATGTTTAGTGAGTCTGGTTAATGATATGCATGTGAGCTCGCCTTACTGATATTTCTATCATATGCAAGCAATTTTGATTTGCTATGACTACAAGATCTTTTTTTTCTATTTGTGAAATCTGTGTTAAAGGGGTTGTATTTTGTGAAAAATCACTTTTATAAAGGGTTTGTGTGACAACAGTCTGTAAATATAGCCAGCCTGTAATGGTAAAAATGTATTAATTTTTTGCAGAAACACTTTGTACGTATTATTAGAGGGGGAAAGCCCTGCCCATTAGTGACCATCTCTCCCTAATTAGCATAGGACGTTAGTCTTGTTTTTGAATCTGCCACTATCCTGACACACAGGCATTCGTAGCTCCGCCCTTATTTGAAAAGAGCACAATCTCATTTGAATTTAAAGTGACAGTCACCAAAATGGCACAATTTGGATAAAATCCAAAAAAGGTGCAGTAAAAGTATTAGTAAACACTGTTTGTAGGTTATTTTGAGCTGTAATTTAACACACACTCAAGACTTATTTTAAAGATCTACTTAGCCTTACTGCCTAATGACTACAGCCCTGTTGACACTCTCTGCCAATGCATTGATGAAATGAACAGATGCATGTGCCAAAACTTTCTTCAGTTAAACAAAGAGAAAACTTAAGCATTTGGGAACAGAGATGAGGTTCTCAAGGTGAATGCATACCTGCGCTCTCAAACAACAAAAAACAAGGTCAAGAATCTTGGTGCGATTCTGGAGTCAGATCTGAGTTTCAATAGTCATGTCAAGGCAGTTAGTAAATCAGCATACTATCATCTCAAAAACATTGCAAGAATCAGATGCTTTGTTTCCAGTGAAGACTTAGAGAAACTTGTTCATGCTTTTATCAGCAGCAGAGTGGATTACTGTAATAGACTCCTCACTGGCCTTCCCAAGAAGACAGTCAGACAGTTGCAGCTCATCCAGAACGCTGCGGCCAGAATTCTAACCAGAACCAGAAAATCAGAGCACATCACACCTGTCCTCAGGTCTTTGCACTGGCTCCCAGTTACATTCAGAATAGATTTTAAAGTATTACTACTTGTCTATAAATCACTAAATGGCCTAGGACAGGGCTATTCAATTAGTTTGTCATAGGGGCCAGTTCATGAAAAGCATCCCAAACGAAGGGCCGGAGAGATATGACTTGCAATATAAGTGATGACACAACAGCATATAAGAGCCTATATGTTGTATTTTTGCTCCTTAAGACACCCACATTGCCTTTTACTACATTTTAAAATGTTAATATATTGTATTTTGAAACAACATTAAATCAGTGCATTGTACAATAGGCTTTTTATTTTTTTTACAAACATTCAAATTTCAAAGCACAACAAAAGCAGTGCATTGCTGAAGTAGGCTTCTTCTACATTCAAACACATTTATATGTTGTGTTTTGAACTGCATAACAATTATGGATGCAACATTTATAGATTTTGGATGGTTTCACGGTTATCACGTCTAATGTAAATATAAGCTTTATATAAGTTAGATTTAGATCTGGACATCCCTATAACTAATACTAAACATTTAAAAGGCATTTCATTAAAAATAGTTTTTATGCTGTAGGTTTTTCTGTGATTATAGGGCTACACAATTATGTGTGTGTTTACAGAGAGGAAGAGAGAAAATAATATAATAATACTTATGAAGTTTGGCGCCACTATTTAACAGTTCTTTTCATCTGCGTTCATACATACATAATCATTTTATTAATAGTTTGTCTAACATATCTTTTGTTTACATTGCACTGAAAGGCATAACATTGGAGCTCGTTGTCCTGATTCATAATGCCAAATTGGTGTTGGAGCATCAGCTGTGCTCTGATATTTAGCAATGCTGAGGGTCCAAATGCAGTTTATTTAGAGATGAGTCAAGCAGGCAAAGATCAAATAAGGTGCAAACGATAGCATAAGGGCAATCCAAAAGAGTAGTTGTGGTTACAAGTGAAGATAATAATGCAGGCGGCAATGCCTCCATCAGTTTGGTGTGTTCACGGTCAGCTTTTTGGTCCAGGACAAAAACTAGTCTTTGCTAGTACTTTGGCAACAGCTTGTTGTGTACCAGCCCTAAAATGCTTTAGATGTATGGCCATACTGTAGATAATAAATGCACTATATAAATGCACATACTATACTTACTAGAATTATTTCTGAAGGGTCTTGGGACACTAAAGAGACTGGAGAAATGATTCTAAGAATTCAGCTTTTATACCACAGTAATAAATGACATTTAAAACAAGTTTAAATGGAAAAGTCTTATTTAAATTGTACTAATATTCTTTTTTTTATGTTTTTGAACTTTTAAAGATGTTATTTTTCGAAATCAGAAAAACATATTTTCGATATAGTAATTTTAACTTCAAGCCATGATTATTTGTTTTATAGATTGTCTGTGAGATGTTTTTGGACTTGTTAAAAAGCTGATACCATTTTCCATCATTGTTTATAGCAACAAAATGATTCTCAGAGTTCTGAAATGGAACCTTGATCCCAAATCAAATTCCAAAAATGCAACACCCCCTTTAACAAGTCAGTCTTTTTCCACGCCTTGTAGTTGTTAATGGATACATACGAGCAACATAAAATCACATTGAGGCAGTAAAATGCCATTTTCCCAGAAGTTTTACATCAGTGATCAGAATGAGGTGGGAATGAAAGCAAACATCATGGAAGGAACCATGAAATAACAATTCACATGAATGCAGAGAATTTCTCCGGACCTCCCACATTAACAGAGTACTTTTGCAGATCTGCTGCAGTATTGCTTCTTTTGAAGATTTTATTAAATCTGCAGTTAAATTAATCAGCCACACAATCTCATACTAACCACATATTAAAAGAGTCGCTAAACCATTACAAGTGCATCAGCATGAGCTGTTTTTACATCAATGTGAACCGAAAATGAAGTCATATTATCTTTTTATGGCTGATGCAAAAGACATCAGGTAAATTTATTACGCCCCAGAGACAATAGGGCGGACATGTTGATCTTAAATATTATCACAGTGTCAGTTTATTTGGGTATAATTGTTGTTTGCTGAATTGTTGATGATCTGCGGTGTTCTGAAATTACGTTAATATACGTAATGCATGGTAATAAAGTTCTATGCTCAAAATCTTGAAGGGAGAATACGAGAGCCTCGTGAGTTTCACAGGTTTCCTAAAACAATTATTTTTCATTGTAATAGAGCTGCAAAAACCATTGCATAAGCACCCGCACACATACAAAACATACAACGTAAACAGGTCAACTGAAAACAGATGTATCACTGAAATTTGATGTTAATGTGGGATGCATTAAATCATGAAAGCATGTCTAATTTATGTCAGGAAAAGCTCTATCAACAGCTTTACAAACTGAGGTTTATGCTCAGATTTTGTTTCTGGTAAAAAAGGATCAAAATTGATTATTTAGTTACGGGTTTTGATTTGAAAACTCTTCAAATATCTCTTCAGAGATTCTTTAAAAGTATATGCAGTCGCATTTTGTTTTAATGTACACTGACTGGCCACTTTATTAGGTACACTTTACTAGTACAGGGTTGGACCTCCTTTTGCCTTCAGAATTCTTAGCATATAATTTTGCTCTATTTTGACATGATAGCATCACGTAGTTGATGCAGATTTGTTGGCTGCACATCCATGATGCGAATCTCCTGTTCCACCACATCTCAAAGGTGCTCTATTGGATTAAGCTCTGGTGACTGTGGAAGCCATTTAAGTACAGTGAACTCATTGTCATGTTCAAGAACCCAGTCAGAGATGATTTATGCTTTATCCTGCTGAAAGTAGTCATCAGAAGATGGGTACACTGTGGTCATAGAGGGATGGTTGTGGTCAGCAATAATACTCAGGTAGGCTGTAGCGTTGACATGGTGCCCAATTGGTACTAATGGGCCCAAAGTGTGCCAAGAAAATATCCCCCACACCATTACACCACCAGCCTGAACCGATGACACAAGGCAAGATGGATCCATGCTTTCATGTTGTTGATGCCAAATTCTGACTCTACCATCCGAATGTCGCAGCAGAAATCGAGACTTAAACAGTTAATATCTTAATAATAGGCATGTAGTAAGCCAGTAAATAGTGTGAATTATTACATTGAATAGGCTTATAATGAAGGTAAAAATACAGCATGCAAAACAAAAAAGTGCATTCAGATTTCAATTCAATTCACCTTTATTTGTATAGTGCTTTTACAATGTATATTGTGTCAAAGCAGCTTCACATAGAAGATTATAGTGAATTGAAACAGTGTCAGTTCAATTTTCAGTGTTTAAGTTCAGTTCAGTTTAGCTCAGGTCAGTGTGGTTTAATAATCACTACTGAGAGATCAAACACTGAAGAGCAATTCCATCAATGCGTAGCTCTACAGATCCCGAACCATGCAAGCCAGTGGCGACAGCGGCGAGGAAAAAAACTTCACCAATTGGCGAAAGTGAAGAATTAAAATACCTCGAGAGAAACCAGGCTCAGTTGGGCAAGACCATTTCTCCTATGGCCAAACGTCTTGTGCAGAGCTGCAGTCTAGGTGCCGGAGGCTGGAGAATGCTGAACCTCAGGACGACTCGTCTGTCCCTGTGGTCTCACAGGAATCAGTTTCATGCTCTCCACTCCTCCATGACCACCACAGCAGCTGCTCATGATACGGCTTGGTCCCGGATTATGGAAACCTTGAGATCATCTCTTCACAGGTCTTGGATCGCATCAGTGGTGCTGCATAATCTCTGGGGGCCTCAGGATGAGTATCCCCAGGTGGAAATAGAGAATAAAGAGAATAATTAGCGTAGCTGCTGATTATAGTGTATATACACGAGATGCAAGAACCTGCGTCGAGCACATTCATGCATCATACATACATATCATGCATTGACTGTATGCTTTACTAAAAAGATAGGTCTTTAATCTAGTTTTGAACTGCGAGAGTGTGTCTGAGCCTCGGACATTATCAGGAAGGCTATTCCAGAGTTTAGGAACCATAAATGAGAAGGCTCGACCTCCTTTACTCGACTTTGCTATTCTAGGTACTACCAGAAGCCCTGAGTTTTGAGATCTTAAAGAGCGGGTTGGGTTGTAGCGAGACAGGAGTTTGGTTAGATAAACAAGAGCTAGATTCTTTAAAGCTTTTTAGGCAAGAAGTAATATTTTAAAATCAATACGAAACTTAACAGGCAGTCAGTGTAAAGAGGATAAAATTGGGGTGATATCATATGTTTTAGACCTGGTAAGAACTCTGGCAGCTGCATTTTGTACTAGCTGAAGTTTGTTAATAGAGGATGCTGGGCAACCAGCAAACAGAGCATTACAGTAATCCAGCCTAGAAGTCATAAAAACATGAACTAGCTTTTCTGCATCTGAGATGGATAGCACACTTCGTAACTTAGCGATATTTCTCAGATGAAAGAAGGCAGTTGTTGTGACATGGGATATATGATTTTCAAAAGTTAAATTGCTGTCTAATATGACACCCAGATCTTTTATAGTAGAGCTACCGCTAACTTTGTATCCCTCTAATTGCAGGTCGAGTTGTGAGAACTGCTGTGTACAGGATTTAGGCCTAATAAGTAATAAATCTGTTTGGAATTATATAATAAAGAGTAAATGTTTTACTTTGACATAATCAACTGCAAACCAACTTGATATAACAGAAGTGATAATTAGACATTAGTTTAAGAAACCAAGTATAATTTTACAAGTTATTGAAGTGAACACTGCAATGCATTTACCAATCAGTCCAATAATGCATGATATTGATATGAACTCAATATTTTATTTGTAGAATAAAAACAGGTTTTGTGTTGAGCACATTGTGAAGGTTATACTTTCTATTCAGCTTTGTTTTCCAACCTCATGCATGTAAAGAACAATTTTTGTCCCAAATTTTGAAACAAGCGGATGCATTTAGTCGTAACACACAGTGCCAGCTGTTAAACGCGACGAAGGCTATGGGCAGATACCTTACAGCTCTCATTATGTCGAATGATTGCTGTGTACGCTTGTGTAATGGCCTCGAATGAATATGACATCACTTTTATAAGCCCAGCTGCATCCTACATTATGAACTCTATTCCCTCATGATGTTCAAGAGTTGCTGTAGAAACGCCTTCAGACACTCAGCACCTCAAAAACCACTGCTACGTAAAACATAAGCTCATCAAACCTCATAATCACCTCTGGTTCACCTGCAAAAATGACCAACATACTGTATCATTCATGCCAGACCAGTAGGTGGCAATATGATTTTGTTAAGCAACACTGCAACTCTACTGTATGCAAATAGAGTCCTGTAGTAAATCAAGGTTATAATAGTTTTGTATTTGTCATTAGTTTTGTTCAAGTTTAGTTCAGTCTCAGCAGGCTGTCGTGTAGTGTTTGTGTTCGATTCACCATCTGCTGAATTACGCATGTGGAGTGTTATCGGTTCACAGCTTCTCAAATCTAATCTCAGTGTACTATTCTAATAACTGAATAACTCAGTATATATTGGTTTATTTCGGGTCAGAGGGGGGTATCAGGCATGCTAAAAAAGTAAGTTGTTTGTGTATAAGTGCTTAACGTTACTAGAGATGCAAAACGTTTTAAATGATTCAGTTTGATTTGGTGAAATAGTTCAACCGGTTCACTTAGAAGATCCGGTAAATAAGAACACTGTAAAACTGTTATGTAAAGTTAACTCAAACTATTTCATTCATTCATTCATTCATTCATTCATTTTTTTTTCGGCTTAGTCCCTTTATTAATCTGAGGTCGCCACAGCAGAATGAACCGCCAATTTATCCAGCACATGTTTTACGCAGCAAATGCCCTTCTAGCTTCAACCCATCTCTGGGAAACATCCACACATACACTACAGACAATTTAGCTTATCCAATTCACCTGTACAACATGTCTTTGGATTGTGGAGGAAACCAGAGCACCCGGAGGAAACCCACGCAATTGCAGGGAGAACATGCAAACTCCACACAGAAACGCCAACTGACCCAGCCAAGGCTCGAACCAGCGACCTTCTTGCTGTGAGGCGACAGCATGACCCACTGCGCCACTGCGTCACCCCACCCTATGGTTTGAGTACTGTACACTATATGACTATGATATATGGAGTCATATACACATATATTATTTACTGTATGTTGATCATTTTTGTTGTCAAACTTTTAGAGTATTAGTAATTTAAACATTTTAAGTTCAGTTATCAAGTCACTAAGTTCAGCAAATTAAGTCCAAACAACTATATAGCTACTCAAATGGTTTGGTATTGCTTCTAGTTTTAGAGTTCAGTTAACACGAAAAATATAATAAATTCATTCATAACTCATTCATTATGAGTTCTGGTTAATAAAAAACGTTTATAAGTTACAATAACTCTTTTTTTTATTGAGTCAAAGCAACCAACCGTATAAGTACCAAAATTATAAGATAAACTAACTTATTTTATTTAGTGATTTTCACTGGTTTTACAGTGAACAATTCGTTTGTGATCACTAATACAGAGATAAAACCCATTATTGGGCACAAATGTGCCCAATTAATGCTTTTAAAGGGCACCTATGGTGAAAAATCTACTTTTTAAGCTGTTTGGACAGACATATGTGTAGGTATAGTGTAAATACCGTCATATTGGGGTGATAAAAACACACCCAGTCCTTTTTTTTTTTCAATTTAACAACATAAAAACGGTGGACCAATTGAAGCGGTTTTGAGACCGACCGCTACTTGATGTAGGAGTGTGGTTTCCCCGCCCACTGAATTGATTGACAGCTGTATTAACATGTCTCCGTAGTAATGTGTGTAATCATATCAACAAGACAGGACGTGCGCAAAGCAACCCTGAATAAAATGTCTGTTCAGTTTGCTAGGATCATCAATCATCATCAAATGTGATCAGGAGTGAGTTTTACAGGTTTAAAATATTTTAAAACAGAGCATGTGTAAAGAATTACAGCCATTTACTTCAGCTTTACTTCATCACCACAGTCGCGTGTCAGAACAATAATAAAAAAGACGCTTCAATCCCGGTTTGTGGACGTTAAATCAGGTTTATTTTGTACATTAACATAACAGATATCCATACAGCAGTGGAGATTAACCTGTATCCTGTCACATTTGCGTGCAGAACTAAACACGCGCGCTCTATGTGTGTGTGTGTGTGTCTGTGTCTGTGCATGAACTTTGTAACGACATTGTGTGTGACTCATCCTGCAGCTGCACACAACAAATGCATCAAATAATCATTGGTAAAGTTCATACTGTAGTATTTCTCACAAACGTCATGTGAGATCTGCTTCCTTTATGTCTGTGTCAGTTGTCTGAGGCAGCCGAGGGCAGAGACTGAGGCATGCTGACAGGCATGTGGAAATGGTGGGTGGGGAGGACTAGCCTTAAAGGCGCAGTACACAAAAGCAGCAAAAATCTGTTGAGGGCTATAAAACACAAACTAGTGAAAGCTATAATCAATAATCTGATGTGTTTTTTGAGCTGAAACTTTCTGGGGACACAAAAGACTTATGTTAAATCTGAAAAAAGGGGTAACCTAGGTGCCCTTTAAGTTTCTGCTTGGGTCGTATTTAATGTTATCACCGTGCTGCTGTCATGTCCACTTGTTTTTGTTGTGGGAGCAACAGCAAGGATGACTGGAGGAGTACCAGCATGATCTGTCCAATGCATACCTGTCAACCCTCCCGTTTTTCCCAGGATTCTCCCGTATTTTACAGTTTTATCCCACTATCATCCGTAAAGGTATTTTTCCGTATTTCTCCCATATTTTCAGTCTTTCTCTGAAGGGTGGCAATGAAGCAGAGCCTCCCTATACGCAACCTATACTGCCAAACCACCAGGGGCCGCCCTTTGCTCTTAAATGTGAGTCTGTTTTGTGCTTTCGCTTTGTTTAGGCATGAAAACACTTTGAAATGAATATAAAAACGGCAGGATTCCCTTTCCTTTTATTACAGATGTCGTCTCCCCTTCATATGCATTCCTCAAACAGTCATATAAGTGCATGACTATTAGCTGACGCGCTAATAGTCCATTTAATAGTGTTAAATAGAGGCTGTTTCCCAAACAGATTATGTACATGCAATTTGAAACGGAGCGAAAGTCTGGGTTTTGGGTGCATGTTAAACAGACATATACATATAATTAATAATTATAGCATCTAAAGATGTCAATCTTAGTGTTTTGTTTTTTTTTCAAACACAACTAATTTCGTCTTAAATGGGCATAAAAAGTTAGGAAACCAATTGAATGCTTTCTTTATAACGTTAGATGGTTGCATTTTTAAAGTGACACCTGTTATTTAATTCCTTATTATAGTGTGCATATCCCTTGTTTTCATATCCCAATGTTGACAGGTATGCCAATAGCATCAGCAATACAGGATTTTAGTTAGTTTCAGTTAGTTTTGTATGTACACAATACAGTTTCAGTTAGTTCTAGTTTTTTAAAAAACTCTCATTTTTATTTTTATTTCAGTTCTAGTTTTCATTTTTTCATTCATTTTCCTTAAATTTAATAACATTTTAGTAAATGTCGCTGAATTAATGGTCAACAACTTAAATGCAACAACTTTAAACTTGTTTTTTTTATTATTTGCATTTCCAGTCTCACCAAAATTAAGTTAGCATCTACATAAACAGACAAAACACACCCTGAAAAAGAAGATTATATTATTTTTTTAAGTTAAATGGTTGCAAACTAATTTAAACAAACAAATTAAGTTGAACATTACACAATTTTATTTTATTTCAGTTCTAGTTTTCATTTTTTCGTTCATTTTCCTTAAATTTAATAACGTTTTAGTAAATGTCGCTGAATTAATGGTCAAAAACTTAAATGCAACAACTTTAAACTTGTTTTTTTTAATTTGCATTTCCAGTCTCACCAAAATTAAGTTAGCATCTGCATAAACAGACAAAACATACCCTAAAAAAAGATTATATTTACATTTTTTTAAAGTTAAATGGTTGCAAACTAATTTAAACAAACAAATTAAGTTGAACATTACACAATTTAATTAGTTTGTTTAAATTCAGCCCATATTAACTGTTTGCAATCACTTACCTTTAAAAATAAATTGTAAATCCAATCAATCTTTTTTTTTTTCAGTGCATAAAAGTTATATATTTTTTAAAACCAACGTCATCAATGTTAAACCCAAATTTAAAGGTGCAGTGTGCTCCTTTCAGCAGTCTGTATCAGCCAGTGGTGCGATAAATAAATGGGTTCAGGTCAAAAATGATGCATCTCGTCCACCAGATGCAAAATCAATCACTGTTATTATGTAAAATCTCTTGAAAATGGGAGGGTAGAAAGATTTACATTTACTTAAGAGAGTTAAAACTCCCTGTAATTCGTCAAGTGGGGCCTCTCAGCTGCCTGCGTCCTGACGCTGAGCACTTTTACGTGCTTTGAGGAGGATTATCTGAGCACTTTTATCAGTCCAACGCGCAAATCCTGTCTGTCTGTCTCCTTTACCTCCTACTTCCCTTTCAGGGGCTGTTTATCTTGTTGTTTTATAGGAGAAAGGGGCATTCCTAGAAGCTATACTGTTGGTTTCCCTCCCACTTAGTTGCTGAATGTCACTATCACACGCAGGTTCACATGAGCTTTAGTTTTGTGTAAATAAACTTTGCTGGGGTGTGTTTCTCAAACAACAACGTAACTGATTGCTGAACTATAGTCAATGCATCGTTTAGGCAAAAAACGATGTAGTGATGAGTGTTTCCCAAAACTGTGGTTTTTCTGTTGCAGATCCATTGTTTGAACCATGTTAGTTACAACCTAAAATGTCCATAATGAAGCTCTGAACGAAGGGAGTAACAACTTTATTAGAGTAAATCCCCATCATTTTTTTTGGAGCAAATTATAGCTCGCTCTAAGTGGGCTGTACAAAGCTGGAGTTTTTAGTTATTTGATGTCTTGTACATGACACCGAGTCCAATATTGTTGTTTATTAATGTCTACACCTACCCTAAACACAACCTCACAATAACCTGTTTTATTAACGTCTACACTACACACCACCTAAACCCAGCCTACTTGGAGTCCATCCCACTTGGAGGTCACTTGTGGTGTAATCCCTCCCACTTGGACGTCTCCGGGCTACAGCTCTAGAGGTGTAGTTGCAAATAAAGTTTGCGAATGTTCATTGGAACGATGGATTTGGGAAATGCCAAATCAACAAACTATGTTTGTAGCAAGGGAATTTGCCACCTTAGTTGGCTAACTATGGTTTTCAGAAACGCACCCCTGATCAAGTTTGCATTGGTCATCCCAAAATGTCGTTTATCATTGTCAATGACTGATCATCTGGTCACTGTTGGAATATCAATCCTATTCCTTGCATGTTCAATAAAAAAAATTCAGGAGAGGGTTTTTCTTCAATGCCAAAAATATTAGTAATTTATTAGATACAAATGAGTAATTCGATGACAGAGCTCTGGGTTACGTTACCCCAATGCAATACAAGAATTATATTCAGGAGGTTCGCAACTAACATACATTTCCCTGACTCCAATATATATACACAACTGATATTAACAGGCAGAGTTTTGGTGTAACGTCACTTATCAGTCATTCTGCAGTCCTTTGGCTCTTGTGCTCCAGACATACTTCCTCTTTCTGCAACCCTTCTCTGCATACCAGAACTGAACAATTAAGTATATCTTTAATATATTTTACAACTTCTGTAAGCATCATGCACCTTGTGACACGTCCAGACTTCTTATTAGACAACAGTCTGGAACAAGGGCCCCCTGCACTATATTTATTCTTATTCTGCTATTTCCCTCTTGTCAGCAGTTCCTTCTAAGTATGCAGCACAGTAAGAAAGAAGACATGTGTCTGGGTCATTATATGGTATCATACAGAAGAAAAAGATTGATTAATCTGTTGTTTTTCTAATAAAAATATAGACACAACAGTAATAAAAAAAAATCCTTTTAACAACATCACTTTGTTACTGTAAATTATCTGTTAGAGGAACGTCCAACTAATAAAGTTACATGTAGATGACTATTTCTGTATTTTTAAATCAGAACTATAGTTTTTTATGTCCAATGGTTCTTGAGATTAAAAAATAAATAAATAAAATGTGTGTATTTTCAAAGAAAAACACAAGAATTGAAGCAAATAATACCACAAGTTTCACAAAATCATTTTAGGGAGGAACTATCTTTTATTCATTCGATTATTTTTTTTTGTTGTTGTAATTTTTATTATAATTTCTATGTTCCTTTTAATATTTTAGTGTTCCTTGTTCACAACCAGTGTTTAGTTGATAGTATTCAGTGTTTCCTCTAGGATTTTTTTCCAGCTGTGGCGGCAGATCTAGCAACTACATATGGCGTTATTTCAATGACAAATGTTGTGCAGATCTTTTTGCTTGCTCTGGGATTTCCTCTGTCCGTGCACAAAACTTCTTGTACGCCCCCTCAAACATACGCTGCTCAAGTGCTGATATTTTTGTGCGCTCTCAAATAAACACTGCTGAAGTGCGATTTAGTGCGTTTATAGTAAGTATGTCTCCAACATTTATCAGATTTGCTAGGAATATTTATGAATGTCTCCAATAGACCTAAAGAGTGGCATTGATGCATCCTGAAGTAAAGTGAAATGGCTAAAAACTCCAGCAATATAAAGTCTTTGTTGTATGCAGAGCAATAGACCTTTATCTATAAATAAAGTATAATTATGGAAACTGTGTTCATCTTAACTGAAAACTACGTCGTGTTTGCTGGCCTCACGTATCACGCACCTGTCAGTCAGTCAGTCAGTCAGCCAGCATGTCACCTTGAAGGGTTAAACAAATAATGCACAGCACTACTACTGTTACAGAAAAGCTTGTGCTGTTATAATTCACTTACCTTTTATTACATTTTGGTGCGATTATACCCCGCTATTTAAAAAAAAAACGACTGAATGTTTTGAATGTGAAGCTTTAATGTAGTTTAATTTTGGTGTGGCGCCCCGTCATGGAAGAATGAATGTAGCGGAAACCTTGGTCATTATAAATATTATAATATTTATTCGCATTTTTTATTAGGATTTTAATTTTCACTTTAGCGTATTTGTAGCAATTTAATTGTACTATTTATATAATAAAAAATACATAACCTATTATAAATTTATTATAAATTTCCCCTATTTTCCTTTTCTTTAGTTTTTCAGTGTTGGGGTTTTTAATTACAAATTTATTCTAGGTTTATGTCAGTTACTAACATCATGTTTTGGTAACACTTTAGTTTAAATACCAATTCTTACTATTAACTAGTGGCTTTATAAAATTCTGCATGATCTTATTCTACATCCCAAAATCATACCTAAAACCTAACTACTACTTTAATAACTAATAATCTCAACCCAGGCTCATTTTGAAAATGTACCCCTATATATATATCTCTGGAAAGCGCCAAATATGTCCTAGGACCTACATTTTTGCAGTTTTTGTTTTCGCTAATCCACCAAAGGCTGCTGTGTATGCTTTTTGAGATCTCAAATTTCTCTAGCGAGTGACATTCACACCTGCTGTTCTTGTGTAAATCCACCAGAGGCCGCTGTTGACTGACTGACTGTTTGACTGACTGATGGACTGACCCATCCTCCTTCTTCCCTAAACCCAACCAATAGTGTTGTTAAAAGCACAGATTGACCCGCCCACCCACTTCCCTAAACCCAATTGACAGTGTTAAAAAGCAATCCAGAAAAAGAAAAGCTCTCACCTGATTTTTACCACATTTTCAGATTTTACCACATTCTCACTCTGTTATTTACTTCGTTGTTTATTTTTTGGCTTCTGTTTTTGTCTTACCCACTTTCAAAAACTATTTTTTCTGAACCTCGTCGTCGTAGTCAGCTCCTCTGTGTCTCAAGTCCGCTGACGTACGCGGTTAGTCATTGGACAAACTGGTAACAGGGGAAAACCCTTCCATATGAAGGTAAGTGGTCAGCTAGTAAACGCGAAAAGGAACGGCTTCATACCGCCCCTTAGCATTCGTTTTAAAGACGGAATGTAGCCATATGTACTTCTGGTTCCATAATTTGCGATCTTCAGAAATGTATACAGGGCTACATTTTCAGGAGGAGCATGTTGCAACAATCACTAATAAATAACAGCAAATTAAGTTTATTTAGGCAAAATTCATAGTTAACTGTTCATCAAAAGAAAGCATAAATCATTTTACACATATTTTGTTATCATTTATTGATGAGGATTCAATCCTAAATGAATCAGCTGATTTGAACGAATCATTTGTATGAATGATTCAGCGAATCACTTATAAATACAAGGCTCTCACCACCTATTGGAGCTTTTAATGCCAAAGCCAAAAACCAGCTAAGATAATAACATAGAAAATTCTGGTGGTTGTTATAAAAAAAATACATAAATCAAGATAAAGTCATTTTTTGGTCAATTTCACACATCCCTAATGTGAAATCAAATGTATAATTCTGCAACCAAGCCCCAAAATGTTGTTGCGCAGTGTGTGTTTTCCACACAGTCATCAGAACTGAAGGTCTTTGAGTTCACGAACAGCCTAAATGTGTTTGTCATGGCACATTCAGTGTTATTATGTATGGAAAGTATCTGGACATGTTAGATGCACATAGCTGTTCCCTTCAATATCCTGGGAAACTACCTATATCCTCCATTTACGCCTGTTTTTTTCCAATCGAGGTGACGTTGTGCCAATGGCTTGAAGGCGAAAGCATGCATTTACAAAATATCCCTCAGCCAGGAAACAAAGCATGATAATAAGTGTATTTCAAGCCATGTACTCATTAAAATTTATGCGGCAGATGTATGTTTTTATGAGTTCTGGAGCGTAAAGGATGCACACACACACACTTGAATACTGCGAATGCCACTTCTGGCTTTAGCCTTTTTTGTTGTGTTTACTATTAAAGCTAAATGAGTGATTTATTTGCTTGCATCAAACAAATCACTTTTATGAGAAGTAAATGCGAACGTGAAAATGATGCGGATTAGAACATGGAGCTTGGTGTAAGAATAAACTCTCTGAAGTCTAATTTGCAAAAGTGTTCGCACGTTAAGCAGGAAACACAGTAAAACAGAGTATACTAATCCTACCGTTTCACAGATTTTACATAGAATCAGATCCGGGAAACCGGCGCACCCAGAGGAAACCCACGCCAACACTGGGAGAACATGCAAAGTCAAGACAGAAATGCCAACTGGCCCAGCTGAGAATTGAACCAGCAAACCAGTGCTAAACACTGAGCCACCGTGCCGCCTCCACTTGGGGATTTTATGAAATTATACTTTTTCAATAAATTAGATGCAGTAATAAACTTGTATATAAGCTCACCGGCCACTTTATTAGGTACACCTGTCCAACTGCTCATTAAAACAAATGTCTAATCAGCCAATCACGTGGCAGCAACTCAATGCATTTAGGCATCTAGGCATTATCATGATGATCTGCTGATGTTCAAACCGAGCACCAGAATGGAGAAGAACGGTGATTTAAGTGACTTTAAACTTGGCATGGTTGTTGGTGCCAGATGGGCTGAGTATTTCAGAAACTGCTGATCTACTGGGATTTTCACACGGAACAATCTCTAGGCTTAGAGAATGGTCAGAAAAAAAGAAAATATCCACTGAGCGGCAGTTCTGTGGGCACAAATGCCTTGTTGATGTCAGAGGAGAATGGCCAGACTGGTTCCAGCTAATAGAAAGGCAACAGTAACTCAAATAACCACTTGTTACAACCGAGGTATGCAAAGAGCATCTCTGAACACACAACACGTCCAACCTTGAGGCGGATGGGCTACAGCAGCAGAAGACCACACCGGGTGCAACTCCTGTCAGCTAAGAACAGGAAACTGAGGCTACAATTTGCACAGGCTCATCAGAATTGGACAATAGAAGATTGGAGAAACGTTGCCTGGTCTGATGAGTCTCGATTTATGCTGTAACATTCGGATGGTAGGGTCAGAATTTGGTGTCAACAAGACGAAAGCATGGATCCATCCTGCCTTGTATCAACAGTTCAGTCTGGTGGTGGTGGTGTAATGGTGTGGGGGATATTTTCTTGGCGCACTTTGGGCTTATTAGTACTAATTGAGCATTGGTCAATGCCACAGACTAC
Organism: Danio tinwini; assembly: GCA_903798205.1. Classification (NCBI taxonomy): domain Eukaryota; kingdom Metazoa; phylum Chordata; class Actinopteri; order Cypriniformes; family Danionidae; genus Danio; species Danio tinwini. The sequence goes on along the minus strand of CAIGQZ010034990.1, from coordinate 6,151,735 downwards.
CTGAGTAATTGTTGCTGACCATGTCCATCCCTTTATGACCACAGTGTACTTATCTTCAGATGGCTACTTCCAGCAGGATAACACACCATGTCATAAAGGCAGAATCATCTCAGGCTAGTTTCTTTAACATGACAATGAGTTCACTACACTCAACTGGCCTCCACAGTCACCGGACCTCAATCCAATAGAGCACCTTTGGGATGTGGTGGAACGGGAGATTCTCATCATGGATGTGTGACTTGTGAAGTCATAGCATGCAGCTACCACTAGTCTCTCCTCCATCTTTAAAAGTATTCGCAGTTGTCTTGACAACACAAACACTGCTGTCATATCAACAGAAACCCCACCTCTGCGTCATTTGATTGCAGAATGAAAAAAGACGTAACTGACGTAGTGTGTTTTTTGTGCTCAGAGTTGACTTTTTCACACAGAGCGCAACACCAAAAACACAAGGCGCAGCAGGCAGTTGAAAATCGAGGTGCGCAGGACACATAAGCAGCACGCAAAAAAACAATCGTGGTCATTAGAAAACCATTCAAAAGATGGAACTCTCTGCAAAAAAAAAAAAAAGTGTTCGGTGTGATCAAGGCCTAAATGTTCGACAAAATATTAAAAACTTGAATACCAATGGATTATCGGGAAACATGCCAGCATCACCTGACCTCCTGTCTAAGCATGTATCCTTCCGCAATCGTCATCAAAGTGACAGGACTACAATCAGACTACATTTACACATCCGCCAAGTACTGTTTGGTCATGCTGTGTATTAAACCCAGGTAGCAAAGAATTCTGGCCCAGATTTGGCATAATGCTGGCACAGCAGGCATTGGTCCGGCACTTGCATACAGCATGTGGGCCAAACATGGCCTGGGTTTGGAAGAGGTGGTACCGTCTTTAAGGCGCACACAAGACTTGGGTCAAATAGCAAATGTAGTATTTGGCCCAGATGTTAAGAAACTATATGTGGGTCACATAAGTTTGGCCTATCATGACCCACATTCGAAATACATTTAAATAATTTAAATTTAAAAATCTACCTCTCAGGTCACATTGAGAAAAAGCATGGCCATAAAGTAAAATGCTTCATTGGTTCCCACATAGCAAATGCTTTTTGACCCAGCTCTGGGCCTACTCTTAACTGGCCCTGAACTGGGCCAAAACAGGTTTATTATTGGTACCAATTCTCAGCTAGTTAACCATATCAACACGACCCTTTAACCAGAAACCCCAAAAACTGAGCCATAACCCAGCCTAATGTTATCTAAACAATGTGAATAATAATGTGAATAATTGCTACACTGATCTGGGCCATACACCTCCCATCCACAACTGGCCCAAATGTAGTTTGCCGTCATGCATGCAGTGCCATCATTGCCATGCATGGCCCACATTCAGCTGACATTATGCATGCCAGTGCCGTCAACACACCAGCAGTGCCATATTGAAGCCACATCTGAGCCAAGTCCGTTTGCTACAGTATGTGGGTTTACCAAATTCATTGCAGTTATGACACACCAACATATGTGGCCCAGTTATGGGTTATTAACTTGGCTGAAACTTGGCCCAGATATGGTCCATGTCTGGCCATTGTATGGAAGCCAGAATTGGTCCAATCATGTACCGTAATTCTGCGGCATGTGGGCCAAGCAAAAGCTGATTGCGTGGGCCAGATCTGGGCCAGAGAAATTTTGCTATGTGGGAAGCTAATAATATTTTAAATAATGTTTAACGTCATACACAGAGCGATCATTTTGCTTCACAAGACCTCAGTGTGTCATCAGGAGTCATGACTATTGATTTGGACTCATTTGTTTGTGTTTATTTTGAATCTAAAAAGCCTGTCACCATTCACTGCCATTATATGAATCACCAAGAAAGACAGATTCAGCTCAAAGTCTTCTTTAATGTTCTACTGAAACTTGGATCTTGGATGACCTGTGGGTGTGTAAATTAACAGGATGTTTTTATTTTTGGGTGAACTATCCCTTTTAATGTATGCCAGTCAGAAACTGCAGTTGCTTCATATAGTTTGCGTGACTTAGCAGTAATTAAAGACATTTTAAGAGGGATAAAGTCCTGTAACTACAGCAAGCCACGCTTAAAACATGCACCATAAATGCTCAGATGCTCTTTCAGCTTTTGTTATTTTCGTTGTTGTTGGGACTTTAGAAAATGGTTTTATAGGGTTTAGTTTACTCTGCTCCACATCCAGCGTCTCCCGGTATTATAAGCGGGTTCTGTGTTTAATTTTTTTTAAGAACAACTAAAAATGGACGTTTGTATTGCATGCAGAGGTTCAAGTGAGCATGTCTGAGCAGAGATTTGGCAGGAGATGAAAGATGCTGGTCAAGACAAGGAAGTGAAATCTGAAACTGATGCTTGTTTACACCATGTTTATCAAATATGTTACTGATAACAGTCCAGGCTGTTAATCATGAACACACACGCACGCACGCACGCACGCACGCACGCACGCACGCACGCACGCACACACACACACACACACACACACACACATTCAGGTCTGCATCACAGTCTTGATGTTGATGTTTGATGTGGTTTGATGTGTGTATGTTTTTTTTACAGTGTGTGTGTGTGTGTGTGTGTGTGTGTACATACAATGACCATCCCTATATCCTTTATAGGCAGTTTATATACACACACACACACACACACACACACACTGTAAAACACATTTGAGGAAACTGATTCCATTTAAGTTCAACCCTTTAAGTTCAAAAACTAACCCTAATGAGTACTGTGAACTTAATCCATTTGAGTAATTGAAGCAATTTGAGCCCAGTAAAACCCAATAGATGAAGAGAACTCAAATCAATTGAGTACTGTAAACCCAATAAGTAAAGGCAACTCAAACCGTTTGAGGAAACCGATTGCTACAAACCATTTAAGTTAAATTAATCTACATGAGTACTGTGAACTTACTCCATTTAAGTAATGAGGTATTAAATCAACTCATTACCTTCAACACCGAGTTCAAAACTCTTTTCAAATGAGTAGAACTAACTTCCAGTCAATTTTGAGTTAACTACACTCATTTCATTTGATAAAGGTTACTGTTGGGTTTTACAGTGCACACATACATACATACATAGACTACATAGGCCTATATATATTAGGGATGTTAATGTTTACTCTATGATCAATTGATTGTCGGTAACCCTTTCAATCGATAGACCTTATCAATGACAGAATAACCGTGGACAATCAAAAGATATGTTATGCTTTGCACTGTGACACGTCCAAGACTTTACACATTAAAGTAAATGCATCAAACCCTGGTATGCATAGGTTATATCCGCCAATGCTGCTATTAATAAGCCGGTCAGGTGATCAAAAGGTAGGCTACGTGATGTTTGACTATGGGTGGGTCACAGGTGGGAATGATCAATCATGGTTATGCTAACTTTTAACTACTTTGTCTAAACTAATAAAATGTTGAAACGGTTTGATTAAACTAAAGCGAAACTTATTAGATTAATAGATGGTTTTGTCATAAACAGCGAAAACAGTTTAATGTAGGCTACACTGTTATTTTTGATCATACAGTTAACAAAAATACTTTATTAGAAACATTATATTTCACTATATATTAACAATTATTTCACTTTTATTTTATTTATATTATAATCGTATTTAACAAACCAGTTTGTGTTTTTGCCGCAGAAGCATAGCGGACCATCGGGCACTTCACTTTACCTAAAATGTATTTGTTCTTCTTGTTTATTTTGTAGATAACTGATCAACTAAAATATATTAAAATATAAATTGTACCAAATGAAATTTGTTCAATTTTTGTTTTTGTCTCTATCCTCTATACAACTGTGTGTTTGCTTTGCTTCATACAAAATAATGATTTAATCACTGCTCCACTGTAATTGTGGCATCACAAACCTCTGTTTTTTGTTGGCTTCGTATTTAAAATGTATTTGGCTATATATTTTATAAACTCATTTAAACAAAATTATTATATGCCATAGTAGGCTAGCCTATAGCTTAGGCTACTTTAAATAATTTAATATATATGCAGCTTGTTGTCTCAGCACTACAGGTGACATCTCATTATGGCAGTGATGCGGTTATCATCAAACCCCTACGTATAGGCAATAATAATATTTAACATTTTTATTTCCAAAAATCTTTCATATTTAAAGATGTTTATGTACTGCTTCACATCCTTGTGTGTAATACGCAATGTGTATGTGTTTTGTGGCACATATATTATATATACACA
>CAIGQZ010034990.1:6119137-6147083 GCA_903798205.1 Danio tinwini | reverse complement strand
TGTGTGTGTGTGTGTGTGTGTGTGTGTGTGTGTGTGTGTGTGTGTGTATCTGGAGATCACAGGATTACATTGGCATGTAAGCCATATCTGGCCTTTAATATTAATGCAACATGTTTTGCTCAACTGATTAGACATAATTATCTCGACTGAGGCCAGTGTTGTCACAACTATTAACGCAGCTGTCAAAACAGCTTTTTAATTTTGTCGTATGATCAGCAAAACATCCACCACATGTGCTCAGATATATGATGCATGATTTCAAAAAAGTGCTTCCAGCTTTATAAAATATGTATTTAAAATTACAGCATGGGGCTTTTCCCATGCAGGACAACAAAATGTGTTTTATAGACAGTTACATAAAAATAATAACAATTAATTAATTAATAAGAAAACTACAGAAAACCACAAAAAACGAAACAAAAAATTATAAACATACAGATATAAAACAATGTGTTTCATCAGGCAGAATTACAAAAATGTCCACCAAATATTTTTGGATAGGTTTTTAACAGCTATTTATTGTCCATTTAATTTAGATACATGCAATGGCTATCCTTTATGACATGTAAACATTTTTATATTTATGGACATTAATCATATTTTACATTTTAATGATAAACATTTCAAGTATTTAAAATGTTTGTGTGCTGCTGCGCTTCGTTGAATGTGTAATAAGCAATGTGTACATGCTTTGTGGCTCCACCTATGGGTGAATATCATTAGCGCACTTTTTAAAAACAAAACAAAAAAAGCTTTGATTGGTCGGCTTGGTAGCTGTGACGAGTGTGGGCAGGGCCAAGAGCTGCGTGAACATGTTGGAGCGGGTATTTACAAGTGTTGAGTCCCGTGAAGTAGCTCTAGATGGAAACTGTTTTGTGTTTACCTTATAATTAATGTTGTTGTACGTCTTCCGGTTTCCAGTGAGTTTTAGCTGCTTGTACACTAAGGTAGCATATATCGTCCACTAAATTTTGATACATGCAATGGCTATCCTTTATGACATGTAGACATTTTTGTATTTGTAAACAGTAATCATATTTTACATTTGAATATTTTTTTCAATATTCAAAAATGTTTGTGTGCTGCTGTGCATACTTACATGTGTAATAAGCAATGTGCATGCACATTGTGATCTCACCTATAGGCAAATATCCCTGCCACAATCACCAGCGATCTAGCGTATGCAGATTGTCTGGACACACACACACACAGACACGCACAGACAGGTGCAGATTATTCTTACTGATTACGAGAAATATATACACAGCATACACACACAATAAAATAAAATAAAAATGTTTGTGTGCTGCTGCACATCCTTGTATGTGTCATAAGCAATGTGTATGCGAGTTGTGATCTCACATATAGGCGAACATCCCTGTCACGATCACCAGCTATCACCAGCTATCTTATACAATTCTATGCAGATCGCTGAAGAACTACAATTCTACCACTAAACTGAACTACAACTACCGTGATGCTTAGCGCCAATCAGAACCTGCTACAGCTGCAAACTATCTGGACCGATACACACACAGGAGAAGACCATTCTTACTGATTACGAGGACTATATACACAGCACGCACACACACTTATGGGCTGATTTTTATTAGTCTGTAACACCCCGAAGCGTTTCTTTGTGTAATGCTTTCCACAGTTGATCCTTGCCTTGTTTTACCGTTTATATTAAACTGACAGCAGAAGACTTGCCTTTTTTAAGCCTCTATATTTTTCTTCGTACTATAAGTGCTCTGATTTCCAGTTGGCTTGAAACACACCGAATGTCAATTACTGAGTTTAATTTAACTTAAAACCCTGCATGTTTCCAAGAATACAAGCTCATACTTACTCTGAAAATGAAAAGGGAGGTCGATTTCAACAGAAGCCTAAACATGCCACGATGATGCATTCAGACCTTTTGTGATGATCTGACAGAAACTCTTTGTGTTCACTTCAAGATGTGTCTGACTAAAGCTGAAGAAATGATTAGGTGTGTCTGTTTCTCATAGTTTCCTCGCGGCAGACACTTCGCCTGCACAGTCAGATCTCCAGTTACAAAATAAATAATACCACACACTCTCTATCAATAACTTCTGTCTCTCAGGCACTGAAGTTCTGGCCAGGTTTCCAGCTCCTATCACAGTGCAGTTCAAGCTTGATTTTTGTATTCTTGCAGATGATATTTGATATTTTCTAACAGTCAAAATACACAATTTAGCCACTCAAAAAGTGTTTGTGTTCTCACTGCTGTAAAAGACTATTGTTAAATAGTTTAACAATTAATGACTCTATTAACTTGGCCACTTACGTTTAGTTCGCTAATGCAGACAAATCTTAATCTAGCCACTCACCAGCCACCTTACTAGTACCGGCTTGGACCCCCTGGATTTGTCAGCTGCACATCCATGATGCAAATCTCTTGTTCCACCACATCTCAAAGGTGCTGTATTGGATTGAGATCTGGTGACTGTGCAGGCCATTTGAGTACAGTGAACTCATTGTCATGTTAAAGTAACTAGTCTGAGATAATTTACAGTTTGGTGCGTTATCCTGCTGGAAGTAGCCATCAGAAGATAAGTACACTGTGGTCATAAAGTAATGGACATGGTCAGCAATAATACTCAGGTAGGCTGTGGCGTTGACATGATGCTCAATTGGTACTAATGGGCCCAAAGTGTCCAAGAAAATATTGCCCACACCATTACACCACCACCAGCAACAGCCTGAACTGTTGATGCAAGGCAGGATGGATCCATGCTTTCATGTTGTTGATGCCAAATTCTGACCCTACCATCCGAATGTCACAGCAGACACAGAGACTTATAAGACCAGGCAACATTTTTCCAATTTTGGTGAGCCTGTGCGAATTGTAGCCTCAGTTTCCAGTTTTTAGCTGACAGGAGTGGCACCCGGTGTGGTCTTCTGACTGTGGCCCATCTGTCTTAAGGTTAGGTGTGTTGTGCACTCAGAGATGCTCTTTTGCAGACCTTGGTTGTAACGAGTGGTTACACACACACACACACACACACACTATATATATATAGATAGATAGATAGATATATGTATAGATAGATATATGCATATGTATGTATATTTGAAATATAATAAAATATACATTTATAGTTTTAGTATTTTCATAAACATAAAGGCACATAACTTTTATGTTATTTTACTTTTTGAACCTTTTTAAATTTATTTAAAGTCGTATATCTGTCACGGTCACCAGCGGGCTACAACCACAGATCGCTGGTGATCGTGACAGTCTTCTGTTCTGTTGTTCTGTTACAGTCCGTTGCAGGGTACAGAGGGGGAAAAGACAGAGTGGATCCAAACGCAGCATTTAAGAGATTTAATGGAAAAAAAACTATAACAAAACAGGAAAACTAAAACAAGGCAAAACAAACCAGGAACACACAGACATCATAGGAGTAACGCAAAATAACAACAGACAATGAGAGGGGTACACAAACTGAAATATATAGTCCTGGAGATGAGTGGGAATGAGCAGCAGCTGTGAATGTGAGTGTATTTACCAGCGATCTGTGGTTGTAGCTCACTGGTGACCGTGACAATATCTGTCTTATTTAAGATGAGAGTTAATTGAAATAAAATAACTACAAATGCCATTTTAGAAACTCATTCATTCATTTTCTTTTCAGCTTAGTCACTTTATTAATCTAGGGTCGCCACATCGGAATAAACCGCCAACTTATCCAGCATTTGTTTTTTTTATGCAGTGGATGCCCTTCCAGCTGCAAACCAACACTAGGAAACATCCATACACACTCATTCACACACATACACTACAGACAATTTAGCTTACCCAATTCACCTGTACCACATGTCTTTGGACTGTGGGGGAAACCGGAGCACCCAAAGGAAACCCACGCAAACACGGGGAGAACATGCAAACTCCACACAGAAAAGCCAACTGACCCAGCCGGGGCTCAAACCAGTGACCTTCTTGCTATGAGGTGATTGTGCTACCCACTGTGCCACTGTGCTGCCTTTAGGAACTCTATGAAGTATTATTTTTTTGTACACTTGAAAAAAAACAACACATTTTTGAGTCATTCATTAATGACTTGGCTTTTGGTCTTGCCATGATGATATATTTTACTAGCTGTTTTGTTTTAGTATTCAAATTAAAGTGCAATTTAAAGGCTTAACTGGGTTAACTACACCGGAAAATTATTCAAAGATGATTCATTGGATTTTATAATTTCTTTTGTTAAGTGGTTGCAAACAATTTATTTAGGCTGAATTTAAACAAACGCGTTTAAAATAACTAATTCAACACACATAAATTGTTTGCAACATTTTTACAAAAATAATATATTTTTTATTTAGTTTAAGGCAAATTTGGTTAATTAGGCGAGTAGCCAAACGAAAAAAAAAATATTATATTGTTTTTTGCCATTTTATATATTTATATATATATATTATTATTATATTTTTTTTTCAACCAAACAAAAAAATGTCTTCAGAAGAAATGTCAAATAGGAAACAAAAAAATGTCTTTTCTCTGTTAAACATCTGAAAAACACAAAAAATTCACAGGAGGGCTAAAAAAAAGTATTCAACTGTACATAGAAAGAGACACTGTGGCTCAGGGGTTAGCACTATCGCCTCACAGCAAAAAGGCTGCTGGTTCGAGTCTGCATTTCTGTGTGGAGTTTGCATATTCTCCCTGTGTTAGCGTGGGTTTCCTCTGGGTGCTCCGGTTTCCCCTACAGTCCAAACACATGTGGCTGTAGTGTATGAGTGTGAATGCGAGATTGCATGGATGTTTCCCAGTACAGGGTTGCAGCTGGAAGGGCATCCGCCGTGTAAGACATATGCTGGATAAGTTGGTGGTTAATTCTGCTGTGGCGACCTCTGACTGTACGTTCAAACCGAAGGCGGCGAGAGCGTCAAAGTTCACTTTGGCCTCCTGGCGACAAAGCTGTCTGCCTTCATATGTAGCTCCGGCGGCTACATTGATCTCAAACTTAAAGGGGCCTAACCTGCATATCAGCAAATCTGTTACACTCCCGCATAAAAATCTGCTTTGTAGCGTGAAAATGTTGCACACTTTTAATCTAATTCATTTAACAATGGAAGATCAAGTTGTTGCATGTGGTGTGGCTTTGCTCCACTTATATATATATGTCCATATGTGTAAAATATTCTGAAGTTGTTATAGTTAGCATGAGATTCCAGCTTAAAAAAAAAAAAGATAAATAGATAACATCAGTAACTCGCCAGTAACTTTTTATGTACTGTATGTCCCTTTAAGAAAAACATTATAAATAACTGGAAATCCGGCGACCACAATATTAAACCCTTGAGAACAACTGTATTCAGACAGGACTGTGTTCTCTGGACTCCTCTTAAGCGGTGGACTTCAACATTCCGATTGCTTTCCGCCGAACCGCATCACAGCTCATTACCTTGAAGTTGACTTAATTTTAACTCTCTTCGACACCCACACCGGCAAAGAAGCGCTGCACTGCTCCTCGTCGCCGGCTCCCATTGATAATAAATGACTTCCGGCTACTTTGACGCTCTCACCGCTTTCAATGTGAATGTACAGTGATGGGGACTAAGCTGAAAGGAAATGAATGTACATAGAAAAATCTAGAGCTGTTTTTAGACTTAAGCATAGCAAAAGACCCAGTGATCTATATTTAGTGATGCATCATTGTTCATGTTGAACCTCTCGGTGTGTGTTTGGGTGGCATGAGTAATGGAGTGTGATCCACACACACTCACGCAGTCTTGTTGTTTTTGCTCAGCATGCAATGAAATGCTTCCTTTGGCATGTGAAAGCATTTCTCTCCTGCTTTCATCTGCACAGATGTGAACAATCTAACAGAGCGAGACACGGCTGATCCACACAAACACAGCATCCTAAAGCAGAACGCCATCATTCATCTGCAAACACCAGGCGGATCCACACAAACACATCAGGGTCACGCGGGACCTTCAGAACATTTTCAGATTTTAGTGTGGAACATTCGGAAATGTTTGTGCACGTTTAATGGACACAATTAAAATGAAATCTGTTTCTTTTGAACTTGATAAGAAAGAAAAATAGCGCAGTTGGCATATTCGATCAAAGCATCAGTCATACATCAGTCATCCTTTTGCTATTTAACAAATAGATTTAACCTTATTATTTCCTTCTATGAGAAAATCAAAGGAATGAAATACTGAAATTAAAATATTTAGGACTCTATTTTAACGATCTAAGGGCATGGTCTGAAACTCGCTGGGGTTGGGTGCACTTAGAATGTGTGCCAATACAATTTAGTTATTTTAAGAATGGGGAAAACAGTCTGTGTGCCCAGCGCATGATCTATAATGGTTGTCCCTATTCTTACGAGTTGTAGGTGTGTTTTGGGCATAAAGTGCATTAAACTAATCACAGTCTCATCTCATATTCCTAATTCCAGCTCAAGTTGCGGTCATTATTTACATAGTGGATTGTATAGTCTAATGCTGTGTTCACACTAGATGTGGAACGTATAAATAATTCACGCTATTTACGTGTAAATAGACGAGTGACAATTTTCAATTTGTGCATCAAATTTGCTGCATTTGCGTATCAGATTCACTTTACAATAGACATGGATTTGTGTGATCGGCAGGGCTTCTGTCTGCCTGGTGACTCTAGCTTTATTGCTAAATGGCTAACATGCATTTTATCGTGATAATAGCTGTGCTTTATGTGCTTTAGAGAGGCTGAAAAACAGCGTAGATTCATTCAGCGCCATGTCTGACTCCACTAGATCCTTTCAGAGGTGCACCCAGCTCTGAGTTCATCAACTCCTCCAGAAACTATACCTGGATGATGGACGCTTTCAGCGGGGCTTCAGACTGAGCCAAACCTAGTTTGATGAACTGTTGTCCTGTGTCAGCAGGACGATTTTCCCTCAGACACCAACAGGCACTACATCATAATCACGCAACTACAGGAGCAAGCTCCTGATTGGTTAACGTGGCGCGAATGTCCGCTGAAGTTCATACTTTCCAACTCGATCGATTTGTGTGATACGCACGTTAAGCACATCAAACACGCAACTCGCGCCATTTCATCGTGCAAATCATGCCGCAAGATGTCTATTCTCGTCTTTGCATTGACTTCACATCACTTAACTCTTGATGCGTCATCCGCGTCTGGAGTGAACGCAGCAAAAAAAAAAAACACTTTGTAGCAAAGAAACAACTGTGCAATTAGTCAATACAATTTGTTGTTACAGTAGCTATGTTTCCATCCACCTATTTTTATGCGCATTTTAGATATGCACATAAAAAAATGGTTGATGGAAACGCCATGATGCGCATAAATTTTGGAAATGGGCATAAAAAATATGAGCATAACTGAGTAGGATAATCTTTTTATTCGATAAGAAAAGATGCGCTTAAACTACGATGGAAACACTTTTACCACATAAATTCCAGTGTGCGCATTAAAAAAAGGTCATGTGATTTTGTTATAAGAGATCATGTGATGATAAAAATTGTGTGTGAATGGACAAACCAGTAGGCTGAGCACACTGTAAAACATCTGAAATGTTGTTTTGGTCATTCTAAAACGTCTTACCGTTTAAGTATTAGCGTTATTATATTATAAATGACCTCCAGAATCAAGAGTGTCTGACACCTTCAAACGCCACCGCGCGTTCACTGTGTGTCAGGATTGCCTTCCGAGGCGCAAGTCATTTATTAGATGAAGAAAAGTTTGACGCAGCCTCTCCTAGTGCAGTAAATTCAGTTTTTACTGTTAATATTTGGCACCAGTTAATCAGGAAGTGACGATTTTGTTCTATTTGACTCGTTTGATGGAAACGCAGCTTTATTCGCCTTTTATGCGATAATCTAGTTTTGTGCATAAAGATCATTCGCATTTTTGGATAGAAACATAGCTAGCGTAGCCTTTATGACATGGAGGGATTTTTGCATTTGTGAACTGTCATATTTAATGTTTGTGTGTTGCTGCACATCCTTGTGTGTGTAATAAGCAATGTGTATGCGCATTGTGGCTCCACCTATAGTTGTGTATTATTTACAGGCTTTTTAAATATTAAAAAATGTGCTATTTAAAGAGCCCCTGTTAGGGGTTTTTGAAAATTACCATACATGCAGTGTGTAACACAGCTCTGAATGAATGAAAACATCCAGCTGAGGTTTAAATCTAAAAGTACAGTGTGCACCGTGGTTAAAACTATTGATTCTATTTATTCGACTCAGAGTCAATTGAGTGGTTCGTTCTTTGTTTGGACCTTTTGCCTGCATGCATTGATGTTGATACGGGACATCGCCAAATAAGAAGTGCCGGATCTGGTAAAACGTGAACACGCCTTTCCCTTCAAACACTAGGGGAGCGTGGGGGATCATGGAATTGATCATGACACGAAGGATACTATCACTGAGAGATGCCCAGACATGCGGCTGTGGGGAATAAAGGGTTAATTTTCACTACAACACCACAGTATAGCCAATTGCGTGCGGTGTTTGTTCCTGTCATTTTTCTAATGATTGATACAATAACCTATGCTGCAACTGCTGGCCATTTGTTATTAACGGAAGGAGCAGCAAAGACTACTAATGTATGGAACTTTGATTCTGGATCCTGTGATTGTTTCTGCTTCCTACACAACGTGAAGTGTGATAAAATTGTTGGCTTGTTTTCTGTAGTTTGCAAAATATGTATTTAATTGTGTGTTGTAACTTATAATCATTCTGCGCGGCTTTTAATCATGTATCTATTATAGATCAGTGCTTGTAATGTGTCTCTCAGGTTAAATCTTAATGGGGCTGTGTACATTTCGCGTCCAAAACCACGTTGAAATTGCGACGCTTTTCTTCCTTTACCGATTATAATGTGTTTTGTGCTCGCAATCTCCAGCTGTCTTTGCTATGGCCACCATCAGCTGTTCCTCACATCCTCACAAATAGTTCAGCTTTTGGCACTGTGTGGATTAATACTGAATGAAAGTGTGTCGTTGTTATTACTTGGGGTTGTGGTTAAGAATAGAGTATATGCAGTTATAGAGTAACTGCATTGCTTTAATGCTCTCCTGCATTGGGCCCACACATACACTCTGAACTCGGAGTACTTTATTACCGCGTTGGCCATTTCTCTTCATCTTGTGCTGAATGCAGTTGACCAATCACAACAGTGTGGGTCATCGAACCAATCACCGCAGGTTAGCCTAGTGCAAAAGAGGGGTTTGGGAACAAATGAATCGCTGAATGAATCATATGGGGGTTGTTGGGATAATTAGATAAAAATAAATGCATATTATAAAGCAAGGCGGCACGGTGGTGCAGTGGGTAGCACAATCGCCTCACAGCAAGAAGGTGGCTGGTTTGAGCCCCGGTTTGGTCAGTTGGCGTTTCTATGTGGAGTTTGCATGTTCTCCCCGTGTTCGCATGGGTTTCCTCCGGGTGCCAAAAAATGTGTTAGGTGAATTAGGTAAACTAAAATGGCCGCAGTGTATGTGTGTGAATGAGTGTGTATGGGTGTTTTCCAGTGATGGGTTGCAGCTGGAAGGGCATCCGCTGCGTAAAACATATGCTGGATAAGTTGCCGGTTCATTTCGCTGTGGCGACTCCAGATTAATAAAGGGACTAAGCAGAAAAAAAAAATGAATGAATGAATGAATTATAAAACAATGTGTTTTGAGACAAGTGTTTTTTGACCTTGCTTACATAACAGCCTGTTGTTGGAGACTCCCAAAACCAAAATATGACCTTTTATAATGCAAAATAGGGGCTCTTTAAATAAGGTGGATGTAAAAAGATGTAAAAAAATTATACCAGTGCTTGGCTGAAACTAGCAAAAGAAAAAAAAAGTTTTCCCTCAATTTCTGAGGGAAATAGTTTCTGCAACATTTTTCAAAAAAATCATTTACCCTGGCCCCAAGTCCATTTTTTTTCAGCTGAATTTTTTGAAAATTTCATGGTTTTTCTGTTACTATGTAGCTAGGCATACAGTATACATTCAAAAGGGGTTGTTCACCAAAAATAAAATAAAAATCTGTAATTTTCTCATTCTACAGTTTCTTTTTTTCTGTTGAACCCAAAGAAAGATTTTGTGAGGTATGTTGGAAGAAAAATAGGCATTGACTGCCATAGTATTTTTTTATTTATTTCTACTATACAGTAGATGTCAATGGCTACTTTCCCAAACATTTTTCAGAATGTTTTGTTTTGTGTTCAGCAGAAGATATTAATAAGAATATTTAGAACCACATGAGTGTAAGAAAATAGTCAAGATATTTTCATATTTGCTTTAACTATGCCTTTAAGTACTGAGTATTGCTAATTAAATAATTTTTTATGATGTTAGGGTTAGCTGCATGTACAGTATGCAAAACTGTATATTTTATTACAATGAGTTTATTACAATGTGAAACATACACTCACCACCCCCTTTATTAGGTACACCTAATAACGCACATTTTTAATCAGCCAATCACATGGCAGCAACTCAATGCATTTAGGCATGTAGACATGGTCAAGACGATCTGCTGCAGTTCAAACCGAGCATTAGAGCGGGGAAGAAAGGTGATTTAAGTGACTTTGAATGTGGCATGGTTGTTGGTGCCAGACGGGCTGGTCTGAGTATTTCAGAAACTGCTGATCTACTAGGATTTTCACGCACAACCATCTCTAGGGTTGACAGAGAATGGTCTAAAAGACAGAAAATATCCAGTGAGCGGCAGTTCTGTTGGCGCAAATGCCTTGTTGATGCCAGAGGTCAGAGGAAAATGGCCAGACTGATTCCAGCTGATAGAAAGGCAACAGTAACTCAAATAACTACTCGTTACAACTGAGGTCTGCAGAAGAGCATTTCTAAACACAAAACGCATTGAACCTTGAGGCAAAATCATCTCAGACTGGTTTCTTAAACTTGACAATGAGTTCACTGTACTCAAATGGCCTCCACAATCACCAGATCTCAATCCAATAGAGCACATTTGGGATGTGGTGGAATGGGAGATTCGCATCACGGATGTGCAGCCAACAAATCCGCAGCAAGTGCGTGATGCTATCATGTCAATATAAACCAAAATCTCTGAGGAATATTTCCAGTAGCTTGTTGAATCTATGCCATGAAGGATTAAGGCAGTTCTGAAGGCAAAAGCGGGTCCAACCTGGTACTAGTAAGGTGTACCTAATAAAGTGGCCGGTGAGTCTATGCAACAAGGACATCATAAAAGAAAGTTTCATGCATATTTGATATACCTTTATTTTTTTCACAACTGAACAAGTTTAATTTCTAGTTTCTGTTTGAATGTGTTGGAAAATGCCATTTATTCCAGTGAAATCAAAATCCAGACAGATAGCCCCATTAACGATTATTTATAATCTTTATTAATTTCCAACAGGAAAGCATTACAAGGCTCTAGTGACACAATCTTGCTCCCTTGCTGAAATTGTGTAACAGACATTCATATCCCAGCATGCACTGGTGAACATGACGGCTCCTGGAAACACGGCTTATGTCAGCTCACACTGCGCTCATGCACACATTAAACTTTATGTGTTTGTTTATAAGAGTCCGTCGCGGGTACAAACAAGAATTTTAAGCACGTATTTGAGTTTAGCTTGTTAAACGGGAGATGTTCCAGTTTTTCCTGTGCTGTTTTAGTGCTATTACTGATGCACAGTGGCAGCGAGGACATGATTTACAGGGTACGGCATTACCACAAACCATCACCGACTGCATTCAGACTGTGTTCACTGCTGCTCTGTTCATTGGCCAGCAAATACTGGAGCAACTAGAGGAGTTATTAGCCTTTTGGGTGTTTTTAGGGGGATTCAACATGAAAATACGATGTATTACACAAGTAAATAGGTTCCAGGGAAGCTTACGGTTCTACAGACATTTTTATCATTAATGCTATTTGTTATTTTATTATGCAAATGGTTTATATTATTATCAAATATCCAAATTATACATTAATGTAGAGCTTACGCAATGTTTTCACAATGTCTGCACGCAAAAAAACTAAAAAAAAATGTATTTGTTTCACTTTTAGTAGATTGTTGTCATGGAAACAAACTCTAAAAATGCTTAAATTTCCATAAAGTTCCATTAAAAAAAAAGAAAAAAAAAAAGAAGAAGAACTATATACACTCAATTAATTAACATTACATATATACACACAGTGCTTCCCACACATAGACATAGACATTTACTTGGGCGGGCCACCCAGGTATATTAAAGAGCCCCTATTACACATTGAAAAGGGTCATATTTCGGTTTTATGGGTCTCCAACAACATACTGATATGTATGCAAGGTCAAAAACCACGTTCATGGTCTTATAATATGCATTTATTTTGACCTAATTATCCCAGCGACTCCCATATGAATTGTTCAGCGATTCATTTGTTCCCAAACCCCTGCTTAGCGCGAAGCTAATCTGCGCTGATTGGACCGATGACAGACTGTTGCCATTGGTCGACAGCGTTCAGCGCGAGACAGTAAAATGGCCAGCCTGGTTTATCAAGGCGTGCGCGAACTGAAAAGCGGGGGGTTGGGGTGCAATTGGTGATGTGTGCGCGAACTGAAGAGCGGGGAAGGGTGAGAGGGGGGGGTGAAATTCCGGGAGTTTTCCGGGAGACATAACTATATGGGAGACGGGTCTGAAATACGGGAGACTCCCGGGAAAAACGGGAGTGTTGGCAGGTATGAGTTAAACACTAGCATATGTATGACATACATTCAGTTTTAATCCACACAGCAGCAAAAACTTTTCTGAACCTTGACCGCTGCACGTGTGCAGGATCAGTTAACGGTGGCCATAGCAACGACAACTGGCAGTGGAACGAGCTCACGAAAACATTTAAATGTGTAAACAAAGCAGCACGCGTCGCATTTACAACGTTGCATTAGACGCGATATGAGAATATAAAGAGTTAACCTGATACAGTACACGCGGTTACTAGTAACAAAACATGTAGATCATTTCTATTTGCAATCATTGCTGTGGCACCTCGTCCGTGAACTGCTATATGTTCTAAGGGCTTACCTGTACTCTGCTTTTCTAAATGAGCACATCCCCAGCCAGGAGGTTCTAGCATCCTCTGTCCTCTGACAAGCTATTTCTGCGGGCTCCCGCTCTCCATTCGCAAGCCTTTTCAGTGCTGCTCACCAGCCCGAAGCCCAGCGCTCAGCAGCCTGCCGGTGTACCTAATATTTTGTCCTTATTTTGCCCGCTCCCCTGGTGTCTTGTCTGTCCATTACAAGACGGAGGCAGAAACTAATGCATGAGCTGTGTAGTGATAGATCGCCCATTGTAAGCGTGCAGATTTCTAAACGACTCCTTTCCCCTCACACTTCCAATAATATCCAGGTAAGCACAGCGTCTTCATGAGTGTCTTGCTGCTGTGTTAGTGGGCGGGGCCGCAGTTTTGAATTTTGCCGGGTGTGCGCGTGCAACCATTATGTTTCGTAACAACGTCACGCCGAAATGGCTGAAAATTCGTTATCAAGACGATTCATTTAAACCACTATGAGTCGACTCTTTTATAGATGAATCAATAGTTTTAAAAACTGTCCACTTTCAGATTTAAGCTTTAGCTGGATATTTCACTTCACTAAGAGCTGTGTTACACACTACATGAAAGGCCATTTTCAAAAACCCATAATAGGGGCTCTTCAATGGCCGCCCAAATATATTTGGTGGTGACACATGAATAATACTATTGTTATCATCCATTTACACTTTTTTGTATCCGCACAAGAAAGCCAAACAATCGCAATCGATTAACCAGTGGAAAATCTTCTCTCGCTCTGCACGTTTCCGATTGCTGATCTGTCACTCACACAGACGCATATTTTCCGCCAAAATGCATCTGACCGTAGTTTCTGAAATGAAATTTCTTATGAGATGTTAAAAGACAGTCTCTCAGATTATCAGTCAGCCGCAAAATCTGCCAAGGCTTCTTATTTTTCTGATCTCATTGTGAAAAATCCCTCTACACCTAAAGCTCTGTTCTCAGTTATAGACTCTGTTGTAAATCCAGCTGTTCAATCAATGCCAGTTGCTTCTAATGATCTATGAAAGCTTTCTGAGACACGTTACTGACAAAATCTCCATTTTAAGGCCAAAACTCTGCTCTGCTCCCATTGATCCTCCTCCCACTTTGCATCTGGTTTATTGGGATGCTTTTGATCCTATTTCTCTACAATCACTGAAAAATGTAATTATTAATATTAAACTTTCCTTCAGTCCCGATGATATCATCCACCCTAAATTTCTAATTAAAACAAAACAAATCATTGACACTGTTGGCCCAGGCTCGACTTCCTTTTTCAATAAGTTCCTCTCCACTGGCTCTTTTCCCAATGAACTTAAAATGGCTACTGTCACTCCGCTTCTCAAAAAGCCTTCACTGGATCCCTCTATTTTGAATAACTTTTGCCCAATCTCTGTCTTGCCATTCTGCTCTAAAATTTTAGAAGAAATTGTACTTGATCAACTGCACTCTTTTTTGAAAAGCAACTCTATCACTGAAATCTTTCAGTCTGGGTTCAAAATGGCTCATAGCACTGAAACGGCCCTCCTCAGAGTAGTTAATGATATCCTGCTAGCCACTGACTTTGGCGTTTCTGTGGTCCTGGTTCTTCTAGATCAGCACCATTTGTTACTGTTGACCACTCTATTCTGCTGTGCAGATTAGAGTCAGATGTGGGCTTGAAAGGCACAGTCCTTAAGTGGTTTAAGACTTTTCTATCTGATAGAAAATGCTCAGTTAAATTACACTGTAAAGAATAACGTGTGAAATATACGGTAAAATACCGGCAGCTGCGGTTGCCAGAAGTTCACCGTAAAATATAAGGTTACAACGTGTAACACTTTACAGAATACTTTTTGATAATCCGTAAATTTTACAGTTGAAAACTGCTGTTCGTTTACAGTACATTTCTGTTAAATAAACATGTTTACAGTAATTATCTTTAAAAATAGCAGTTGTAAATGTAAATTCCTTTACAGTAAACTACTGTGAATTACAAATATACTGTACTTAGCTACATTCTATTTCCATAATAAACATAAGACAACCGTATGAAATATAATAGTATTTTATTGTAAAGTTCAGTTTACGGAAAAATATCTTTATCGTAAAAATAAAGATCGTAAAAAATATGGTAAAACACTAAAGGTATTACAGTTGTTTACCACACATTTTACAACATTCAGTCAAGTTATTGAAATCGCTAAATGAACTCATAAACACAGTCTACAGTAAATCAAGGCACAAACTATCATTATTAGATATTAAAGAAATCGTTTCTACATACAGGTAGTGTTATAACTACCTGTATGTAGAACAGGTAGTGTTAAAACTGTTTAAGCTGATACAATAACATGACCACTATACTCACAAAGATGTGTTGATGTCGGAAATAAAATATGTCCATATATAAATTAGGGATAATCAATGATGACAAAAACATCAATCAGGTCCACTTCCTCTGGTTGAAAAATACGAGTCCTCACTTGACGGAAGGTGCAGGATTGAATAACTTCTCATCCTCGTTTGCTGACCTCACTTGTGGCCTCCTTCAAGGCTCAGTCTTAGCTCCCTCACTTTTTTTCATTATATATGCTTTCGCTTGGGGCCATTTTAAGAAACCATGGGGTGTCTTTTCATTTCTATGCTGATGACACCCAGATTTAATAACCTATTAAAAGAAATGACCCTCTCGCTTCTAGTACCCTGCTAAGGTGCTTGTGTAGCAGGTGTAAAACAGAAAGGTAAAAATATTCGTTATTTTGTGATTCCACTTGTCATGACCATATGGGGTTTCCTGTCTCCATGTTGATATGGGGAGTGCGCGCGCTTTACTTCTCCCCAGTCTGCATGAGATTCAGCTGCGGTAGGTCACACAAGTGTATGCGGTGACTTAATGAGTGTCAAATTTCGTTTAACTAATTAATCTTGATGATGTAACTGTATGATCGTGATTTAAAGCCTGTTTGTGATGTATACACAGAGGCTGGTCGATTATTTTTCATTACTTTTTGTTATGTTTGTTATTTTTCTCTCATAGTGCAAGTGAATACATCACTACACGCTGTTAGGCTGCACAAGTCCTCTTATATGTTCCTTTGTGTTATCCAGGTACATATTTTGTTGTTATATGTTATATAGATGTCTGATAGATGTCTAAACAAAGATGTCATGGCTAAAACATTTGGGCTGTCGGTGAAAATTTAATAGCCATCAAACAATAATCCAAAAGTACACTAGTGATCAAATAGTCAGGAATGAATGACCACGTTTTAGCCAAGAAATCTGTTTAGACATCTATTAGATGTCTTAACACAAAACTACTAGATTCTATGTGTGTATCTCAAGTTCAAGTTCAAACTTTATTGTCATTTAACTACATAAAGTGGAATGTCATGTCTCGCAGGACTACAGTGCAACATAAATAAGCAATCAAACATATGAACACAACACTGGACATAAGAGCTATTTTAAACCTATCCAAAACTAATCTAAAATACTTTGAATAGTTAACTATACACATAACCTAAGACAGACTATTCAAACACTTTATGTAAAACAGAAATAATATTGTGCGATATTTTGTGCAAACGAAGTATTTAAGGTTGAAAAAGTAAGTAGTGCATCATGATTTTTGGTACATTTACAACTAAATGAGTTTAAGAAAAGTGTTCGGTGCATTTAGAGTGAAGCGTGTTTCTGCAGGTGGTTTGTCAAGCCCACTCACCTGTGTAAGTACTCTCATGCACAATATTTTTTTCAGAGATATGTAGTTATTATTAGAAAGTGTCTTATGCAAGTATCTGGGAAAGCATTGGAGAGATGAAAGAGTGGGTTTTCTACAGGTGGTTTGTCAAGCCCACTCACCTGTGTGAGGCACTCTCATAAATACACAATGTTTTTTTTTCCTAGAGATATGAAGCGATTTTAAGAAGGTGCCTAGTGCATAGAGAGATGAAAGTGTGTGTTTTAAGGGTTTTATGTCAATAATGTCTTGCCTTGAATGAAAATGGATATCAATAAATGACTGACTAACAGACTAACATTTGTAGAATGGTATTGCAAAACAATAATGACCCAATCTTGAAAAAAAAAAAAAATGAAGTATTGACAGAACAGATACATTTCAGAACCACTAATATCAGATCTAAAATGCCGTTTGATGCCTAAGCATCGCCTGCGAAGCATTAATCTCTCCATCCGTCTGTTTCTAGTCAGTCTCAGTGAATGCATTTAAAGGGAGAATGCATTTCCTTTTGTAGCAGCTTGTAAACTGTGAAGGTCTGTCTTTGAGTTTCTGCTGAATTCGAAACAGATCGCACTTTCCTCTGCAGCCATTCACCTGCATTCCTGTTTGTTTGCTACCTTTCTGCTCTCCTCTGTTGAGTTCTCGACCAATCAGTAGTGCCATAACCGTTCATTAATCAACATCCAAACATTGAAAGTTATTAAAAGCGTTTTATTGAAAAAGCATGCCGTTCTAAACGTTGCATCTCCTCGGGCTGACCTGATCTTAAGTGCCTTGATTAAAGCTCAATTCTTGAAAATCAAGCCAATTTGCAGCTGTTTAATCACATTACCTCATGAAATACCCCAACAATCGGAGACAACAGGAAACTTTCATTCGCTAGCATTGTTTGCTTCCAATCTTTAACTTACACTATAAAATAATTCAATTCATCTTTATTTTTATAGATCTTTTATGATGTAGTCAAAGCAGCTTAAGATTAAAGTTCTAGTAAACTGAAACGGTGTCAGTTCAGTTTTCAGAGTTGAAGTTCAGTTTAGTGTGGTTTAATTTTCACTGCTGAGAGTCCAACCACTGAAGAGCAAATCCATCGATGCGCAGCCTCGAAGTCCCAAACCAAGCAAGTCAGTGGCGACAGTACATGGCGAGGAACAAACTTAACCAAATGACGAAAGTGAATGAAAAAAATATCCAGAGAGAAACCAGGCTCAGTTGGGCACGACCATTTCTCCTCTGGCCAAATGTCTTGTGCAGAGCTGCAGTCTAGGTGGCAGTGGCTGGAGAACACTGGATGTCCATCGTGGAGAAGCTGCAGGTGTGAGTAGTCACAGGCAGGTGTTCAGGCTGCCCATGTTTGTTGTTTGTTTGCTTTATTTATAGAGCACATTTAAAAACAACAGATGTTGACCAAAGTGCTTTACAAAAAGACCAGCATATAAATCTATACTTTTGTAAAAACAGGTAAAAATATATAAAACAGATTCAAATAAATTAATAGCAATTAAAACGCAAAAGACAAAAGGTAATTTTTTTTAAATGAGACTTAAAAGCACCAAGGGAAGAGCATGACCTAATATGTAAAGGCAGACCATTCCACAGAAGAGGGGCTGTTACAGAAAAAGCCCCATCACCTTTTGATTTTAACCGTGATTTAGGAACAACTAGCTGAAACTGTTGTTCTGACCTGATTGGCCTCAATGAAGTATGCCAGTGAAGAAGCTCACCGATGTAAGTAGGTGCCAGACCATTCAAACCTTTAAAAACAAATAACAATAACTTGTACTGAATCCTAAATTGAACTGGGAGCCAGTGAAGGTATGATAAAACTGATGAGATACTATGCATTTTTTTTGTCGCAGTTAAAAGCCTAGCAGCTGCATTCGGAACCAGCTGCAGGCGTACAAACGAAGCCTGCAAAACTCCTGAATACAAAGAGTTGCAGTAGTCCAATCTGGACATAATAAAAACATTGATGATGGATTCCAACTCCTTAAAAGACAGAAAAGGCTTCAATTTGGCAATGTTTCTTAATCGATAGAAACCACTTTTTACGACTGAATTTATTTGCTTGTCAAACTTTAACTTGGTGTCAAATATAACTCCAAGACTTTTTGCGTGACTGTGAACCTTAGGCTTAAAGGAACCTAATTGATTAATTGTAGATTCACAGACACTCGGAGGGCCAAACACTAGCACTTCAGTTTTAGATTCATTCAAGTGTAGAAAATTACCAGCCAACCATTCCTTAATCTCGTTAAAACAGGTAAAAAGGGACTGTAAAACAGAGTTTTCTCCCATTTTTATGCGAATATAAAGCTGAGTATCATCAGCATAAAGATGGTAGTTTACATTATGTTTCTTGCAGATAGCAGCCAAGGGAAGCATATAGATGGAAAAGTGAGCTGGGCCCAAAATTGATCCTTGGGGGACACCACACTCCATACGTGCAGCTGAGGAAGAAAAATTTCCTAATTCAATAGAAAAGGTTCTCCCTAAGAGATAAGAACTAAACCAGTTTATTTCCTTGAATCCCCCCATGATATTAATGCATAGACTCATCTTTCACTGGGGTCTTTCAGGAATCTCAGGTCTCATGCTCTACGCTCTTTCATGACCCTCACAGCATCTGCTCGGGATATGGCCTGGTCCAGGATTATGGAGACCTCTAGAAGTCTTCTTTGGTTGGTATCATCTATTTGTATGTGTTGTCCTTGAGGTCCTCGATGGTTGGCATCATCTCTTCACAGGTCTTGGATCACATTAATGGCCCTGCATAATCTCTCGAGGCTTCGGGAGTAGTATGCCCAGGTGGAAATAGAGAACAAAGAAAATAATTAGTGTAGCTGCTGTTCATAGTGTATTTAAACAAGATAGTGTATAACAATGCAAAAATTAAATGCTATAAATGAAAATAGCAGTTATATAAACAAACATGTAAAGCATATGAGTGTTTTAACAAAATTAAACCACATGAATTAAGACGATTCTAAGGACCCACGCCATTTTTTGAGCCCCCAGAATTACTTTTAGGGATCCCAAACAAACATCTACGCCACAAGCATCAAGTTAACTACACATCTATACTATAAACTCTCATTTCAAACACAGATTTGAATGCAGCGATTCAAAGCATTATTAATTATATGCAAATCACCATCATTTATAATTTATGTTGCGTGGGTGTTAAGATCCCGATCTTTTAATGATTAATAGTGCAGCTTACACTGAATGCATTAATGCAGGCTAAACACATAGTGACAGAAAACACCTTTAATAACCTAAGAAACCCACCACATCCTGAATAACCCACCACAACTTATTCCATCATCATTATATTTTAAAGGAAAGCCTAAATGCTTTCATACATGTGATGATGAATGATGCGAGAGGCGATCTCTCTGCGATCGTTACAAATTTAGTATTAATCTACAAGTAAAAAAAAAGTATTAATCTGCGGGTCATGTGTGTTCCAAAAAAAAACGTAGGTTGTGATCCATATGACAGGGTTTCCGCGGGGTATTAAAAAGTCTAAAATTTAAAAATCGAATTTTAAGGCCTTAAAAAGTCTTAAATTCTCTGTTCTAGGTCTTAAATATTTTTGCACAGGTCTTAGCTTTCCGATGTCCGTGTAACGCTATGTCTAATGCTCATTTAAATAATTTTTTGTTGCTGTTGCTTGCTTTTCGTGGTGTTGTAGTTTTTTATTTCACTAGTCCAATTGTAATTTGCAATATTACAACAAATGAGGCCAACATGCAGTGCGCGCGGCTAATGTGACATCATCGCCTTGTTTGCGCGACATGATATTGGTTGGCGGGGCTCACGTAATGTTTTGAGACTCGAGTGAACACTAAACAGTTCACGCGACGCTGCCATTACTTAACCTAATTACCCTAGTTAAGCCTTTAAATGTCACTTTAAGCTGTATAGACATGTCTTGAAAAATATCTAGTAAAATATTATTTACTGTCATCATGGCAAAGATAAATTATTTAATTTAATTATTTAAGTTATTAGAAATTAGTTATTAAAACTATTATGTTTAGTAATGTGTTGAAAAAAAAATTTCTCTCTGTTAAACAGAAATTGGGGAAAAAGGGGGGCCAATAAATCTGACTGTAACTGAAAAGGAATATATGAACCTATCAGTTTACAAAATATTGATGCCCAATGTCTAGGCTTTATTGGTGATAATGGTCATGAATGTTGGATCATTATTGCCTTTTTAGCTTATAAGTAGAGGACAGAAACTAACCAGACAGTAATGTGTGAATTGTTGAGTGGGCAAAATAATAAAAAATGTAAGTATTTTTAGTAAGTGTACTTCTTTTTTGTTTTTCATTCTTGCCATAATAAAAAAATATAATTGTAGAGCAAGTCAAGTTCTGTTGCTATAAAAATTTTACTTTAATAGGTAGAACTGTCCGAGATATGAACAAAAGCAAGTGATGCATCATTTAGATAAAAAAATAGATATAAAACATGTTGAATGGTTATAAAAATCTTTATAATAAATTATAAAAATAATAAAAAACTATTATCTTGAATGATATTAGTTCCGCAAACTTTCTACTTCTCTGTTTATCCATCTGATTTTACTGTTTGTTTTTTTGACCAACCCCTGTCATTTAAAAGAATATCTAAATGGCGAACACGTCAAGTATAAAAGCCTCGTCCGTTTCGTGAGGTGCGCGATGTGGCACCAGGCGAAAGAATAAATCAGACTTAACTGCTGTTTCACACCGCAAGCGTCAGCAGCGCGCGAGCAGAGCGTGAGCAGCACGTTTTTTCGGCGTTCATGTTAACAGATTAGAGCTTTCATACTGCATGCATAAGCAGCGCGTCAGCGCGAGGCGTGAGCGTCGCTGAAGCACCAGTGCCGCGATAGTTTCGGCACTGGGTCTATTTTTGCTGCGCTGCTCACGCTCAATTAAATTGACAGTGCATTGATAATGACCAAAACACATTGCATGACAGTAAAAAGTAGCAATTTTACTCAATAAATGCGTCAATAATATCAACTGATTTATATTTAATCAATCAAATGAACTTAAACGATTAAAAACTGCAACAAATATTTAT
The DNA here is from genome assembly GCA_903798205.1 of Danio tinwini. NCBI lineage: Eukaryota > Metazoa > Chordata > Actinopteri > Cypriniformes > Danionidae > Danio > Danio tinwini. Next base: position 6,125,234 of record CAIGQZ010034990.1, on the reverse strand, counting down.
TTAGCAAATCAAATGTAAAAAATTTTAGTATCACTTTTGCTTAAGTTACACACTAGTGTTGCAGGAGAGGGGAAATAGAAGTGGCGGATTTAAGACGCTATTTACGGGAGTTGTAGTCAATAGCGAAGTGTATTGTGGGTAGTGCAGTTCGACGCGCATGCTGGATGATGTGAGCTCGCTGTGTGCTGTGCAGTTGAAGCAGAGGAAGAAAGTTTTATTCTCTTTTGTTTTACGTTCACTCAAGTTATTCCACCCGGGAGCTGATTGCTCTGTGAACCTGACAACACGAAAATAAGTAAAAGAAGGGCATGCATTGATTACTTCTGTCCGTCTCATCATTTGCACGAGCATGAATTAACAAGCTGTTACTCAGTCTCAGATCTCAGTAGATCAGCAGTTTCTCAAATACTCAGACCAGCCCGTCTGGCACTAACAACCATGCCACGTTTAAAGTCACTTAAATCCCCTTTCCTTCCCATTCTGATGCTTGGTTTGAACTGCAGCAGATCATCTTGACCATGTCTACATGCCTAAGTGCATTGAGTTGCTGCCATGTTATTGGCTGATTAGAAATTTGCATTAATGAGCAGTTGGACAGGTGTACCTAATAAAGATTAGAAATTTGCGTTAACGAGCAGTTGGACAGGTGTACCTAATAAAGTGGACAGCGAGTGTGTATCCTTTTTAATGCAATGTTCCAAAGTCAAAACATAGTTATTGATCAGCTGACTTGCTTTGTAAAATGAACGGGAAATGAGGCTATTCTTCATCACTAGCGCAGATACATGGGAGTCATTTACACTTGACAATTCTGATTTTCACACGACTCTTCTACACTGAAAAAAATGTATTCATTCATTTTCTTTCGTCTTAGTTTCTTATATATCAGGGGTTACCACGGTGGAATGAACCGCCAACTATTCTGGCATATGTTTTTACGCAGCGGATGCCCTTCCAGCTGCAACCCAGTACTGGGAAACACCCATACACTCACATTAACACACACACACACACACACACACACATCCACTACGGCCAATTTAGTTAATCCAATTCACCTATAGAGCATGTGTTTGGACTGTGGGGGAAACCGGAGCACCTGGAGAAAACCCACACCAACACGGGGAGAACATGCAAACTCCACACAGAAATGCCAACTTGCCCAGCTGGGACTCGAATCAGCAAAAAAATATTATTTTAATATTTTTTTTAAGGTAAGTGGTTGCAAACAATTTATATGGGCTGAATTTAAACAAACAAATTAAGTTGAACATTGCTAAATGTAATTTGTTTGTTTAAATTCAGCCCATATAAATTGTTTGCAACCACTTACCTTAAAAAAAATAAGTAAATCCAATGAATCATTTTTTTTTCAGTGTAGGAATCAAAACAAACTGAGAGAAAGTAGCTAGAAGAGAGCCGTTGAAGATGTCACTGAAAACAGAAGTCAGCTGTTGGGCTGTTCTAGCGGCTGGTAAATTAAATGTGTGGTTTCTGCAACCCAAATGGAATAGACTGTTTTACGATTTGTGCATAGTGAATTAATTCATAACAACAGTAATTCATCAAAAAACTTATAGAACAGGCAAATATCTTGAATCAATTAAAGTGTCGACACCTCATAATCAGTAAATGAGTCATTTGTGAACAGTCATTATTTTGTCATTCTGTGATGCTACATTTATATTTAGTCAATTAGCAGATGCATGTGTACAAAACGACTTACAATTGAGGCATTCAGCGATTCAACAGGAAGATGCAATACACACAAGTGCTAAGTGAAGTTTATTTAAAAACTAATTTCGAGAGGATCACGTGCTTATGATTGCTTGCAGCCGGCCCCGCATTATTCAATTCGTGATTCACCAATCAGACGATTCCTAAGCCACTATAAATACCCTAGGTTCCAAATCACAGCTATCTTCGTTTTGAAGAATCCCCCCTTCCACCCCTACTCTTCCTCCTTTCATAGATGGGTGGCACGGTGGCCCAATGGTTAGCACATCACTGGTTCTAGTCCTTACCAAGCCAGCCAACGTTTCTGTGTGGAGTTTATATGTTCTCCTTGTGTTCACGTGGGTTTCCTCCGGGTTCCCCGGTTTCCTCCCACCGTCCGAAAACATGCATCTTAAGTTAATTGACTAATCTAAATTGACAGCATAGACATGCTCCTAGTAAGAAGTTATATCTTATAAGCAATCACTATCTGTTCATTAGCTACTACAGCAGGGGAGTTCTCAAGATCTACCTGAGCTCAAACTCCCCTCTCGCCTTGCAAACGGGAGGGAGCCCCGGGCTCGAGGATCTTATGAGCTCAGGGCTCTCTTCTGGGACAGCATGCCAAACAAGCTTTATAATCAATCATCAGCTAAGCGTGAACTCTTGAATTATATAAAGGGACTGGTAGTGCTCAGAGAATTAGGAGGGTAAGTTATTTTTTTTTTATTTTTTTAAGAGAGATGAGTGTTTCTACTGGTGGGTTTGTGAAGCTCACTCACCTGTGTGAAGCACACTTTAAATTGTAACACTTTTTAAGAGATATGGAGTGATTTTAAGAAAGAGCTCTATTATAACAATCTAAGTGCATAGTTTAAAGCCCATGGCGCAAAAGCATTAAAGGCATGTCCGAATCCACTTTTGCTATTTTAAGGATGGAAAAATATGGTTTGCGCCCCAGCGCATGGTGTAACAGGGTTGTGCTTATTCTCTTAATGAGTTCTGGATGTGTTTTGAGCATAACGTGCAATAAAGAGAGTCAGTTGCTTGGCGCCAATGGTGCATTTGCTATTTACATGGCGGACTTTGTAAGTGGAAAAACTGAATGCTTCACTAGCAAGAAAACAGTTAAACAGAGCATCTGCAGCACAAGGATAAAGAACAAACCTCCTCTATTTGGTCTCTTTACTTTTACACTTTACTTTACTCCTTTACTTTCATGGATAAGGAAACGGTGTTGTATGCACTGCACTGAAGACATCCATTAGCCTACATATTTCATTTTGTTTGTTAAGCGCAAAGATTTGTTTCAAAACTGTTTCTAAATTCATTTCTAATTTCCAGCAAAGGAATAAATGAACAATAATAACAAAGTGTGAGTTATATCCAAACACACGTCCTGTTCTTATGCCCCATATGATGACGCATACGTTTCCAAAATCCGACAGGTGGACTAATTTAAACTTGTTTTTATTAAAACAAATATAAATATACCAGCCTGATCTCACGAGAAAACATAAGTATTTTACATTTTGTCAGTTTAATGGCTAATTCCTATGAGTTCAGTCGTATGAAAATGTACGATCTTAATAAGGAGGCGTGGCACCCAACCCCACCCCTAAACCCAACCGTCATTGGGTGATGAGCAAATCGCACTAAATTGTACGAATTTGAACATACGAATTCATACAAATTAGCCACTAAATCAAAAAGTTATGAATTGCTGTGAGATTGCGTTGAAATATATTATTATTTATTATTATATAATAAATAATACTGCTACTAATAATAACATTATACACATGACACAAATGCAGATTGTCATGAATAAACTGAAAAAAGCCCCCCAACATGAAGAAGGCATAGAGGCAGTGGTTTTTATATTTATGGAGAAAATACTAATTTTTTTGTAACATTTTAATACTTTATTTATTATTTTTCATATGCAAAGATATTTGTGTATTGCTGTACATCCTGTGTGTAATAAGCAATGGTAAGTGTTTTAACCTGCAGAGGCACATAACTAACACGCTCTACGCTGGATTTTAGAGCAGCTTTTAGTTGGTCAGTGAAGAGGTCTATTTTATTTCCTCAAAATAGCAACGCACCAACAATGCACCTTAACACACCTCAATTTCAGACCAGCACACAGTCCACAAATTGGTGCAAATGTGTAAATGACAGTTGCACTGGTCTGAAATGAGCAACAAATTGCACAAAACACATCTGGTGCCTTATTGCGCCTGGTGTAAGATAGGGCACAAAGTGTCTGGTGCAGACGTGCAAAACAGGTGCAAGTGTTATTTAAAGTGACAGAGATGAAAGAGTGTTTTCTACAGGCGGTTTGTCAAGCCCACTCACTTGTGCGAGGCAGTGTTAATTTTGACAGCATTTAGTTTTAGTTCTAGTGTTTGACTCGAATTCCATTTTAGTTTTTGTAATTTTTGTCTTCTGAATCATTTTAGTTTTTGTCTCGTTTTTGTCTGTAGAATCTTACTCATCACAAAAATGATGACAAAAACTTAATGATGTGAATGACCGATGTGAGTCACACTCACAAATGCATAATGTTGTAAGGTTGTAATGTGGTGTGGCTGGGGGAGGGAGGAGGATGTCCTGGTTTTGTTCACAGTAGTTCAGGCGATTCTGGAAGAGATGGGTTTTTAGTTGTCGTAGTGAATAAGAGCACAAATTATACCCTTCACCGTTAAAGTTAGAATAATTTTGCAACACAGGCTTAATGTAAATACATGCGTTAGCCCACATTATTAGTGAAATGCCAAAAACTTCCTACATTTACCTGTTGAATGCAGTTTGTATGTAAAGTGAACTCTAGGGGGCAGTATGACAGCAATAATTTCGTTCCGTTTCACACCACTGATATTTTTAACAGGGACATATTATTGATGAATATGGGATTACTTTAGTCTGCTTCTTTGCACAACACCAAATAAACGCCACACAACAATGTATTTCAATATGTATCTGTCTGGACAACCTTTCTGGTGTGGTCAGTTTACTCAGTAGCTTACATTGTATGGTGTTGTACTTGTGATCTAGAGCGTTTGGGTTTGAGTCCTCTAAAGCACAGTTCTGCAAAAGAGGTTTATTCAATGTAAAAATCAAGGTCAAACTACATGAATTCAATACACTTTTATTTTCTGTTTGCTATTGAAAACCCTTTTGGTTGGGTTTGACAAAGGATTTAGGTCAGTAGTTCACGACATGAAGAATGGGTATCTGAATTGTACAACAAAATATGGCCAGAGTGATGTATTTCAAATGTGCGAAAACGAATACAGCGCCAGGCAACGCAGAGGCGCAGTAGGTAGTGCTGTTGCCTCACAGCAAGAACATCGCTGGGTCGCAGGTTCGAACCTCGGCTGGGCTGGGTTTCCTCCGGTTGCTCCGGTTTCCCCCACAGTCTAGAGACATGTGGTACAGGTGAATTGGGTAGGCTAAATTGTCCGTAGTGTATGAGTGTGTGGATGTTTCCCAGAGATGGGTTGTGACTGGAAGGGCATCCGCTGCATAAAATCGTGCTGGATAAGTTGGTGGTTCATTCCGCTGTGGCGACCCCGGATTAATAAAGGGACTAAGCCGACAAGAAAATGAACGAATACAGCGCCCTCTAGTGGATTTGTCATATGAAGCATGCAACAAAACCAACGAAAACTCACGCCACTTTGTATTTTATTGATTTAGTGGCTAATTGGTATGAATCTCATTTGTTCAGTTTAGTGCGCTTTGTTTATTCCTCAGTGATGGTTGAGTTTATGGCTGGGTTGGGTGCCACGCCTCCTTTTTAAAATTGTACATTTTTGTACGACTGAACTCGTTCAAATTAGCCACGTAACTGACAAAACGTAAAATAGTTACGTTTCCTCGTGAGATCAGGCTGAACAAAACATACCAGGAGTAATGTATTTTACATTGCGCAAAAAAATGTATGGATTTCTGATGAGCCCGGGCTAACATTTTGACATCTCATCAGGAAACTTTACTTTAGAGTCTAAATTCTTTTTCCAGGAACACAATCAAAATAAAGTTAAAACAAACAGCATCAAATTACATAGAAATGCCTTTCATGTTTGTTTCGGCTGTGCCAGAAGACGAAAGGAGACATCTGTTTGTTTTACCTGAGTTATGTGGAGTCATTAGAGAAGTCTTGAGAGTGTTTTGAAGGCTCGTCTGCTGCTGTTTTTCTTTTATTTCTGGCTTGCATGCACTGTTTGCTGAGTCTGCATGAAAGATGAAACCTTTTGTTTGATATTGTGCAAAAATAAATTCTAAATTATGGCACAAGATACACACAATCATTTTAACTGCTGGACATCTTAAAAATGAGTAAAAGGTATTAAATAAAAACTGGAAGAAATAC
>CAIGQZ010034990.1:6107298-6118271 GCA_903798205.1 Danio tinwini | reverse complement strand
ACGCATAATAAAAACATAAATAACCAATACGTGCTGGCACGTAACACTTGTATCATTGGTTCAGGCTGGTGGTGGTGGTGTTGTTGCTGACCATGACTATAACTTTATGACCACAGTGTACCCATCTTCTGATGGCTACTTCCAGCAGGATAACGCGCCATGTCATAGCGTGAATCATCTTAGACTGGTTTCTTGAACATGACAATGAGTTCACTGTTCTCAAATGGTCTCCACAGTTACCAAATCTCAATCCAATAGAGCACCTTTGGGATGTGGTGGAATGGGAGATTGGCATCATGGATGTGCAGCCGTCAAATCTGCAGCAACTGCGTGATGCTATCATGTCAACATGGAGCAAAATCTCTGAGGAATATTTTCAGTTCTTTGTTGACTCTATACCATGAAGGATTAGGACAGTTCTGAAGGCAAACGGGGGTCCAACCCAGTACTAGGTGTACCTAATAAAGTGGCCGGTGAATGTATATCTCTTGTTTACATTTTTTTGTTCTTTAGGCCCAATCCCAATTCTAGCCCTTCCCCTTAGCCCTACGCCTTCAAGCTATAGAGAATTGGGACACCCACATCCCCTCACAGGAACATGCAAAACAAGGGGTAGGGATAAGGGGAAGAGCTAAGGGGTAGAATTGAGATTGGGCCTTAATGTGTCCAAAATAATTAGTTGCAGTTGAAAACTGCGGTTACATTTTATTACAACCCTTATGACCATAATGCATTATAAAAGTATTTATAATGTACACTGTAATCCATTATTTATGTTGATAATTATTAGTAGCCAAAGTTAAATTGCATTAAAATAGTTAAAGACACTCGTTACATCTAAAGTTGGTTGGTTGTCAGGTGTTTTAAAGGCCACCTATTTTACCCCTTTTTTAAGATGTAATATTAATATTATGGTTCTTCTGAGTGTGCCAGTTTAGATTCAGTTCAAAACACAATTCAGATTTTTTATTATGATGTGTTAAAAAGTGCCATTTTGGGGGTGTGTACACAGTTTGTTGTTTTAGGGGCGTGTTGCTTCACATGAAAATTAGTTTAGACTTCCCGCCCAACTTAACAACATGAGTGAGAGGACCAGCATTCAGCCGTACATGTATGACTCTGACACAGACCAAGCAGAGAGTACAAAATCTCAAAAAATGTGTGCTAGTTTAAATCTCTGAGCTTGTAGCCTACACCGAGACTAATAACCAAGCACACTGAATTAACTTTGAAGGGCATCACACACCGGATGCACCGAGACACGGCGCGCACATGACAGTTGAAAGTATCGCACACTTGCGGCGCCGGTGTGTGTCACCTGATAGAAACTTATGTTTAGAATTCAGAAATGCATGCTGCTGCGTGGTGTGACGCTGCGTGTCGCCGAGTGGCGCTTCTGGTGTACGACCTGCTTGAGGCTATAACTAAAGGGCGTCATACACCGGATGCGCCGCTCAGAGCCACGACGCGGCACACCAGACGCGCACATTCGCATGTTATTTAAAATGAAACTATTCAGATAACGCTCTGTGGCGCGGCAGAAATATAAACAGTGTCCTGAGTTAAGATGACAGGAACCTTCTGTGACCGTGGGAAATACAAACTGCTGAAGTTTAAGGAAGACGCAATGAAAAGTACACATGTATGCAAACCCTGTCGGCGAGGAGAGCGATGACTTGGTGAATGTTGTGTCCAATAAGCCTTACATCTAAAAATAGAGCAAGGGTGTTTCTTTGGTGACATCGCTTTGACTCACACGCTGAAAATGGCGGACGTGAAACAACATACTGGGGATATGGTAATGCGCACCTGTCAATCAATATTGGTGGGCGGGGGGACCGCACTCCTACGTCAAGGTGTGGTCGATCTCAAAATCGCTCCAATTGGTCCACCGTTTTTATGTTGTTAAATTGAAAAAAAAAAAGGACTGAGTGTGTTTATATCACCCCAATATGACAGTCTATACACTATACCTACTCATATGTCTGTCCAAACAGCTTGAAAAGTAAATTTTTCACCATAGGTGCCCTTTAATGCATTACACTTTTATGTAACAATAAATAGATGAGTACTATAATGCATTGTAACCGTAATCAAAATTACTTACAAGATTATACTGTGCATTAAAAGGCATAACTAATACATTAACAGTGGAAGTATAAGCTTTATAATGCATTATAATACTCTTCATCTAAGATTGGGAAGGTTTTGCATGCATTTTATTCATTAATGTATTAGGATGTTTGTTGTAATACATGATGTCTTTCCATAAATAGTTGTGCATTATAATAGGTGCATATAATACTAATTATACCTGAAATTACCTGACTAATTAAAGGTTTAAAAAATGACTATTTAAACTACAATTATTAAATGTTTAACAAATGCTTTTGTCCAAAGCGACTTACACTTGAGCAGAGAGGGTTTTATGAGATCAAACATTTCAATGCTTAAAAAAAATGCATCATATATATATAAAAGCTTTGCATGAAGTGTTAGCAGATGGGCTGTAATTCACTTTTTCATGGGATGCATTAGTGTTTATTAAGTCACCATGCATTTCTGAATTTGGTTTGTGCAATTGGATTAGAAAGTATGTTTGACTCTGTTTGCACAGCAGTCTGGGTGTGCAGATCATCTGATGATCAACTGAAACTGCGAAAGAACACATTATTAATGCAACAGAAATACTTTTGCAATGCATAATATAGAGTATTAAGGAGTCTAGTCCTGTGTTAGAAGATGGGATTTAATTCCGTTGAAACTCTCATCCAGAATGTTTTAGTGTTTATACAAAAAACAAAAAAAAATAAATAAAAGTTTGGTAACGTGCACTCAAAAATAGTTTGTTCAAATTACTTAAATGTTTTTGGCAAAACTTAATTGGTTTGTTCCATCTTCCTAAATTTGTAAAAACTAATCAGTTCACTGAAGTTTGTCACGCTGGTAGACAAGACAGAGCTGGTTATCTTTTCACAATATTTATTCAACGTAAAGTCTATAACCACACATGGAGTAATGCAGGCTGATATGTGTGCACTTGTGATCTTCGCTGACGGCATTGAGGGTGTCAACAATGGATGTTAACCAGCTCGCTAGCAGTTAGCTCGCTGTAGACACAGCAGGTGAGTATATAGAAGCACACAGTTCATCAAGCAGATCGTAGATCTTCGGATAAACACAACAAAAATGTAAGCACTTTTTATTCACAGTGAGAAGGATCGTGAAGACTTGTAAACAATCATCCATTAGTGAGCATAAGGCACACAGTACATGAGTGAATACAGATCTTCTAGTGAGTAATGGATAAGTAATATCACTTCCCTTTATCAGTGTAAAGAACTCAAAGACTCATATGGAACATCCATGGAAGAAGAGGAGAAGACGAAGGAGCGTGGAAAAGGACAACTATCTGACTTCAATACCGACTGAGGAATGGAAGGATAGGGTGAGTTTAAGTAGTGTCCTTGATGAGGGGGGAACAGGTGCAGACCATTAGGTGAGCAGGAACAAGCCCGGGGATGTGACAAAGTTAGGTTGAGTTAATTGTTTTTTTATGTTTAAAATATGTTTTCTTGGGTTTAAAGCTTTTTTCATTACGCTACTTCAGTGTCTCAGTCATTTAAACATTATTAATAAATGCTGGATTAATGCACAATAAACATTTTTTTATCACAACAGTGTTGCATACAAATGTTATACCATTATAAAGATTTTTTGTGCATGCTGTATGTTATAAGTGGACATGCATAGTGTTTACATGGCCATACTAGAGCAAGACATAGAATAAGCATTTATATATATATATATTTTCTTTTTTTTTCTTTTTTTTGCAGCTGGACATTGCTTTTACAATGCCCTTGATGAGTGAACATTAGATAGTGGGGGAGTGTCTTTGGTCTCTACAGGTGTGAATTATTCATACCCAAAAACTGACTATACAAAATGTAAATCATTGTAATTTTTTCTTTGAATGACAGAATACTTTTCACATAATAGTGAAGTAAATATTCTAGCCTACAATACTAGTTACTCAAAAGTCTTATTTAGGCCCATTCAGTGAGATTTTTGGACCTTGTTTCAGCTACATTTCAGCTCCAAACTTACTAACCACGCATAACTTTTACTAAAAATCTTGAGCATGTACATTGATATTTCTCACATATTATTGGATCATAGTTTGTGTTGAAAAAAAACATGTTGGCCAGTACTATATACTAAGCTGAAACAAGCACAAATGTCAGGGCATGTCAAAACATCTTAGGGTGCACTCACATTATGCTATCCAAACTGTGCCCAGGCACATTTCCTGGTTTGTTTGACAAGTGTGAGGGCTCAGAATCGGGCCCAGGTGTGGTTCAGTTGGCCAACCTTGGCCTGGTTGGTAGAGGTATGCCAAAGTCCGATTTGTTTGGGCTTTGGCACAGTGCGCTTGTAGTGTGAGTGCAAAAACTGAGCCCGAAACTGAAGACGCAACATCACTTTTAAGGGACTGTTTTATGTGGATTTATTAATCATTTTTACTTTTAAATGAGCGCAAACTGTCATAGTTTATTAAAGTCGCAAACCCCTCACTGCATGACAGCTGCACATTCAGCAAACCTCCTAATACCTACAGCAGGATGACTTTTAACGTTTATGAGCGTCACAAGTGCTGGATCTGTTCGACAAAATATTTGACTGCGCGTCACTGCATATGAAACGACTAAAACAATATAACTCAAGCAATCTCCAGTGTGTTGAGTGAGAGCGCTTCTCTTCTGTTAAACTGAATAGTCGCATCATTGATGACGTAAGTGTGCTCCGGCTCGGAAGGCAAAATGCAGTGTGAGTGAAAGCCATCAGGTGAGAGGGGAAGAAGGGGGGCAATCGTCCCAAAATCACCTCAGACCCCAGAGTGTTAATTCTTTTATGTTGTCTCAACACAAATCGATTGTGTGTAACCTTGCTTTTTTTTTTTTTTTTTTTTACAATGCGTGGTTTGTGCAGTTGGACCACAAGCATATTTTGACTCCATTTAGTGGCTTCTAGTTGTGTTTAAATGAAATGGTGTGTTAGTGTCAGGTGTAAATGGGACTTTCCATTTTCGATTGACTAACCGTAATCCCACATGCAATAAAAATACAATTATAATGCCTGATATATTAGGGTTAGTCTAGTCAAGTGATACCAGATGGGCTTTAATTTCCTTTTTTTAAGCTCTCATCCAGAATCCATTAGTGTTTATACTAAAGACGTCCTATTAGCTGTTTCCATCCACCTATTTTATGCACATTTTAAACTGTCAATTAAAAAATGCTTGATGGAAATGCCAAGATGCACTTAAAATTTAAAATGTGCATAAAAAGATCTAATGTGCGCAGCTAAAAAGGATAAACTTTTGATCTGATGAGACAAAATGTGCATAAATTACAATAAAAACAACATGTTTGCAGAATAAATTCATGATAACAGAAATAGCTGTGATGGGAAGGACAAACCAACTGAGCGAACACATTGCAGTACCCTAAATTTAAGTTTAAAATAGCCCTATAAATTATATAATTCCAATTAATCAGTATAAGAAAAATATTCATACATTTTCTTTCGGCTTAGTCTCTCGTTTATCAGAGGTTTCCACAGCGGAATGAACCGCCAACTATTCCAGCATATGTTTTACACAGCGGATGCCCTTCCAGCTGAACCCAGCACTGGGAAACACACTCATTCACACACACACTCATACTCTATAGCCAATTTAGTTCATCAATTCCCCTATAGCGCATGTGTTTGGACTGTGGGGGAAACCGGAGCACCTGGAGGAAACCCACGCCAACATGGGGAGAACGTGCAAACTCCACACAGAAATGCCAACTGACCAGCCGGGACTAGAACCAGCGACCTTCTTGCTTTGAGGCAACAGTTCTAACCACTGAGCCACCGTGCTGCCGTAAGATAAAAAAATATTAGAAATTAGAATTAAAACATGCAACGAAGAAAATCTGGAAAGGAAAAAAATTAAATATGTTACTTCAAAAACAGTAAACTCACTGAAAAAAAACCCTCTCAAATTCAATTCAAAATTCAGTTCAAAATTAAAACTATTATTCTATTTTCTATACATTGTAAAACATTGTTTTGGCCGTTTCAAAAATCTCGTAGCCAAAGTCTGTCATAACAGTGGTTCAGTATTATTATATTACTATTACCTCCAGAACTGTCTTAAGCATCTGTCTGCGCTCCCAAAGAGCATCTCACGCCTCCAAAAGCCATTGCACTGCGTTCATTGCCTTTTGTCTTCTAATGGCCTGTTTCCACTTAGTGGTATGGTTCGGTACACTTTTATGCTCATTTCCACTGTCAAAAGGTACCAAAAAGCGAACCGTACTGTATCACTTTTTGGGTACCTTTTTGCCTACAACAAAAGGGTACAATCAGAATCAGAATCAGTTTTATTGCCAAGTGTGCTTCACGCACACAAGTAATTTGGTTTGGCAACAGAAGCTTCCAGTGTACATAAAGTGACGAGTGACAACACAAAATTAAATACAAGAAAGAAAAGGCAATAAACATTAAACAGAGATGCAGTTAGTCAAAAAGATCTGGATGATGAGTTGTATGTACAGATATGCTGTAAATATACTGGTTATAAGGTGCTGTGTACAAGTGGTTATGAGAAAGTATTGCACGTTTATTGCACAGTAGGGGAATATTTAACTGTTCATGAGGTAGATGGCCTGAGGAAAGAAACTTTTCCTGTGTCTATCTGTTTTTGTGCTTGGTGCTCTGTAGCGCCGACCAGACGCTAACAGTTCGAACAGGTAGTGTGCTGGGTGTGAGGCGTCCAGAGTGATTTTACAAGCCCTTTTACTCACTCTGGAAGAGTACAGTTCTTGAAGTGTGGGAAGGGTAGTGCCAGTGATTCGTTCAGCAGTCCAGACTATTTGCTGTAGTCTATGGAGGTCGGTTTTGGCAGCTGAGCTGAACCAGACGGTGATTGAAGTGCAGAGGATGGATTGGATGACAGCTGAGTAGAACTGTACGAGCAGCTCCTGTGGCAGGTTGAACTTCCTCAGCTGACGAAGGAAGTACAGTCTCTGCTGGGCTTTCTTTACAATGGAGTCAATGTGAATGTAAATGTCCCATCAGATCCTGAGAGATGGTAGTGCCCAGGAACCTGAATGACTCTACTGCAGCCACAGTGCTGTTCATGATGGTGAGTGAGGGGAGAGCAGGGGGGTTTCTCCTAAAGTCCACTTTCATCTCCACTGTTTTGATCGTGTTCAGCTCCAGGTTGTATCTGCGCCATAAAGCCAGCCGCTCCACCTCCTGTCTGTATGCAGGAGGTGAAAAAAAGGTGGAGCTACACAAGAAGCTGAACGATATTGGTTTAAATAGAAGCATCACTAGCACGTACACAAGCCAGAAGAATAAATACTGTGCATCTATATTTGAAATAAACTTTTTGAGCTGATGATAATAGCATGTATGTGATTATTAATGTACTTCAGAAAGGGACAAATGCGAGAGTGCAGTGCGAAAAAACAAATGAGAAGCCTGAAAAACAAAAACAAAGGAGCAAATGATTTTTTTCATCAACCTAAAAGATAAACAAACTGCCATGTTTAACTATTATCATCACATTTTGGACTATTATGAACTCAATGATGGAATTACTTATTTGTAAAAAAAAATCTGTAATTTTACGGTTTATTTCCGGCAGCTGGGGTGCCGGAAATAAACAGTAAAATAACGGCCATTAAATTACAAGAATTAACTTACATTTAAATTTCTGGTAAATTTTTGTAATTCAACCTCTTATTTTACAGTAAATTTCTGTAATTTAACAGCCGTTATTTTACGGTTTATTTCCGGCACCCCAGCTGTCATAAATAAACTGTAAAATTTGAGATTTTTTTACAGTGTGGTGAAGAATGAAGATGAGAGGTTTGTGCTGACTGTATATGTTTGGTATTGTTTTTGAACCCAAATAAGGCCTAAATGTAAGTTTTGGGTATGTTTTTTGTAATTGGTACTGTATCAGAGTCTGTATGGGGCTGTATGTGTTCAAATATTTAGCTTTTATATATTTTTTGATATAATCGCAGATGTTACAGTAGAATATTTCACATTATCATTGATCTGCAGCTATAATCAAAACCTGTTCATAGAAGGGTTAGTAATGAAGCGTTGAGACTGGATGTCTGTACCTGCGAGTACTTTGTGACGTCTCTGAGTGTGCGGCATTAATTAATGAGAAAAACTTGGTTCAAACCAATCAGCACGCTCTATTGTGTATGCGGCGCAACTTCATTAATATGCATGATAGCTTCGAAGACTGTTTACCTGTTACAGTGTTCAGACGACAGAGAGACGCCATGTTGTGTTGCCAAAACAAATGAAAGAACAGGAATTTGGAGACATGGTCGTCAGTGTTGCGTTTATTAATGTGCTGCAACAAAGGTTTTGTTTTCATTTCCCGCTATGAGAGTGCAGCTGGACTCACGTGTGGATAACAGTGCACACAACAAACGACAGAAATGCGTTTGTAAGGAACATTTTTTACCCGAGAGCTTTTCACATCTGGAAATGATGCAATCCAAATTCGCCGCTCATCTCCTTTTAAAAAAGACACAGTTACAGTTTGTGTTATTGTCCTGTGGCTACAGATTTGGTAAGTGTGTGTGATCAGTGCCCTTTGTTTGTTTATTCAGATGGCAAGGTTAGTTTGTATCGTCAGCAGTGCTCTTTCAGTTTTTAAAGACATACCATAGTCAAAATGATTTAGTAAGTTTACAGTATGTTAATATCACTAAAATATTATAGTACAATATTATAGACTGAAAGGTCCGCTGTAAATGCTGCTCTCCGAATGTAAACGTGAACTCCGCAATCAAACTATTACCGCCGTGTAGGATTTTCGCTGCATTTTGTGACAGGATAGTCTATACACACACGGCTTTCTGACGCTACCTACCGAGTGCATCTAAGTTAGAGAAATGCAGAGGATTTTTTTCTCACTTTCGCCGTGTGGTATCAGCAGTTCCTCTCGTTTGTCATGGGGGACATGCAGGAAATGTTCCTGATTAAAAAGTCAAAGTGCCAAACTGCAGTTAAAGTGGACAAATTAATAATTTGGCAAATAATTGGATTACTGATGTCCATGTAAACACAGTCACTGTCTTTCTCCCCTGTGTCTGTGTGTTTGTTTTACCTCTGTGAAAATCAGCACGTGCCCAAATGGAAACTCCCATATTTGCAAAACCTTCCCTCTTTCCTTCCCCCGACACTACCACCTAAACAGAGCTTTAAAGATTGAGGAGAGACTTGTGGTCACTGTTTTGAGTTATCCAGAGCTCTATGACTATTTCGGCTTAGTCCCTTTATTAATCTGTAGTCGCCACAGCGGAATGAACCGCCAACTTTTCCAGCACATTTACACAGCAGATGCCATTCCAGCTGCAACCTATCTTTGGGAAACATCCATACACTCTCATTCACACTCATACACTACGGACAAATTTTACCTTACCCAATTCACCTGTACTGCATGTCTTTGGACTGTGGGGGAAACCAAAGCACCCAGAGGAAACCCACGCGAACGCGGGGAGAAAATGCAAACTCCACACAGAAATGCCAACTGACCCAGCCGAGGCTCGAACCAGTGAGCTTCTTGCTGTGAGGCGACAGCAGTACCTACTGCACCACCGTGTCACCCTGTCACAATATTATAAAATATTTAAATTATAACAATATCAACAGCTGTGTCAGTCATTGCCGAGCAACATAAAGAAGCACACTGCACTTATTTTTTTCTTGTCAACAAAGATAGAAAAAACGCGTTCGGTGTGATCGGCCCCTTATTATAGAAGAAAAAAGGCCCACAGTGGCTTTTTCTTTCAAGGAAATTACATTTTTCTTTTTGATATTTGGCACTAGTTTACCAGGAAGTGACTATTTTGTTCTCTTCAACTGACTGAATGGAAACGGTGCTTTATTCACAAATGGTTTATGAAATATCCCAGATTTGCATCTACGCTTGATCCACATCTTTGAATGGAAACATGGCTATGCTTTGAATGTGGGTTGTACGTTTGGATCAGAAAGTGTTTTTGACTTTATTTACACCAGTTTTTGCGCTATCCAGTTGTGTTTAAATCACATGGTGTTAGTACCAGGTGTAAACTAGGCTGTGTGTCTGGGATCCACTAACTGAATCCCAGCAGGACGGTTCCAGACACAATCCTGCCGGAGCCGCATCTGGCCTCCATGCACAAGTCTGCGAGTCTGAGGACATGTGCTACGATTATTTTCCTCCACCCCCCTCCTCTCAGCGCCTAAGAAAACGCCACAAATGAAGATCGCTGTGTCACGGAACTTTACATTTCATCGAGTTAAGCTAGCCTTTGTGAGTGTGTGTGTGTTTGTGTGTGTTTTTCTCTTGGAAAGCGTTTTGTGCCTGCTGACAGATTTGTGACGGTGTTTTTTAATGTTATACATTTAAGAGTTCTCGATGACTTTTGGAGATGTAAAAATTTGACGGCACATCTGTAAACACTTTCAGTGGTTGGGAAAACAGCTTTGTTTCACCACTATGGAATGTGTTCACTTCCCTCTCGTTTGCACAGAGCCGACAGACACCTTCAAATAATCACGATTACCATTCGCCCCTGCGACGAAACCCTCATGAAAACACTTGATGACAGGGATGAGCACCGTACAGGAGGTCTGCCTCATTCAGGACTCATTAACTCACATCACTTCCCCGTGAATCACAGGAGTAAATAATGATCTGATCTCCATATGACTCTCTGAGACATCAGTCTGAGTTTCAGATACATGATAAGCGAGTGACAGGCAGTCTGTCTGTGGACTGATAGATGGCTCTTTCTGAGACTGTCGGCTGTGTCCCGGTGCCAGGGTCGTCTGATTTAGGATTGTTGGCACAGGCTCATGTTGATGGAAAAAAGCCTCTGGTTCTGAACAGAGTCGTA
>CAIGQZ010034990.1:6075381-6088448 GCA_903798205.1 Danio tinwini | reverse complement strand
ACACACACACACACACACACACACACACACACACACACACACACACAGACAGAGAGAGAGAGAGAGAACAGCGCACTCCCTTCAGATCATCAACACGCACGATCGAATCAAATTTGCTTAAACTAAGCGTTTTAAAGTATGGCTTTATTTCTCAATCAAGGATTCTGACACATCAACGTGAAGCAGACGCTTTACAAAAGTTGATCACGTCGCCCTCAACCCGAAAGTGAAATAGAAACTTACCGGTTTGCAGTTAAAAGTAAGGACCGGGAGGGAGGGGGTGGGTGTTGCGGATGAAAGTGAGGAGGTCGCCTCTATGGGCGCGCCGGCCCTGAACACACGTCGACCACAACAGGAAATGAAAAAAAAAACTGCAACTGCGATAAATGCGTTAATTTTTTTTAACACGTTAAATATATCAAATTAATCATGTGCGTTAACGCGCTAATATTGACAGCCCTAATATATATATATATATATAGTTAGGGCGGCACGGTGGCTTAGTGGTTAGCACTGTCGCCTCACAGCAAGAAGGTCACTGGTTCAAGTCCTGGCTGAGCCAGTTGGAATTTCTGTGTAGAGTTTGCCCCGTGTTGCCTCATGTTGTACCCATGCTTCGGTTTCCCCCACAGTCCAAACACATGCTCTAAAGGTGAATTGCATGAACTAAACTGGCCATAGTGTGCATGAGTGTGAGTGTGAGAGTGACTGGGTGTTTCCCAGTATTGGGTTGCGGCTGGATAAGCATCCGCTGCTTAAAACATATGTTAGAAAAGTTTGTGGTTCATTCCGCTATGTCGACCCCTGATAAATAAGGGACTACGCCAAAAGAAAATGAATGAATGAATATTTACAGTTCATCTAAGGATTAAAATTTATAAAACTAATAATAACAAAAATCATAAAATCAGATATAATAAAAGAACCATGTAATCAATGTGACCAGTGGCATGTAAGTAATATTTAAAAAGTTCACTACTGTTAATTGGAATGGTTTATAATCAAATAAATAGTGAAATGTAACTAGAATACACAGAACTGCTTTAACACAAACCAAACACACACTGACATTTGAGGATTTCCTAAGAGGCTCAGAGTTCATGAGGGGTTAAAACGCCCTGAAAATGACAGCAGCTTCTGCCAGCAGAGTTATGAAATTGCACATACAGTACAAATGAAATCTCTTGTTCATTCTCTGGCGACATTCAGAAACATGGGAACTGAATGTTTCTGGATCCTCCGACCGACCGATCGTCTGTTTCACTGTTCACTTTCAATACACTGCTCAGGAAATGAAGAATAAATGCTCTTTCCTTGCTGACCACGACTTCATTTTCTCTCTTTTTTCGTTTCTTCTTTTTTTTAAAAGAGGAAAAATCCACCCTGGCTGCTTCTCTGGGAACGTCTGTATTTTCCACACACACTGCAGCTCAATGAAGGAAAATGACTTTGTTTGTATGTCTTAAATAAGACTTCTGTATTACTAATCTGGATTACAAACAAAGTTACACCAAGCTGCAGAATTAGTCTATAAGTGACCTCTACTGCCCACATGAAACAATACTATAGTAATTTAGAGTAAATACTATAGTGTGTTTAAACAATAATAGAGTAGTAAAGCATATTATACTGTATATAGTATAGAATTTTCAGCTCTTTGTTACGGTGGCGGATCTAGGAATTTTTTAAGGCAGGGGACAAGGTGGGGCCACAGTTTACTGTGGGGGGCCAATTTATTCAATTGGTGCTTGCACTATATGTTTAGAACATATAACTATTTTTGTTCAATTAAAATACAGTATATATTACTATATATAGGCCTATCATATCTTTTCAGGGGTTAATTTTACATCTGCAAATAACAGAGATATCAGAAATCATAATTTTACCTGCAGTGTTTCTGTGAGAAACATGGGGTTAGTTTACACTGCCCATATTAGCAGTCAGAAACAACATATTCATCTATATCATACACTCCAAGATCCCTTTAAGTGTACAAGAGAAGTTGCGCATGTCTTTGAGCAAGATTGTAGGTTTTATCATTATTTTTTATTTATTTTTTAACAAGCTGATTCTCACGACAAACAAATATTTCCCCCCTAGCATTCATTAGATGAAAAATAAAATAAAAAATGCTTGCATAATCTAAAGAAGCTGTTTAGTTTTATCCTAAGCACTCAAGCTATGTTCAATTCCACATACTAAAAAGTAACTACTGCATGTTAGAGCTGGTGCATTTTGGTACATTTTTTGTTTTTTGTAGTGCGCAGTGAAAGCAAAAGACAGACAGTGGTGTCCCTCCAGAAATGTCAGATGTTGTTGGTTCTGTATGCACAGACTCTTTATTCGAGGGCATTCATCTATCTTTGCAAGATATTGACACACATTTTAAACTGACTGAACACTTAAGAAATGAACACTATCCCTGTAAACTCTCACAATGTTTATAAGTTTAAAGTTACAAAATAAATACACTGTATATCACAAATGCGCAGACACACATTGTTTGTATACATGGTTTACAGGGACTCTCCAAATGCATAATGTATTTAATACAGTAAACAACACTTCTAATATGACCCTACTCCAAGAAACCTGTGGCAGACTCTGAATTTCAGAAGAAGGGGGAGAAATTATTATAGCATTAAAGGGAAAATTCACCCAAAACTGAAAATTGTCATCATTTACTCCCTCAGCCTTCACTTGTTTCAAGCATGTTTGACTTTCTTTCTTCTGTTGAACACAAAAAAAAATATTTTAAAGCAAGATGGAAACCTGTAACCATTGACTTCTATAGTATTTGTTTTTCCTACTAAGTCAATGGTTACAGGTTTTCAGCTTTCTTCAAAGAATCTTCTTTTGTTTTCAACAGTAGAAAGACACTTGATTAAATTGGAGTTACTTTTCATTTTAGGATAACTATCCCTTTAAATAAAAAAAAAATTGTCAGTTAGTTCACTTTGTTCTCTAATAAAGTTTTTGCATAAACTGGATATAGGGTTGATATTAGTTCGCCAAACTGAAATAACTTTAACTCTGTATTCTGGCTTAGTCTCTGACTGTGAAGAACATGTTTAAATGTGTTAAGTCCTAACCTGATGCACAGCTATCATGGTAAATGTCATGCATGATGCAGCTATTTAAAAAATAAAAAAGTTGGATTTTTTAAACGACATTGTTATAAATATCAGGTCACGTTCAACAAATAATGTCCGTCTTTTTGACAGATTTGCTCCCACAATTGTTCTGTAACCTTCTTATAGTGATAAAAAGCACAGTAATTTTAAACAGAAAGTGTCCGTGTTGGATTGTAAATGCCGTCTTTGCTTTCACTATCGATTTCGCCATGAAGTGCACCTTTACTGTTGACATAACAGCTCAAAATGGTAATTTATGAGCTGAATCGCAGAAAATAAACCTTGTGACTCTGGTCAATGAATAGCATGTTTAATCTACTCGCATATAAACTGTACTTATCCAGAGCGAGCAGAAGGGCTGCCAAAATCACTCTGGACTCCTCACACCCAGCACACTGCCTCTTTGAACTTTCTGGTCGACACTACAGAGCACTGCGCACCAGAACAGCCCGACACAGAAACAGTTTCTTCCCTCAGGCAATCCATCTCATGAACACTTGATGATAATAATTGTGGAACCAACATCACTACCTGCTATACACTTTTATACACACGTACACTTATTTAACAACACACTTTACATGCCAAATTGCACATAACAGCTGCACATATAATGTTGTATATAGTAATACACCTGTACATACACTTGTCAATTTGTATATTTGCATTCACTACTTTTAAAATATATTTATTACCTGTTTTTATTTTATTATTATTATTATTAATTTTTTTTTGTCCTGTCTCTGTAATTCTATTGCACTGTAGAAGCTCTGTCACGAAAACAAATTCCTCGTATGTGTGAACATACCTGGGAATAAAGCTCTTTCTGATTCTGATTCTGATATGACTATCAGTTTTGGTCCATTTGAAAACAATCCGCTTTAAAATTGAACCGTACAGCAAGCAACTTGGTGACAATTTTAACCCCTGTTTCAGAACAAGCCAGTCAATCTGCAGGGATGAAAACACTCATCATGCAAGAAAAATAGCTTTAGTAACAGGCATCACGGGCGTTCGACATGAATTAAAGCACATCTTTATGTCCGAGCTTTGATATAAATCAGCAATGACTTAGAGGAGAGGGGCACACCACCCCTAGGTCCGTCCCGGCTTTGTTAACGAATGCTGCAGCATAATGTAGTATTATTGATAAACTGTAATAAATACTGTAGTCTACCTTTGTTTTTGTGACAGTAAACTGTGGTGTGTTGTAGTATAATATACACTACTTGTAGAAAACTATAGGTGATGCACTACCTGACAAAAGTCTTGTCATCGATCCCAGTGATAAGAACCACAAAACATAACTTGACTTCTAGTTGATCATTCTGAAAAGAATGAAGAAAAGATTTTTTCCCATGAATCATCTGTTGAACTGCATCCCAATCATCACAAATACTGCAGAAGACCTACTGGAACCCGCATGGACCCAATATTCTCACAGAAATCAGTCAAGTTTGGTGAAGGAAAAATCATGGTTTGGGCTTACATTCAGTATAGGGAAGTAAGAGAGATCTACAGAGTGGATGGCAACATCAACAGCCTGAGGTGTCAAGACATTTGTGCTGCCCATTATTACAAAACACAGGAGAGGGCAAAATCTTCAGCAGGATAGCGCTCCTTCTCATACTTCAGCCTCCACATCAAGGTTCCTGATAGCAAAAAGGTCAAGGTGCTGCAGGACTGGCCAGCCCAGTGACCAGTTGTGAACATTATTGAGCATGTCTGGGGTAAGATTGAGGAGGAGGCATTGAAGATGAATCCAAAGAGTCTTGATAAACTCTGGGAGTCCTGCAAGAACACTTTCTTTGCCATTCCAGATCACTTTATTAATAAGTGATTTGAGTCATTGCAGAGATGTATGGATGCAGTCCTCTAAGCTCATGTATTTTGTATAAAGTATATCACTTTAAACAATTAAAAAAGTAACTTTTTCCAACTTTTCAAGGTTAAAAGTTGTTGGAAGAAAGATCAAGCTCTCATAATGCAATTCAAAAGCATAAATAAATGGGGGGGGGGGGATAAGAAACAAAAACATGAATCACAAAATATGGAAAATTGCTAATTTAAGGATATATTTTACAGTGTGCTAAAAACAGCATTCATGCATCTTGTGATAAGACATTCTTGCGTGTGTAAACACTCAAGCACTTACCTCTCATGCCATTTCTAATGAAAGCAACCACTCAATCTGACAAAAATCCAAACAACTGAGCTGTGTTTAGTGCCAGGTGTAAACAGTCATCTGTCTCAGCTGACATGTGATCCCATCAGCACAGACACATGTGTAACTAACACCTATATTGTAACATTAGGCTGTTATTGGCCTGTTTTGATAGTCATGTTCAAAATAAATCTGGAAAACGCAGTTTTAAATGGTCCTATTACATATAGTTTTGTTCACTGGTCAGATAACATACAGATGAAGTCAAAATTATTCATCCTCCTATGAATAAATTTTTGTTTTCAAATATCTCCCAAAGGATTAAGAGGAAGGAATTTTTCACAATATGTCCTATAATATTTTTTCTTCCAGAGAAAGTCTTATTTGTTTTATTTCAGTTTTTATTTGTCTAAAAAACAATTTAAAGGTGCAGTAGGTGATCTGCCTAAATGCTAACTGGTTAACATAATATCTTTCAAATACAATCCCTTCCCTGCCGTCCAAAGCCACGCCTTCTGAAATAGTTAACACACGCATTAAAGATGACAGAGACCCACTAGATCATGTCATTCACCAGTTAGAAAACTTTAGAGTACTTTATAATACTACAATTCTGAATGTTTTATATCTAGCAAGTTTTCAGTTGCGTAGCAAGCAAAAGAAGCTTTTTAAGTAACAGAGCTCTGCAGGTCAGGGTCAATGGTATACTCGCTGATGTTAGATATAGTAATACAGGAGTGCCACAAGGGTGTGTTTCATCGCCTGTGCTTTTTGCTTTGTACACGACTGATTGCAGGAGCACACATTTTAATAATTATATTGTGAAATATGCTGATGATACTGCCATTTTAAGTCTTTTACACAAATACATGGACTTATCGTCTTACCACAGTGAAGTCGATCATTTCATTCAGTGGAGTGATTAGAACTGCCTTGTGCGAAATGTAAAAAAAACTAAAGACATGGTCCTTGACCCAAGAAGCGTATCTGAACATAGGCCTGTGATCATTAAAGACACTGTGATACAGCAAGTTACATCTTACAGATACCTGGGGTTCTATATAGACAGTTTTTTGTTGGAGAACACACATTGACAACTTGTGCACACAACTACAACAGAGGCTTTATTTTTTAAGAAGCCTGAGATTGTATTTGGTGGATAGCAATATCATGCTTGTTTTTTTATCGAGCTATGTTTGAAAGTTTTGTTCGCTATGGAATCAGTCTGGTTTGGAAATCTGTCTGTTCAATTGAAAAATAAATTGGTTCATATTCAAAAAAACTGCTATGAAAATCATAGGAGTAAAACAATACGAGCCCATACAGACTCTATATGAACAGGCAGTCATGAGAAGAGCAATAAACATTAGTGCTGACCCCAAACATCCTCTTTCTAGTGAATATAAGGCCCCGTTTACACTAGTACGTTTTAGTTTTAAAACGGCGTTTTAGAATGAAAATGATCCGCATCCACACTAGCGTTTCACCCAGCGTTTCTGAACAGCTCTCCGTCTACACTAAAACAGTGAAGACGCACATCTCGTGACCACACACACACTCTCTGGCATGCACTGCAGCGTGCTTTGAGTACATACCCATATGAGCGCTGTCCTCGTCAGACTGTTCATCACGGATCTCCCGCTGGATCTAATCTCACTATATTTGTTAAACGTGATATTTAATTCATCTTGTTGTCTATATCTAACGACATATTCCCTGACTTTGGTCTTTTGAATCTATTACTTGTTCTCAGGTAACGTGTTTTGGCTGATAAGTTAGGTTAATATCCTAATTAATGTAACCGCGGACACCACATCTGACTAATTGCTTGCCTTTATTGTCTCTATTGTATAAACTTATTGTGCATTATACTTTTATAATGGCCTTTATTATTTATTAAAACTGATATTCAATGAAAGAGAGGGTATGTTTCGTATTTTTAATGAAAATGAAAGGAGGCAGTAATGTTATAGGCTCTGTTTTTGTTATAAATATGCATGAAGATGACTCTTATATTATGCAGCTACACGACGCCTCAACATTTTTTGATGTCTGTTAGGTTTCTAATATCAAAATGAAAATAGGCAGTTCCTTACATCATGTTTTCATTTTATTGTTAAGAAAGTGAAACAGCATAGCCAGGGTGATGTGAATGACTTTTAAAAGTTTCATGTACACACTAGGGAGTTTGTTTTCCATATCAAACTTGCGCAGTCTGAACTTACAAGGAGACTGTCACTGAACTGTGGGAAGGCTACTTAATATTGAGGAAAAGCCCCAATCAGATAGGCGTATGTCTGCAGCCCCGCCTCCGTTTTCAGATGTCTCAGTTTTCCCCCATCTACAATGAAAACGGCCTGTCCATCGTTTCCAAAACGCTCCGTTTTTGGGGCTCGAAAACTCCGGCGTAGTGTGGACAGATGGCTTAACCTTAGCAAAACGTATGCGTTTTAAAACTAAAACGTATTAGAGTAAATGGGGCCTAAGATGTTACCATCAGGAAAAAGACTGTGAATGCCAATGTGTAAGACCAATAGACTGAAGCTTTCATTTGTTCCTACCTCGATAAAACTGTTGAACTCTACCAAGAACAATGCACCTGTAGTACATTGATTGTGTACTGTGTAGTACATTAATTGTGTAGTTTTATATATTTTATATTTATATACAGTCTTTATTTTGTAAACAAACTGTTATTTTTGTTCTTAACTGTTCTGTTTGTTTTATTTTGTTGTGTGTTTAGAGCAACATTGTAGTACCTTCTCGCCCAGGACAAATTTCCTCTCGGGGATAAATAAAGTTTACCCTTACCTTACC
Source organism: Danio tinwini (assembly GCA_903798205.1). NCBI lineage: Eukaryota > Metazoa > Chordata > Actinopteri > Cypriniformes > Danionidae > Danio > Danio tinwini. The sequence goes on along the minus strand of CAIGQZ010034990.1, from coordinate 6,080,330 downwards.
CTTAAAGGGCACCTATGGTGAAAAATCTACTTTTCAAGCTGTTTGGACAGACATATGTGTAGGTATAGTGTATAGATCGTCATATTAGGGTGATATAAACACACTCGGTCCTTTTTTTTCAATTTAACAACATAAAAACGGTGGACCAATTGGAGCTGTTTTGAGATCGATCGCAACTTGACGTAGGAGTGCGGTCCCCCCGCCCACCAATATTGATTGACAGATGTGCATTACCATCTCCTCAGTATGTTGTTTCACGTCCGCCATTTTCAGCGTGAGTCAAAGCGACGTCACCAAAGAAACACTCTGCTCTATTTTTAGATGTAAGGCTCATGGGCTCAACATTCACCACGTTATCGCTCTCCTCCACGCCAGTGTTTGTGCGTTTTGGTGGGTTTGCATACATGTGTACTTTTCATTGCGTCTTCCTTAAACTTCAGCGGTTTGCATTTCCCGCGGTCACAGAAGCTCCCTGTCATCTTAACTAGGTGCAGCTGGAAAGTGTGAGTGCGCTGCCTCACGTGCGCGTCCCTCCATTGAAAATAACGAACTAACGATGCGCAGCGCCATGCATTTCGCGTTGTCGAGGGTGAAAGTGACGACCGTGGCGTTTGCTCACTATTCTGCCGCCTAGGTTGCCTCTATAGACGCGCTGCGCTGCTCAGGACACTGTTCATATTTCTGCCGTGCCACAGAGCGTTATCTGAATAGTTTCATTTTAAATAACAAGCGAATGTGCGCATCTTGTGTGCCGCGTCGTGGCTCTGAGCGACGCATCTGGTGTATGACGCCCTTTAGTTATAGCCTCAAGCAGGTCCTACACCAGAAGCGCCACTCGGCGACACTCAGCGTCGCGCCACGCAGCAGCATGCATTTCTGAATTCTAAACATAAGTTTCTATCGGGTGACACACCGGCGCTGCAATTGTGCGATACTTTCAACTGTCATGTGCTCGCCGTGTCCCGGTGCATCCGGTGTGTGATGCCCTTCAGTCACAGTTAATTCACTGTGCTTTATTAGTCTCGGTGTAGGCTACAAGTTCGGAGCTTTAAACTAGCACACAGCTGGCTGTAAAACTATACAAAGACACATGATTCTGTACTCTCTGCTTGGTCTTTGTCTGAGTCCTACATGTACGTCTGAATGCTGGTACTCTCATGTTGCTTCTCTCTGTCTGCCTGTCTATTGCAATACACACAGCGAGGGAGCTCTTGGCTCCGCCCCCTTGTTAAGTTGGGCGGGAAGTCGAAACTAATTTTCATGTGAAGCAACATGCCCCTAAAACGACGAACTGTGTACACGCCCCCAAAATGACACTTTTTAACACATCATAATAAAAAAATCTGAATTGTGTTTTGAACTGAACCTAAACTGGCACACTCAGAAGAACCATAATATTAATATTACCTCTTAAAAAAGGGTTAAAATAGGTGCCCTTTAAAACCTGTCATAATGTGCAATATTTCATGCATGTAAGGATTGCGGGTCTCACTTTCTCACGTTCTTTGTCCTAAAGCCACTACTGTATGCTTAGTAGTTGGCGGCAGGGTGCAGGAATTACACTTATTACTAAGGCATACTTACATGCTATTTCAGAGCGAATAATCAGAGTAGCGGTAAAAATTTAGTGAGCGCGTCACAGGCTGTCATTGTTCAAAACTGAACCATTGTGACTATAAAAGCAACTTCAGCTCAGTAAAGCAGGCTAGCCGGAATAGCACTATTTACTAATGTTTTGTTGTTAAACTAAATACAAATCTACATTATCGATGCTGTAAAAGGTCCTCTATGAAACAGAAAATAGTCCCATCAAGCTTTCACTGGAAGATTTCAGTGGCTGAACGACACTTCTATTTATATAACCCATTCGTAAAAACACAATCTACATCAGTTTTGCGTAACTAAAATATTTTTAAAACAGAACATTACCTGTCTAAAAGAAATACTTCAGCCATGGTGTCAACCTTCCTCCAGCGTGCAAAACTAACTCCAATATTGATTCAGGATTTTAAAAAGTTTAGATTGTTTTAACTGCTGTTACTCTCTCTCTTGTGTCCACGTGACTGCGGCCCGCGTGAACGTGCATCCATGGATCTGCGTGATCAGGGGTGCGCAGTTGTACAAATCTAGATTTGTTGACAGACAGTTTGGGCTACTTATCAGATTTATGGGTATTATCGGCCTGACAAATTTTAATTGGATGAACTTTTTTTTTTTGTTTTATGCTTCACCCAGAATATAAAAATACTGTCGGTGGGCATAGATTATTTATTTTTATTTAGATTAATCTTACTGTAATCTTGGAATTATTCTAGATTAATCTAGATTAAAATGGCTGATTTGAATTCTGCCGAAAACATTCAGGATATGCGTGCTACCCAAATAATGACTAAAAGTAAGTCTTTGAGAACGGGTTTCTCAAGCCAGGTGGCGCATTAGACCAGGGGCTCATCTGCTGTTTCCAAAATGCATCACAAACTGCTTGAGAAACTGTTCTACTATGATAATTGGTGATGAAAATAAATGATGTTCAATAAGATGTACTTGTGTTTACTAACTGTTTATTCAGTTCAACATGACCTGTAGGCCTACATAAGCTCCAAACAGCGGTTTTTGATGACCTTAATCTGACTAAAGTCATAACTGAACTAAACAGAAATGGAGTTAAGATGTGGAGTATGCAGATATTAGTGGCATTACTGAAGTAAACACCGCAATCAAACTATTACCGTCATGTAGGATTCGCCATATTTTCCGACAAGATCCACACACGTGGCTGTCAGTAAAGGACCACACACTCACACACATGCATACACACACACACACACGTCGCGAAATACGGTAGTTTTTTCTTTCCATTTGGTGTGCGTTATTAAAATCTATAAATCACAGGAGGGTGAATAATTCTGACTTCAACTGTATAGTATAATACAAACTTAGATAAAAATAAGGGGATAAATGATCGTTGTTATAATATCACTAGGAAACATTGTGGCCAATCAAACTCTGCATATTAATGATCCCTTGTGCATCATTACAGTCATTGTTTTGTTCCGATTGGCCTGATTTTGACCGAGATTATACATTTTGACTGGATTACGCTCATTTCAATCTAATTATTCAGCTATTTTCATTCTATATCACCTTTAAATACATAAAACAATAGTTTTTATTCAGCTAAAATATATTTCCTAATTTGGTCAGGCCAAAACCCTGGTAAAAAAAAACACTTGTACTAGCTACTGAAAGAATTGCAGCTGCATTGGATTCAAACTTATAAAGTAAAAGATTTCATAACCATTATTAATGAAATAGACCTTTTCCTTGTTATGGTACGCTATTTGATAAAGCATCTCATTCTCATCTTTCCAATCCACATATTTCCAGCTAATGGAGGAAAATATCACTCCATAAATCCCTAATATCCTCACTTAAAATAAAAAATAATACACTAAATTTCTTTTTCATAAAAGCCTTTCTACAGGGAGCGAGCTGACTCATTAGTTGGGCTCATCTGGGATTTGAAAACATCACATTTACAGAAGCCCTGAAGGGTTTTATTTCTGCTAATGGATTAGAGGTTTCCTTGGAAAGGAGATGGACATTTCTTTCTTTTGTAATTATTAAATTTCCAGAAGATCTGCCAGTGTGTGTTATCAGCTCTGAAGGAAATATGGAGAACACTTGAAGATTGACATAAATGATTTGTTATTTTGTGCATATTCACACAGTGTATATGTACAGACATCGGAATTAAAGGGACAGTTCACTCCAAAATGAAAATCTCCTCAGCATTTATGCAATTATCAGGTGGTTCTACACTTTTATGAATTATTTTTGGTAACACTTTATTTTGATGGTCCATTTGAGTATTAGTAGTCTGTCTGCTTAATATCTGTCGATACTGACATTTAACAGTCCTTCAACAGACATTTAACTGACTATAAGAAACTTTGCAAGTACATGTCAACTTACACTAACCCCAACCCTAACCCCTACCTAACAGTCTACTTATAATCTAATGAGAATTAATTGACATGTAGATGCAATGTAACTTAAATTCAACAAACGGACCATCAAAATAAAGTGTGACCTTATTTTTTTCTGTTAAACACAAAACAATATATTCTGAATAAAATATACGGTAACAAAACTGCGTTTGGTTTAGTTGCCAGAATATTTTTATTGTTAAAATATAGTAGAAATTGTCAAATATATTTTCTAATTTGCAGTAAATACTGCATTTTATTAATTTATACAGTGTTAATACATTGTCAGAAATAAAGATACAAGAGCTGTCACTGGGGTGGTGCCTTTTCGAAAGGTACATATTTGTAAGGGTATATATTGGTATCTCAAAGGTATATATTAGCACCTAAAAATTTTAAGAGGTACACTTTTGTACTTCTTAGGTACTAATATGTACCCTTGAGGTATTAATAATGACCCTTTAAGTACAGATATGTATCTTTCAGATATGTACACTAATGTGAATTATCTCTCATTGATGTAAATTTGACCTGGTTTGGCTTAATTTTGAGGAAAATAACTTGCATAACTTAAGAATGTAAAAACAAACAAACAAAAAAGCAAAAAGGAAGTCATGCAGGGAATTCTGGAAGTAATTTTATGGTTTTATTAAAGAAACTAGGTACTAGACTTTTACTGTAGCACTATTAGAGTTGTCTACCATTTAAAATCATGACCATTTTTTTAGAGGAATAAAACAAATACTAATGCAGTGGTAGTTTTTTCTAGACATTCAGCATTCGAAATATATTTATTTTAATAGAAGTAACAAATAGAAGTGAAAGAAGGAAGGAATAAATAAAAAATAAAGGAATAACTTGAGGAAAGAAAGGAAGACACTGAAGTAAGAAAAAAGAAAGAGCGAGATAAATTAAAGAAAGAAAAATAAATTAAAGAAAGAATGAAATTGAAGAAAGAAA
>CAIGQZ010034990.1:6008961-6029269 GCA_903798205.1 Danio tinwini | reverse complement strand
AGTATTCACAGCCTTTGCTCAATACTTTGTTGATGCACCTTTGGCAGCAATTACAGCCTCAAGTCTTTTTGAATATGATGCCACAAGCTTGGCACCATTTTTGCCCATTCCGCTTTGCAGTACCTCTCAAGCTCTATCAGGTTGGATTGGAAGTGACGGTGTACAGCCATTTTCATATCTCTGCAGAGATGTTCAATAGGATTTAGGTCTGGGCTCTGGCTGCGCCACACAAGGACATTCACCGAGTTGTTGTGAAGCCACTCCATTGATATTTTGGCGGTGTGCTTTGGGTCATTGTCCTGCTGGAAGATGAACCGCCACCCCAGTTTGAGTTCAAGAGCACTCTGCAGCAGGTTTTCTTTCAGGATGTCTCTGTACATTGCTGCATTCATCTTTCCTTCTATCCTGACTAGTCTTCCAGTTCCTGCTGCTGAAAAACATCCCCACATCTACCACCATGCTTCACTGTAGGGATGATATAAGCCTGGTGATGAGCGGTGCCTGGTTTTCTTCAAACATAACGTCTGGCATTCACTTCAAAGAGTTCAATTTTAGTCTAATCAGACCAGAGAATTTTGTTTCTTATGCTCTGAGAGTCCTTAGGATGCCTTTTGGCAAACTTCAGGCGGGGAGTGACTTCCGTCTGGCCACTCTACCATACAGGTCTGATTGGTGGATTGCTGAACAGATGGTTGTCCTTCTGTAAGGTTCTCTTCTCTCCACAGAAGAGCACTGGAGCTCAGACAGTGACCATCGGGTTATTGATCACCTCCCTGACTAAGGCCCTTCTCCCCCGATCACTCAGCTTGGATGGCCGGCCAGCTCTAGGAAGAGGTGGCTCTAGGTGGTTCCAAACATCTTCCACTTACGGATGATGAAGGCCACTGTGCTCATTGGTACTTTGAGAACAGCAGAAATTTTTCTGTATCCTTCCCCAGCCTTGTGTCTCGAGACAATCCTGTCTCGGAGGTCTACAGACAATTCCTTTGTCTTCATGCTTGGTTTGTGCTTTGACATGCACTGTCAACCCTGGGACCTTATATAGACAGGTGTATGCCTTTTCAAATCATGTCCAATCAACTGAATTTACAACAGTTGAACTCCAATTACGCTGCTAAAACATCAAGAATGATCAGTGGAAACAGAATGTACCTGAGCTCAATTTAGAACTTCACAGCATTATCATTATGGGGTATTGTGTGTAGAATTTAGCTGTAACATAAACAAATGTGGAAAAAGTGAAGACTGGTACAGTACGGTACGGTACGGGTGTGCACGGGTCACCTTTATCAGGCTTGCGTTTCCACTGCTAAAAGGGTACCAATAGTACTCTTTTGGTGGGCGTGGTATACGACAGAAAGTTGCAGTCGATGTCATTTTTGCTCGAGAAAATATCTACAGTAAAGCTGTACGGGTCGCTGACATATCATATGAGAAGCACTTCTCACAAAACAGATGCTTTACACACATAAATACTTCTGTATAAATGTTTATTACTAACTTTTCTATGAACACGAGTTAATAGTAACTGCAGATCAATGACAGTGCGAAATAGCCTAGTGTAACGTCTGTAATTATATTAAATAAATAAATAAATGCAACATATATGAACACATACAATCCATTACAGTCTCTGATATGTTACCACTTACAGAAAAACTACACACAGCATACATTTAGTCCTTATTTAGGTTCAAAACAGCAGGAAATAGAGCCCACAGTCAGAGCAAACCTCTCATTATTAAATCTGTCTTTAATCTTCAGCAGCTCGTGTAGCCTCTTGTTAGAAAGTAATTCCATAATTCTGAGTTCATAATAGTCCAAAAGGTGATAATAATAGTTAAACATGTCAGTTTGTTCACGTTTGCTAAAAAAATAATGTGCTCCGGCTTCTCCTCTTGTTTTTTTGCGCGTCACTCTCAAGTTTGTCACTTTCTGACAGGATCAGGTTTCAATAATCAAGCGCACGTTATTATCATCAGTTCAAAAAGTTATTTCAGATATAGACGCGCGGCGAGTGCAAGCAAGCAAGAAGCGAAACTGCTCGCTCTTCAGACTGGCTCATAAAAAACTACAGGGCACAGGGTAAAATCTGCTCTTCCTTTTTGGCTTTATGGCTGTTCATCAAGACGACGACAAGGTTTGTTTGAGCCCAGATTGAACAGGGCTCGTTATTACATGTTATTATATATATATATATAGTCTCTCGGCTGTGTATGAAAACATCACGGCTTCTTTGTTTTCATTCTGGCTTGTTGCATGAGCTCGTGATGTCTCTCTGTTAACCAATAGTGTTCAGCTGCGCATCTAGATCCGCCTTTTGGTACCCTTTCTCATGTTTGGTACCCTTTCGAAAGGATGCCGAAAAAGAGGTACAGTATGGTTCGACCAGTACAGTACTGTACCAGTCAGTGGAAATGAGCCATTATAGACTGAAGTAGTTTGAACAAGCAACAAAGGTCATTTTTTGAGTGTTTTTCTGTAATTTTGACATCATGCTCTGGCAAACATTCAATTCAATTCAAGTTTATTTGTATAGAGCTTTTCACAATAATTATTGCTTTAAAGCAGCTTTACAAAAGGTTTTTAAAAAAGAAATGTTTTCAGAAGACTGAAACTGAGAGAAAAATATGCATTTTTTTAACCAAAACATATTATTGTGGACATGGCGCTTGACTCACATTTTAACTGTAGAACAAACAACAAAGGTAAACTATGAGTAGAATATCACAGTCTTGATAGAACACTGCGTGGCAAATGTTTGCGAAAGAAATTGGAAAGCTATTCTGATGTTTGACAGATTCTCTCTGGATCTGCTGCTTTACTGAGGGCTTTATTGGTGGTGTCTGGATTCAAATGGTTTCTGTGAAAACCGTTTGAATGCTGAAATATTTTCCTGACAGCTGAGCTCTAAGGGTTGGATTGAGGGTTTATGGAGGCAAAACAAAAAAACAAGCTCAATGCAGCCAAAATGATTTATCCAATCAAAGCTCTGCCTGCAGACGCCAGGTCTGCGAGGAAAAATTAGCATCGGTCAGTGATTCTGATGGAAATGTGCCCAAAACCGCTGCTGGTAAAGGCTTCTGTTTGAGCTGTCGAAATTCAACAAACCTGGTGCCGTTATTTATCATCTGCTTTTTAAAGTGAATCCTCTACCCAGAAAGGCCTTTTTTGGGCTGATAAAATAATTCTGAGCAGCATGGGAAGCCTGTAAAACAGCATGCTGACTCACAAATGTCACCTCATTCAGTCTCACAAGTGGCTGAAAGCAGCAGTAACTCGCTTATACTGACGCCTGTCCTCTGTAACTGTTGACAGGTGTTTACTGCAATACACACACACAGGCGGATTCTACTAATAAGCAAGAAAGCAGCCATTTAGGGGCCCCAAAAAATCAGGGGGCCTCCAATAAATAATTAGAATATACGTAATACCTATAAATTATACATAACAATGTTTTCGATCATGTTTTGTATGGTGAGGGTCAAAAAAATCAACAATTTTTAACGTAATTATTACATATACACAAATCCGTCCCCCATCCCAAATCATGGCGCAGTCCAGCAGTCAAATCAGTTAAAGATAAAAAAAATTAGAGTTTATTATTTGTAGTTATGAATTCATTTTAGGAAAACAAATCATTTAAAATGTAGAGATTGTAATTGGATAAAACATAGGACAGGTGAGAGGAAAAACACCAATATAAATAAATAGAAAATAAATAAATGATATATGACTCACAGCAAGACTGTTGCTTGTTCGAGTCCCAGCTGTGCAGTACAAATACACTCACTGGCCACTTTATTAGGTACACTTTACTAGTACCGGGTTGGACCTTCTTTTGCCTTCAGAACTGCCTTAATCCTTTGTGGCATAGATTCAACAAGCTACTGGAAATATTCCTCAGAGATTTTGGTCCATATTGACATGAAAGCATCACACAGTTGCTGCAGATTTGTCACATCCATGATGCGAATCTCCCGTTTCACCACATCCCAAAGGTGCTCTATTGGATTAAGGTCTGGTGACTGTGGTGGCCATTTGAGTACAGTGAACAGACTGTATAGAGTACAGTCTGAGATGATTCGTGCTTTATGATGATGGTGCGTTATCCTGCTGGAAGTATCCATCAGAAGATGGGTACACTGTGGTCATAAAGGAATGGACACGGTCAGCAGCAATGGCTGTGGTGTCGACACAATGCTCAATTGGTACTAAAGTGCCTAAAGTGTCTAAGAAAACATCCCCCACACCATTACACCACCACCACCAGCCTGAACTGTTGATACAAGACAGGATAGATCCATGCTTTCATGTTGTTGAAACCAAATTTTCACCCTACCATCCGAATTTCGCAGCAGAAATCGAGACTCGTCAGACCAGGCAACGTCTTTTCAATCTTCTTTAATGCAGTTTTGGTGAGCCTGAGTGAATTGTAGTCTCAGTTTCCTTTTCTTGCCACAGCCATATCACCCTGCATCCCAAGACCGGTTACTCACTGAAGCTAAGCAGGGCTGAGCCTGGTCAGTACCTGGATGGGAGGCCACATGGGAAAACTAGGTTGCTGTTGGAAGTGGTGTTAGTGAGGCCAACAGGGGGCGTTCAACCTGCAGTCTGTGTGAGTCCTAATGCCCCAGTAAAAGTGAAGGGGACACTATTCTGTCAGTGGGCGCCGTCTTTTGGATGAGACGTTAAACTGAGGTCCTGACTCTCTGTGGTCATTATAAATCTCATGGCACTTCTCGTAAAGAGTAGGGGTGTAACTCCGGTGTCCTGGCCAAAGTCCCTCAACCAGCCCTTACGATCATGGCCTCCCAATCATCCCCATCCACTAAATTGGCTCTATCACTGTCTCTTCACTCCACCAGTAGCTGGTGTATGGTGAGCGTACTGGCGCCGTTGTCCTGTGGCTGCTGTTGCATCATCCAAGTGGATGCGGCACACTGGTGGTGGTGTGGAGAGACAAACCCCCGAATGATTGTGAAGTACTTTGGGTGTATGGCTATACACGATGAATGCACTATATAAATACACACATTACATTCCATTCTTAGCTGACAGGAGTGGCACCCGGTGTGGTCTTCTGCTGCTGTAGCCCATCCGCCTCAAAGTTGGATGTGTCCTGTGTTCAGAGATGCTCTTCTGCAGACCTTGGTTGTAACGAGAGGTTATTTGAGTTACTGTTGCCTTTCTATCAGCTGGAACCAGTCTGGCCATTCTCCTCTGACCTCTGGCATCATCAAGGCATTTGTGCCCACAGAACTGCCGTTCACTGGATATCTTCTCTTTTTGGGATCATTCTCTGTAAACCCTAGAGATGGTTGTGCATGAAAATCCCAGTAGATCAGCAGCTTCTGAAATACTAAGACCAGCCCGTCTGGCACTAACAACCATGCCACATTCAAAGTCACTTAAATCACCTTTATTCTCCATTATGATGCTCTGTTTGAACTGCAGAAGATGGTCATGACCATGTCTACATGCCTAAATGCATTGAGTTGCTGCCATGTGATTGGCTGATTAGAAATTTGCGTTACCGAGCAGTTGTACCTAATAAAGTGGCAGGAGAGTGTATATAACGTTAGACTAATATTAACAGTCTAGAAAATGTGATTATTAAAGTACATGTAATTAATTAATATTAATCAATAGTTATATGAATAGTTGCAAGCTTTAATACAATACACTTTAACAAGGACAGCTTAAAACAAGTAATAAATGTTGACTTAAATATTGCAACCTAGCATTTTTTGTGCGATAGTTATACAGTATAAGCACATAATGTTATGCAAAATGTGCATTTATCTGTCAAGGAATACAAAGTTAATAACTAAAATCCATTTATAGTTTTTTTTTCTTTCTAGGCAGCCTGACATAACACACAAGTCAAGAAAGTAATGTTTTTTAAAAAATCACTGTTTATGCTTTATTTGCCACACTAGACATCTCTAATGCAAATCATTGTATATGTTATATATAGTATATTTCAATCTGTGTGTTCTAGTTGTATACATTGGTTGACAAATGTATGGCATCATCTGGTTATTCTGTGCATAAGGAAAATCCACATAATACACACAGTAAAGATGGAAACCAGATCCGGGGGTGGGGGTGGGGGGGTTGTTCTCGATTTGACTTAGATTTACAATTAGAGACTTATGAAATCATTACGTCATAACCAAGGGACACGTTTAGGCTTATTTTCATTGAACATTTCATCACGATTTAGATACATGTAAATTTTGTTTGCTATTCATTTACTGTGAATAGTTATATTCTAGGGGAACGCGGGGCACAAAGTAACGCAGGGTTAAATGTAACATGGAGTTTTAAGGTATTTGCTCGGGGTTAACCATGGCATACTTCCGAGGTTTTCACCACAGTGTCGGCAGACGTCTTCCTGCCAATTATTGAACATTTTTGGCGAAATTTGGATGAGAAACACAGGAGAAACTATTTTTGCATATATATAAAACATATTTCTAAAGGTGCTGTTGACTTGAAATTTTCCCCCAATGTTGGTAACAACCAAAGAAATCCATAAATGCAAAGAAGACAAATCAAATTACTTTACAAATGAAGTTATGTGTAATAAAGTGAAATGACGCAGAGAAAAAGTATTGAACACATGAAGGAAGGCGTAAAAAGGCAGTGAAAGCCCTGACAGCAGCTGAAATCTCTCAGTAGTTCTTCAGCAACCCTCTTCCATTTGTCATTGTAAATGTATATTAGCTGCTTCAGTCCAACATCTACATTAGCAGGAGGATGAAGATGAAAGCAGGGTGGACATTTTAGCAAGACAATGATCCAAAACACAGCCTAGAAAACTTTCAAATGCTTTTAGAGAAAGAAAATCAAGCTGTAGAATGGCCCAACCAATCCCCTGACTTGAATCCAATAGAGCATACAAAATAAAGATCAGATAAAATAAAGATAATATAAACTATACACATAGTAACTTTCTTGTGTAGAATTCAGAAATATTTGTTGCATGTATGACCAATATTTTATAAATATGATTTGCATATATTGCCATATATCAGATGTCTATATGGGATGTCTTTCATTGTCAAATGCATAACAAAAAAGGTCCTCACTTAACATTTGACACTGCAATGCTGAAATAGTAAAACTAGAAACAATGAAAGATGGCTTTTCCAAGACAAAGCACAACTTCTCTGCATGTCCGCTCAGCTGATTCAATGGCCACATATGGAGAAATCAAGGGTGTTTATTTCATTCGTTAAAAAGCAGATGACTTTCACCATATGGTTCTGCAAATACAACCATCTGCCTCCTCTTATTGGTTGACCTGCTTTTCCATGGAAAGCGTGAGCAAACGCACATAAACAAAGAGAGATGTCCATCTTTGAGGACAATAATATTTAAACGTCGCACCTCTTACTTGAAACGTGTCAACCAGAGGAGATTCTGATGTACAGTTTATACTGCGGTACGGGTGCAAAGGTCTGAAAGTATTAGCATTTTTATAATTGAACCCAAATATTTTCCTTACAAATGATGTCATCATAGCATACATTTTGAATTGGAGAACGCATCTTTTGTTTTGTAATGACTGCAGCTCTGGAGCTGAATGAACAAAACATGATGTTCTCCAGTCATGCATCTTGAAAAAATACAACCATCTGTACAGTGAGTCACATGATCAAGGTCATTAAGTTTACTATGTGATGTTTATTTATAAACAAATTTCGAGAGGATCATGAGTGCTTATGATTGTTCTCAGCTGTTCCAGCATCAGCTCACGACTAATTATCCAATCAGTTGATTCCTAACTCACTATAAATAACCAGAGCTTTCTTATCTCAATATCTTCGCCTTGAAGAACCCCAACCTTACTTTCCCTTCTTTTCAAACGGGCGACACAGTGGCCAGTGACTAGCACTGTTGCCTCACAGCAAGAATGTCTCAAGTTTAATCCCCTTCTAAATCAGGCGGCATTTTTGTGTAGTTTTGCTTGTTCTTCCCGTGCTTGCGTGGGTTTTCCCCGGGTTCTCCGGTTTCCTCTCACAGTCCAAATAACAAGCACCCTAAGCAATTGATCACAAAATTTTATACCATAGCCAAGCTCTAAGCGACCTCTTTTTTAACCATCTATATATGACACTTAGCTGCAAATAAGCAAGAGGGGATCTACCTGAGCTCAAACTCCTCTCTTGCCCTGCAACGGGAGGGAGCCCAGGGCTCGAGGATCTCATAAGCTCAGGGCTCTCTCCCGGGACAGCATGCCAAACAAGCTTTATTTTTAAACATTAGCTAAGTGTGAATTCTTGAACATTGAATTAATTACCTAAAAAACATGCACACATTGAAAAAAAAACATTTTTTACACTCTTCTAAAGTCTAAACTGAGGTTTGATTAGGATTTTCTGAACTCTGAAGTCCTCTTTAAATCTCCTTAAATGTGTAACAGTGTCTGAAGTTTCAAAGATCAGAATATTAATATTATTGTCATTTTTAGTTAGCTTTTTGTACTGTACATCAGGGCTTTACATTAACACCCGCCAACCCGCCAAATGCGGGTAGATTTTAGTTGTGGTGGGTTAGACAGACACCTCCACTAGCCACTTTGGCTGGTTAAAAATCATTTTTAAATTGTAGTTTTCTTAAAAGCAGGATTCGATAATAATGATGGCCCAATATTCGTGCAAATGCAAACTTAGAATCGAGAAGCAGCACGACTGACAAATATAATCGTGTACAATCTACAGCAGGGCTAATCAATTGGAACTCAGCCCCCGAGGCAGTTTGTTCTGGCCCTCCAAATAGTGTGACCAAGACTATAACGTAAAACATATGCTGGATAAGTTGTTGGTTCAACTTATCCAGCATATGTTTGCGACTCCTGTGGCGACTCCTGATTAATAAAGGGACAAAGGGACACTGAAGAGCAAATCCATTGATGCGCAGCTCTACAGATCCCAAACCATGCAAGCCAGTGGGGACAGAGGCGAGGAAAAAACTTCACCAATTGGCGAAAGTGAAGAATTTAAAAAACCTCAAGAGAAACCAGGCTCAGTTGGGCACGACCATTTCTCCCATGGCCAAACGTCTTGTGCAGAGCTGCAGTCTAGGCGCTCCAGTCTAGGAGGCTGGAGAATGCTGGACCTCAGCAAAGACTCGTCTGTCCCTGGAGCGTCACAGGAATCAGTTTCATGCTGTCCACTCCTGCATGACCACCACAGCAGCTGCTCAGGATACAGCCTGGGCCAGGATTATGAAAACCTTGGGATCATCTCGTCTCTGGTCTTGGATCGCATCAGTGGTGCTGCATAGTCTGAGGGCCTTGAGATGAGTACCCCCAGGTGGAAATAGAGAATAAAGAGAATAATTAGCGTAGCTGCTGTTCATAGTGTATATACACGAGATGCAAAAAACCTGCGTGGGGCACAATCATGCGTCATACCGCTATGTAATGCACTGAGTGTATGCTTTGCTTAAAAGCTATGCTGCTGTTGTAGATGGTGTATTCTAGGAAATGTTCTTACCCCTAAGTTTCGAGTGTGGTCCTGGAAAATCTCAGTTTCAAGGGCTATCTAGCCCTTTATCTTAGCCCTACGCAGGGCCGCTGCTGGCCAAAAGGGTGCCCTATGCGAAATTTTACTGTGGTGCCCCCACAGAGGAACAAAACACAAACATATGTATTTAAACATGTATTTATTTATTTATTTATTTATATACATAAATATGCATTTAAACACTCAAAATTATACTTAAACATTCAAATATTTACATAAAAAAATAATAGTTTACATTAAAATAAACACTGACATGTAATCTGCAGAAGCACTCTCAATTTTAAACATTTACAAAAGGTAAAGAATAAAACCCTCTCTGTACCTGTAGAGATGGACGATCATCAGTGCTGCATCTATGTGTCTAAACTACAACCAAAATGTGGATTAACTTGCACTATAATGTATGGTGACAAACACTGACCCTTGCTGTCGGTATAAATCAAAGACTTTTGTGGTTTTTAAGAAAAAGTGTATTAAAATTAGTGTATTTTTAAACAAAAACTGTAACATTCAGAAAAGAACATCATTAATGAATTCATGCAATAAAATGGTTTATGGCCTGTGGCTTACAGTAATTTGACTGATTTTATATGATTGATCTTTCAGAAATCAGAATGAGTCAGTTTGGTTTCATATTGTAATGCACAAAAATGAAAAACCGACCTAAAACACACCAATTCACCGATGTAAAGACTAAAGAGACTTTATTGTCACTGCTGTGATTCAAGCAATAACAACAGCTGCAATAAGAAATGTATAGAAATAGAAAAAACAATAAACAACTGCAAAGAATTACATAATATAATATAACTATATAATAAAAAATCATACATACAGTGGAATAAATTTGCAGTGCATGTGTATGTAGCTGGTGTGCGAATAGAATTGTAATGTATTGCACAAGTTAATAAAAATAACTGAGTTTGTGTAATTATCAGCAACATGGGGGAGGGGCAAATGCGAAAAATCATAGAACATGTCCTGTCAAGCACAATGCATAGCCGCAAAGCAAGAAACTGAACGTAAACAACAACAAATAAGGTCTCACTAATTTACCTGAACAACCAAAAATATGTTTTCTATTCATGGAGATAAGTTACCTGAAAGTGATGCATGCGATTCATCTTGTACTCTTTTCTTCTTCTCGGCTCCAGACTGCTGTTGTCTTTTCCCGGGCAGAGAGCTGCAACTTGCATCAATTATAATTATATGCTGTTAGCAGCCGCAAAGATAGGTGGACCGGACTGCGCCACGCGCACGCATCTATGCGCGTACACGGAAAAAAAATTATGTCACATGTTTGTTTTTGCGTTCATCATAAAGTGAATTTTCTTAAATGTATTTAACAACATATTATCAATATATTTTTTATTTACACTCAGTTTATGTTAATATTATTAAATAAATGTTAATAGTTTAATCTTATATTAAATAATTTTTTTTTTTCTTTTTAGCAACCGAGATGGTGCCCCCCTCCGGAGTTGAGGCCCTACGCAGCCTGCGTACTCTGTGTATAGGGAGTGGCGATACTGGCCCTATGCCTTCAAGCTAAAGAGAATTGGGACCCCTTCACGTGAATGTGCAAAATGAGGGGTCGGTAAGGGGATGGACTAAAGGGTAGAATTGGGATTGGGCCTAAACATATTCATTTTATTGGGTTTGCACATGTACTTGCTGAATTATTTCAAGTAAAATAAATTGCATTGTTTTAAGAGCAATTAATGATATGAATTAAGGCCACATTATTTCATTTACCAGAAACAAAAATATAACATTATACCGAATTCATTATTTTTTGTGCCACCCCAAAATTTGGTGTGGTCTCATCTGGCCACCCCTGAGAAAATTATCTGGGGCGCCACTGTGTGGGGGAAACCGAAGCACCCGAAGGAAACTCACGCCAACACAGGGAGAACATGCAAACTCCACAAAGAAACACCAACTGAACCCAGCCGGGACTCAAACCATCAACCTTCTTTGCTGTGAGGAGACAGTGCTAACCACTGAGCCACCATGCCTCCCGGATGATGGATTTATTTGATCAAAGATTGACCTTATTTTTTAATAGCTGGGATCGTCTGGAGCTAGATTGAAAATCAAAAAATGATGAAGTTTTAGCTATGTGTTTTGAGAAGAAACATAAAGATGGTTGACTGATCCTGCAGCGCCTGTAGTTTACGTGCATGTCTACATCTATAAAAACAGACATGCGGCACATGTTGTGTCTGGCGTTGTGCTTGTTCTTGTGTTTTAAAGTCAGCAATTCTTCCCTCAAACAATTTTACAGATGTTCCACTTCTACCAAAAAAATAACAATATATGAAACTGAAAACAAGACTATTTCACATGCCCTATTGGCTGATTATTGATTTTGAAAACAAAACTATATATTTTACTTTTCCAGAAAATACTTCTTTTTTTTTCTTTTTTTTAATATTTGGACTGGAAACAAGACCAAAACTTCTTTTTTCTTTCTTTCTTTTTTTTGACATTTGGACTGGAAACAAGACTAAAACTCTAAGAAAAAAACTTTTTTTGATAACACTTTATAATAACTACACACTATGAATCATTTATTAAGCATTAGCATATAGTGAATTCAATATCTGTTAAGCATTAACTCTACAATAATAGATATTAGTACCAGTTTATAACTGCAGCTACAAATGCTGTATTCTTGACTTACAGTTGCAATCAGAATTGTTCAACCCCTCTGATTTATTAGCCCCCCTGTTTATCTTTTTCCTCAATTTCTGTTTAACAGAGAGAAGATTTTTTTTAACACATTTCTAAACATAATAGTTAGCTCACAATAGCTCATCTCTAATAACTGATTTATTTTATCTTTGACATGATGACAGTAAATAATATTTGATAAGCTTAAAGTGACATTTAAAGGCTTAACTAGGTTAATTTGGTTAACTAGGCAGGTTAGGGTAATTAGGCAAGTTATTGTATAATGATGGTTTGTTGTGTAGACTATGGAAAAAATAAATAGCTTAAAGGGGTTAATAATTTTGACCTTAAAACGGGTTTTAAAAATTAAAAACTGCTTTTATTCTAGCCAAAATAAAACAAATAAGACTTTCTCCAGAAGAAAAAAATATCATCAGACATACTGTGAAAAACTCATTCCTCTGTTAAACATCATTTGGGAAATATTTAAAAAAGAAAAAAATATTCAAAGGGGGTTCAATAATTCTGATTGCAACTGTATATGCACATGTATAATGTGCTTAATAATTGTACTTTCATAATTTGTGACTGGTTGATTGGGTGGGTTAAAAGGACCAAAACAAAGACAGATGTTCTGGTAACAACTCGCATTTTCAAAGCAGGATATCTGACTTTAGCATGCGTGGTTTAGGACCTTTTTTACACTTTTAAGGCTGATTTATACTTCTGTGACAAGCGCGCACGCATATGCTCTGGTGCAACCTACTCGTGGTCTGGGTGGGTTTGCCAATTCCCGCCCCTAAAAGTTGTAAGATTGAGCCACTTGTACATTAAGGTAGCGTTCAGAAAAAAAAAGAAAAAAAAAACACAGGCGAAGAAACTCGACACAGAGGAACATAAACACCTACTGCCAGTGTTTTCAGAAATGTTATTGCGTGCAACACAAACAGCACGCAGAAGTATAAATGCATGGCTTCGCACAATGCATGCGACATGGGTCACGCCTATCACTCGACGCAGAAGTAAAATCCAGGCTTTACTCCAACTCACTCATAATCTATCTTTTTCTTTCAAAAAAATCTAAGCGTAATTACATATTATTGTAGCACAGCTTGTGCTGAATAAAACTAAAGTATATGATAGCCAAGGTTATGTTAAAAGTAGAAGAAATAAGCACAAATGTCAGTGCATATCCACACATCCCAAGGGCCAAGAATCACCTTGGACCTGATGAATCCAAACTGGTGTATTGAAACTATTGAGTCATATTGGCATTTACTTTTGAAAGCTGGCAAATACAGTAGCCAAATTATTTTGGGATGTATTGAAATTGCCTAATAAAATGCTCTCTAGAAAGTTCCCTCGCCCTAAAAACAAATATCCAAGTGCTGATTCATAGACATGTCATAAACTAAAGGTTATTAAGTCCCAGCTATGTGGGCGATGACATATTTAGTTAGCATCACCCTGGTTAGCATCACCCTGGTTTCCTCAACAAAAACCCTCAGGATTACAGGAGGAAATAAACTTTTTAGGATTTTATGTTCGTCAAGATAATATTAACATATGAACTCAAGTTTGAATTTTGAAACCAAAGTATAATGATAAGATAAATAAAGCCAAATGAAGTCTATAAGGAACAAAATTTGGATATTTAATCACTCATGTACAGTTTTAATCATCATTTTACTTCAGGGAAAATACAATTGACTTTAGGAAAATTGCAACAGAAATGCTAATGTGACAGGTATTATCAGTGGATTGAATGCATTGTGGACTCCGATGCATTTTATGAGGTATTTAAGCAATATTGCTCTGATTAACTGTGTACAGTACATCCGGAAAGTATTCATAGTGCTGTTACAGCCTTATTCCAAAATGGAATAAATTTATTTCCTCAAATTTCTACACACAATACCCCATAATGACAATGTGAAAAAATAGTTTTTGAAATTGTTGCAAAGTTATTAAAAATAAAAAAGCTGAAAAATCACATGTACATCAGTATTCACAGCCTTTGCTCAATACTTTGTTGATGCACCTTTGGCAGAAATTACAGCCTTAAGTCTTTTTGAATATGATGCCACAAGCTTGGCACACCTGTCTTTGGGAATTTTTGCTCATTCCTCTTTGCAGTTCCTCTCAAGCTCTTTCAGGTTGAATGGGAAGTGACGGTGTACAGCCATTTTCAGATCTCTCCAGAGATGTTCAATAGGATTTAGGTCTGGGCTCTGGCTGGGCCACTCAAGGACATTCACCGAGTTGTTGTGAAGCCACTCCATTGATATTTTGGCAGTGTGCTTTGGACCATTGTCCTGCTGGAAGATGAACCGTCGCCCCAGTCTGAGGTCAAGAGCACTCTGAAGCAAGTTTTCATTTAAGATGTCACTGTACATTGCTGCATTCATCTTTCCCTCTATCTGGACTAGTCTTCCAGTTCCTGCTGCAGAAAAACATCCCCACAGCATGATGCTGCCACCACCATGCTTCACCAAAGGGATAGTATTAGCCTGATGATGAGCGGTGCCTGGTTATCTCTAAATGTAACGCTTGGCCTTCACTCCAAAGAGTTCAATTTTAGTCTCATCAGACCAGAGAATTTAGTTTCTTATGGTCTGAGAGTCCTTCAGATGCCTTTTGGCAAACTTCAGGTGGGGAGCGGATTCCATGTGGCCACTCTACTATACAGGTCTGATTGGTGGATTGCTGCACAGATGGTTGTCTTTCTGTAAGGTTCTCTTCTCTCCACAGAAAAATGCTGGAGCTCAGACAGAGTGACCATCGGGTTATTGATCACCTTCCTGACTAAGGCTCTTCTCCCCCGATCACTCACCTTAGATGGCCTGCCAGCTCTGAGAAGAGTCCTGATGGTTTCAAACATCTTCCACTTACTGATGATAGAGGCCACTGTGCTCATTGGAACTTTCAGAGCAGCAGAAATTGTTCTATCCTTCCCCAGCCTTGTGCCTCGAGACAATCCTGTCTCGGAGGTCTACAGACAATTCCTTTGTCTTCATGCTTGGTTTGTGCTTTGACATGCACTGTCAACCCTGGGACCTTATGTATGACAGAATGTACCTGAGCTCAATTTAGAGTTTCACAGCAAAGGCTGTGAATACTGATGTACATGTGATTTTTCAGGTTTTATTGTAATAAATTGGCAACAATCATTTTTTTTCACATTGTCATTATGGGGTATTGTGTGTAGAATTTTGAGAAAATAGATACATTTAATCTATTTTGGAATAAGATAACAAAAAATAATAACAAAAAAAATGTGGAAAAACGAAGTGCTGAAAACTTTCCGGATGCACTGTACTGTATGTTAACATTATTAAGATCATCACCCATAATTTATGTATGTACTTTTCTCTGTTAAAGTTTATTAGGGATTCAAGCATGCAGTTGTTGCTTTAAAACCTATTAGTTTAAACCCAGGCTCATTCTGAAAACATACCCCTGTATGCATTTCTGGAGATTGCTAAATACGTCCCAGGAGCTACTTTTTTTTTATTACAGTTTTTGTTTTCGCGAATCCACCAGAGACCGCTGTGTGCGCTTTTTCAGATCTCAAATTTTGAAATGAGTGCCATTCATGCCTACTGTTTTCGCGTAAATACACCAGAGGCCACTGTGTACACTTTTTGATCTCAAATTTCTCTTGGGAGTGCCATTCGCGCCTGCTCTTCCCGCATATATATGTACCTGAGGCCGCTGTTGACTGACCAACTGACTGATCCCTCCTGTTACCGCCCTGCAGCGTTCGTTTTAAAACAAAATGCAGACATATGTACTTCTGGCTTCATAATTCGTGATCTCCAGAAATTTATATAGGACTATATAAAACTTTATGTTGAGTCCATGATTACAGCATGAGTTTGACTGTACAGTATGTGCACTGTAAAAATGTCCATAAATTAGCATTTTACCATATTTTGTGATTAATGTTTTTATTTTTCCATGTTTATTTATGCTTTTGAATTGCATTATGGGACCTTGATGTTTCTTCCGACAACTTTTAAGCTTGCAAAAAGTGACTTTTATGAACATTTTAACATTTTAAAGAGATATATTTTGTGGGTTGTTTTGTTTGTTACGACATTGATAGGAACTTTTGTTGTCAAGCTTCTGTTTCCTTTTTAATATTAAGATATTTTCTTTGAAATCTGTATTACTACTATTGTCCCTCATCGACGGTAAAATAACCAGCCTTTTTTAAAGGACATAATCACCGAGGAGAAATCAGATGCTCAAGACATAATCATTAAAATAATGACATTAAAAATGCAGCAAATATATGACAGGCGTTTACAACAACAGTGGATCATCGCACTTAAGTAAAAGTACCATTACTTGCCTAAAATGTAGTGCGAGTAGAGTAAAAGTATCTGTTTATATTATCTAGTATCTAAAGTATCTAAATATTACTCAAAGTATGAGTAAAAAGTAGCTCTTTTAAAAGTACTCAAGAGTAGTAAGTATTATGCTGTCAAAAGCTGATATGTTTACATGTAATTTGTCCATATGTGTGTAAACGTAACATTCTGTAGTCCGTTTAATTATTGTCCAGCAGGCACACAACATCATGAGATATTAATATTAGGTTAGATTTAGGTTGTGATGTCAGGTGACCAAAATTAATTGTCAAGCCAGCAGCTAAGGACAACGTTATTTTGATGTCCAATAATGACGTCAAATGACGTTGATATTTGGTTGATTTTAGGTTGTTAGAAAGTGGCTAAAATCCAGCGTTGAGTCAACGTCATATATGACATCAAATGACGTTCATATTTGGTTGATTTTAGGTTGTTAGAAAGTGGCTAAAATCCAGCGTTGAGCCAACGTCATATATGACGTCAAATACTGACATTTATTCGTCAGGAACGGCAACCAAAATCCAACGTCTGATAGATGTAATAGTGGTAACATTCACACAATACCAAGCTATAACATCATTAGACGTTGATATTTAGTTGGTTTTAAGTTGGATATTAATGTTGGCCTGACGTTGAGTTCTGACGTTAACTTGATTTTCATTTTCAAACAAAATGCAAAGTCCTCATGACGTTAGGGTTCAATGTCAATTAGACGTCATGTTGACGTGTTGTGCCTGCTGGGTGTTTAAGACCATTTTGGTCATCATACAGTAAACATTTGTCATCTTCTCATCAGTGACATGCATCTAAACAGTTTCTGGGTCAATGCATGTAAAGACTTTGAACATCTTCATGGACACTTTTAATACTTCCAAACAGTTTGCTGGAATTATAAAGTGCACACGTCTTGAGGTAGTTCATTATGATGCGATTTATCTTCTACGGTATGTGCGATTTGATTGGACGGGAATCTCAGAACTGATTTTTCTAATCCCCATAGACAAGAAAAAATAAAGTAGTGACTGCAGGTTGAAAGAAAGTAGTGGAGTAAAAGTACAGACACTGCATTAAAAATGTACTCAAGGAAAAGTAAAAGAATACATTTTTAAAACTACTCTGTAAATTACAATTCCTGAGAAAAACTACTCAATTACAGTCATTTGAGTATTTGTAATTAGTTACTTTACACCACTGCGTTCACCCGCAGTTGTTTAAGACGGGCACAAACTAAAAATATATACACTTTATATATTTTTCTTTGAAAAATGTATCTTTTTGCAACAAATTTTGTTATGTATAACGTAATTTTGATGTATATTTTGTTGGGTCAGTTATCTACAACATAAACAAGAAGAACAAATAACATCTGAGGTGAAGCGATTTAAAACAAGTCAGCTATAGAATATGCTTTAGTGCCAAAACAATCTATAAAACTATTTTCACGGTTTTAGTTTAATACATGAACAAAGCGCGGTTTGAGCAGCATGAGCTGGACAGTCTTTACAAACTATTCGCAGCACTGATAGTATTCTTAGGTTACCTCAGAAGAATAAACCCGGTCTGAATGATGGGAGAGCTCAGAAATTCGTTGAGTGAATGGAGATGCTCCCCGCATGTCTCACCGTGATGTGCGATTTATAAAATGAGAGTCTGCATAAGCCTATTTGTGCCAGTCTGTGAGATAAAATTGGTTAAAACACCCACGGATATAACAGAGATCTGTGCATATCAGGGTTTTTTTATGCGTCCCGCAATATGCGGTCAAGAGGCTGACTCCATAAGGTAAACTGCACACACTTGATTATAATGCGTGGACGCGTCAATAGATCAAGTAATCCTTAGCATCCCTAAATAAAATAAATTAAAGGATATTTCACCCTAAATTTACTATACTCACCATTAAAAAGAGAGTTCATCCAAAACTGAAAGTTCTGTCACCATCAACTCACCCTTTATTTGTTCCAAACTTGTTTTATTTTTGTTCTGATGTTGAATAATGATATACAATAACTTGTAGGTAATGTCTTTGGTTGTTAAAAACGTGAACAGTAAATGCTGATTGTTCTTTTGTTTATTAGTTATATTGTCAGCCAGCTAAAACATTTCACAAAATGTGTTAAATCAGCTGCACAAATCAATTGGCATGCAAAATGAAAATCTTATAAAATTGATAGATATAAAGATTTGACATTTATTGAGATAGTTATCGATATCGACTGATATGGAAAAAATAATTGTGAATTTTTTTTTGCCATATCGCCCAGCCCTACTGCCAAATAACAGATATTTTTTACAGTGTATAGACAGCAGCATGAAGTGACGGAAGAAACAGGACTGAAGGTCATGAGAATATGAAGTTTGGATATTACATCCACTGAGAAGGATAAACTGTACAGTATCTTCAGGGAGGAAACTCTCCCATTCAATCAGGACTCATCCTTACCAAAAAATACAAACGCTTTCGTACTGTGAGAAAGAGTGGAGGCATGGAATTCAAACGTTTATGAGGAGAGAAAGATGTTTGACCAGTAAATCCCTGCCCCCATCTGCCATTGGCCAGAAAAACAGCCAAAAACTTACGCCATTGGTGGACATGTCAAACCATTCAAACAAACAGTAATGTTAGTAATGTTTGAAAACACCTGCAGGAGTGTTTCTCTTTCAGGCCCTGTGGACACTGTGGGAAACCACCTGCGCTTTCCGCCTCAGCTCGCAGGATGGAATTATTCCATTTCGTTAACATTTTGATTCATTTTTTTGGGGGGATTTGTTTGCTGAGCACTGAGTTTCTAAAAACCCCTCCTAACCAGCTTTATTGTGCATTGTGTATACTTAAAGCAGGTCACACACTGGATAATTGTTTGATATTCTATGCTGCTAAGCAATGCAAACAGACACCAAATAGTGGCGTCAGTGTGCGTACCTTCATATGCTGTGTCTCAATTTGCATACTTATACTACGCCGGTTGTTGCTAGAACAGATACGTTTGCGGCTGGAAGTTAAAGAGAATTATTTATGTTATTTATTAAAATTCCCATTTATTGTATTTTATTATTGTCTACCCCTACCCCAACCCTAAACTCAACCATCACAGTAACCTAAAAACAGTAGTTGTGCAAAGTATTATTTATGTCATCTATTAAATTACCCAATAAATTGTATTTTTTAACACCTACCTCCCACCCCAACTCTAAACCCAGCCATCACAGTACTGTAAAATGTTAATTATTGTTATAGAGTGTCATAAAAAAATTCTGCTATATTAATGTGCATATTGCACCTCTGGCCGTCCACATATCCAATCTAGACTTTACCTACTATGCCCTAAATGTATATACTTTTTTTGTAATGGAAAAGTATATACTTTTTTTGTGATAACATTTTTATTGATTTTACATGTGAGTGGTCACAGCATCTTTAAAATTTTCATTCCAATCAACTAAACAAGATCCACTTCTCAACCCCCCCAGCCCACCCAGAACTACACCCACTCCCCAGCGGTGCAAGTCCATGCCATCCCACAATCAGCATTGCAACCAAGACAAATAACTAACAGAAAATATATAAATACATATAAACATAAGATACAGATATTTTAAATCCAAACATAATAAATATAGGGTTTATTTACAGTCTAATATATCTAATACACATATACATACATGTACAGTATGTATATATACCTACCCTAATATATATATATATATATATATATA
>CAIGQZ010034990.1:5995877-6008561 GCA_903798205.1 Danio tinwini | reverse complement strand
ATATATATATATATTTATTTATTTATTTATTTACACACATACATACATACAAATACATACATGTACATATATCCATACGCACATAGTAATGAACTAAATAAAGTATAGAAATCAACACAGGCTATCAGAGATTCAGGTTGCAGCACATTAGTTTCTATTATCCATGATTCTTAAAAGCATATACTTTTGAGTGTGGTACAGAAGAGTATGCAAGCATTGGGACATACTACTTTCTCGTTAACAGATTGTTATGTTACTTAGTTACCTTCGCTTTCAATCATCTCGACACATCAGCCACATTTCTTTGCAACACAGGCTCATTCTGAAAACGTAGTCTTGTGTACGTTTCTGGAGACCACAAGTTATGTTGCCAGAGGTACATATGGCTGCAATAATTTTTTTTACATTGAACGCTACGGGGCGGTGTGAAACCGTTCCTTTTCGCGCTTACCAGCTGACCGCTTACCTCCGTGTGGATGACTTTCCCGCTGCAACTAGTTTCATTAGCTCGTCGTGTCCATCGGTGGACTTGAGACGCAGAGAGGAGTTGATCATGACGACGGGGTTCGAGTCCAGTGAGGAACGGTTCTAGAAAGCAGGTAAGACAAAAACAGAATCCAAAACAGGGTGAGAGTGGTAAAATCTGAAAATGTGGTAAAAATTAGACGAGGGCTTTTTTTCTGGATTACTTGTGAGACTTGTTGGTTGGGTTTAGGGAAGTGGGTGGGTGGGCAAGCGGGTCAATCGATAAAATTGGTTGGGTTTAGGGAAGGAGGAGGGTGGGATCAGTCGATTGGTCGATCAGGCAGTCAGTCGAACAGTCAGTCAACAGCGGCCTCTGGTGGGGAACAGCATGTGCAAACGGTACTAGAGAGTGAAATTTGAGATCTCAAAAAGCGTACACAGCGGGCTCTCGTAGATTCGCGAAAACAAAAACTGCAAAAATACATACCTCCCGGAATGTATTTTGCGGCCTCCAGAAATGTGTGATTTGAGAATGAACCTGGGTTGTTTCTTTCATATATAAATACCTGCTATATTGGAGAAGCAGCAGCAGGATAGTCTGCCATTCACAAGTCTTTAATGCAGAGAAATCTCCTCAGGTATTTTGATAATTATGCATTCAGAAGTTAAACATATCTTGATATAAATTCACATGTTGCTGCAGATGAAATATAACACAGAAAACATGATTTAAATATTTTCCAGTTGGCTAGATATTAAATAACAGTCATTTAAACAACTTTTACTGAAGTCTCTCTACTTGACGGTTGAACTTGCGTGTCCGGTATCCTTGTTGTTTATTTACCCTTTTTTCCTGAGTTTGTAGTTCTAATCGAATTCACATCCAACGCACAATGTATTGTGGGCAATATTAGCGGTTAGACTAATGATGGTTCTACACTTCGATTTTTTTTTATACCAGAAATAGTAGAGCATCCAGGAACCTTTGGCGTACTCTATTCAACATACTATTGTTTGGGACATACAAATGGGACATTTTATTTTCAAATACTATGTAGGACAACTAGAACGTGAATTGGGATGCACTAATAGAATATGTTTACAATTCTAAAAGACATGGCATGTCAACTGCTTAAGTCTATTTAGTTCCAGGGTATTGCTACTGTATGCATTTGTGTTGTTTCTTTAGCATGTTACCTTACCATGGTTAGGGAGTTCTGGGTGATTTAAAGGGATAGTCTGTCTTTGGACTGGAGTTTGCATGTTCTCCCCGTGTTGTCGTGGGTTTCCTCCAGGTGCTCCGGTTTCATAGCCTAAACACATGTGCTATAGGTGAATTGAATTAACTAAATTGGTAGTAGTGTATGAGTTGTGTGTGAATGTAAAAGTGTATGGCTGTTTCTCAGTACTCGGTTGCAGCTGGAAGGGCATCCGCTGCGTAAAACCAAAAGTCTCTTTAAGCAAGTCATTTCACTCGGCGGCCATCTTTAAATCGCCTCTCGGGCAGTATGCTCGCAAATTTGCAAAAAATAATTCCAATTTTCCAAAACTACTTGCCAAGCTATCGATTACATTACATATTATGAAAACCCAATAAATGAAACAACAACTGTGTCTTTAGTCTCATTTCGAAATGTTTGTATCACACAAAATCTGCAGAAACATCTGGTCCAAGCCCCTCCCCCGGAGGATTGTCATTCTATATCGATTGCTGATTGGCTCCTGTACTAGAAGGCGGGCTTTATTTGCCATATAGTGATTGCTGATTGGCTCCTGTACTAGAAGGCGGGGCTTCATTCGCCTTACTGACAGTCACACTTTTCCCCATTCAAAAGTATACGAGTGATATGTCTTGTGTATTCTACAGTTTTTGGTAAAACATATGCCGGAATAGTTGGAGGTTCATTCCACAGTGGCGACCTCTGATAAATAAGGAACTAAGCCAAAGGAAATGAATGGATGTATGAATGAATGCATGGCATTATATTAAAACCCTTTTCAGAAAAACTCAGCATCTGTATAGTAATAGACCCTTTTTACAACTCCTCAAAAGTTTTTATTATTTAGCTTCTTCTTTTTTACGTATGTGTACATTTATAAAGCTATAGTTTGTATCAAATCATCTTTGCATCAAATTACAAAAAAATAATTAACACTTAATGTGGTGTTTCTAATGCAGTGTCTATAGATGGGACAGTACGCTTGGCATTGTTATTTCTTCTGGCTGCCTTTTCAGACTTACTCAATTTTTCTTATTTTTATTTTTCTGAAAGTCATGATAACACTATCATGGAGGTTTTTGTTGTTGTTGTTATTGTTGTTGTTATTTAAACAAGTTGAATTGCAACAAAATGTATTTATGGTTCTCTACCATTCTGAGCCCTGTTTGGACGGAACAAGTTTTAGAGGGGGACATTAGAGATGTTTCTGTTTCACAGACATACATTAGACATACATTCACACATACAGACCTTTTCCGGAAAGGGATCATATGTGAACAGATCCTTTTTGAAAATACCGGTAAATTCCTTCTTGCAATTGTCCGGAAAGAGAAGTTGTAACATTACCGGTAATTTGCCGAGATGCTGCGCTGTGTTAATGCAGACGGAAAATTGCCAGAAAGAGCGCGTTCACATCTAGAACGCGCTGAACCGAACCAATCACACCATTCACATCCACGATTTTTATGAAAATAAAAACCTTTGAATATTTTTCCAGACACATTTAGCTGCTAGACGTTAGTCAGATCACATTTCTATGTTCCTTCCTTATGCCAACTGTGTAACTAATTATCGATAAAATGCTTATGATAAACCGCTGTTTGTTTACCTTCAAGCTCTGCTTCAGTTGCTTGACGCGTGTGCATGTGAAGCAGCTGGTGAGCGCCAGCACACACGCACATTGTGTACATCTCAACATGCGAAAGTGTTCCTCCATATGTTTTCATCTTGTTCACAATACTTCTCCATCCACAGAGTTTATAATGTAGTCAAGTGTGTAAGCATTTAACTGTGGTTCACTCTTCTGTCTTTGAGTGTCTCTGAGACAAAAGCAACTGCATGAACGCTAAAGCTTTAAATAAAAGTGAAACCCTCAATGAAAGCCTGACTCCTTCTATGTTTACAAATACAAGCACAGCCGTTTAGAGGTCATTTCTAGTTAATGAGGTCAGAATGTACCAGTATTTTGGAATGGAACTTTTCTGATTAGCTCATTAACTGTAGACCAAATTATCATCTCTGCCCCCTTTAAATTTGATATGAAGACAGCGGCAGAATTCGGCTGTTTCCTGACTTTTGTTTTTTGATCAGCAAACCACAGCTGTGCAGAGCGACAGAACAAGGTGTGTGTTTATCGATAAATTGTTATAAAATATGCTTACTTGCAGTTATTTGCAATGGATGCACTTGTGTCACTTGTACCTCAACGTCATTTAGGAGCAATTGGGTTTCCAATCTACTGTTTCCTCAGTGATCACCTCATAATCACAGCTGTTTCCTCCAGCGAAAATGTAACTCTTAACTAACATTTTACTATTTTTATTTCAAAATGAACTATTATTATAAAACACATTACAGTGCATGTGGCATTATCTATTCAACAGTCATGCCCAGAAAGGATTTAACACAGTGACAGAACCACTTAGTGAATGTACTCATTTTTACTGTCAGAGTCACTGACAGAGATAGAAACATCAAGTGTTGTCTTGTATTAAAAATATTTCCTATTTTAATATTATGATTCAGTTTGTGAAATATGTGAATTAGTAAAAAAATATATATTGTATATGTATGCCATGTAATTAGAAATGTGGCAGTTTTATTTATTAAATACATGGAAACAAAAATTGTACTTTATATTATATAAAGTGGCTTTTACTACAGTAAACAGGTGTATTGAGCCTATTTGGCTCATTCAGAACTGAAATGACTATGTACGTCTATACAATACAGTGGAATACTGCTAGTTTAGCATACAACCCTATCATATTAGTCAAATATTTTTAAGTGTTTTGTTATTAAATTATTACTTAAAATATAAAATTAATTAAATTATAATAATAAATTAAATATTTATTATTATTATTATTATTATTATTATTATTATTATTATTATTAATAATTTATTATTATTATTATTATTATTATTATTAATAATGTATTATTATTATTATTATTATTATTATTATTATTATTATTATTATTATTCAAAAGGAGCTGAGCCCCCTAAAATGAAAATCCTAAAATTGCCCCTAGTGAAGCCCTTTTTAAAATATACCGGTCAAGACTTTCCATTAATTTTCCAGATATTTACCGGTGTCACTGTGTAAAAGGGGCTATTGTGATTTTAAGGCTGTCTAAATCAGCCATATCTGTCTTTTTCTCATGCAAACTACCTACTGTTTTTAGCAAACTCAAAAATCTAATCCCACCTAAATGTTGCCGATTGGCATTTCATTCAAAATAATGTGGAAAAGGGTTTGGGGAGGGTTATTACAACCAAAAAGACTCCTCCTGTTCATCATTTCTTTTTGTGGTCAAAGCTGACAGCTGGATGGGCGTGGTTAACTATGTTAGCCGCACCCAATATCTCAGACATACTTAATCTGAGAATCTAACTGAAAACAAATAGACTAGACTTTTCAGCATTTTCAGATTTCAATGAAAGATTAGAAGGACAAACAGTTTTTTGTCTCAATGGCATGTACAGATTAATGGATCACTACAAAACTAGCAATGTGAGCTGACAAAATCAATATAGCTAGTTTTGTTTTCATATGTACGTTAAGCAAGAACTTCGAAAAAGCTGATGCAACCCTATATGATAGATCTTCTTTTTCAGGAGTCTGGTTACAAAACAGTCTCAGCTTCAGATTGTTTTTCCCAGAGGCTCCTGGATCTTTAGCTTGCTTTATGTAATCGTGAGTTCTTTTAAAGGCCTTTACCGTCTGTTCTGACCCCAGAGCCAAATGACAAGATGGGCTCATTATTCAAAGGTCATTTGAGGAAAGTCACGTCTTTCACGAGCCAGAAGGAATCCTGAAACGTTTCATGTATGTGCCGAACATGAGTCAACTCCTCAATAATGTCTGCCAGAAAACAAGCCTGTTGCTGTGTTTGTTTTTTCTGCAACAATTCAGACAGAGGATCGTGTGTTTCCTTGATTTGTGAAAAGACGGATTGATCAGTCTGGTCTTTGATGTCGTTCTCTAACGCACTTTTCCTGTGATTACTATTCGGGAAGGCTGTTTTCCAGCGTTGATTGTTTATGTTGGATGATGGAGACGGCTGATATATTCTGCTCTCTGACTTTATTCACTATGAAACCAGACAATGGTCAGACTGATTATCCTGAAGCGAAAATCACGTCACACTGGCTTTCATTACAGTGTCCTCACCTTATATTATGGAATGTGACCAGTCCAGGGCTTAATTTGTGCCGAAACACGGCAGATCCGGATCCGGCACCTCTGAAACCTGATCCGGCACCTCATTTAACCAATCCCCCTCCTCAACTGCCCTCCTCCCACATCCGCTGTTCACTTTCACTTTCTTCCGCGAGTCCTCAACCCTCTTCACTTTCGTCCGTGACAACTCCATGCTCTTCACTGTTGTCCTTCGTCCGCAACACCCCTCCGCCATCCACCTCTTCATATTCGGGTAACATGCAGGATCCGTTACACCAATCTGTTCCGGGACCTCGCAATTCACAAATTAAGCACTGGATTAGTCGTATTTTCCATGTCACTCATTATTGCAAGATAGTCTTATTCTGAAAACGTAGCCCTATATACATCATGCATTATGTAGCCAGAAGTATGAATGGCTGCATGTCCTCTTTAAAACTAATGCTACAGGGTGGTATGACGCAGTTACTTTTATCGCTTACCAGCTGATTGATTACCTTCATATGGATGGCTTTCCTGCTGTTACCAGTTTGTCCAGTAGTTTGCCATGTATGTCAGCGGACTTGAGACGCAGAGAGGAATTGACCGCAACAACAAGGTTCAAATCTGGTGAAGAACAGTTCCAGAAAGCAGGCAAGACAAAAACAGAAGGCATAAAATAAACAAGCAAATAGCAGGGTCAGAATGTGGTAAAATCTGAAAACATGGTAAAAATCAGGCTAGGGCTTTTCTTTTTCTGGATTGCTTTTGAAAACACTGTCGGTTGGTTGAGGGAAGTGGGTGATCGGGTCAATCTGTGCTTTTGAAAACACTATTAGTTGGGTTTACGGAACGAGGAAGGTGGCTCAGTCCATTTAGTTATGGTGGATCGAGAAAGCCAACAAACTGTTATACTACATAAACGTATTATTCCTCCTCCATCTCCTTCTTAGACTATTTGAAGAACTCATCTCCTCCTAGACCACCAATCATACTACTACTAACTCCAAATCTCACAGCTATACTAAATAAAGTTGCTATATCTGACATACGGTTTTCTGAAAACTGACCCAGAAAATTTGGAAAAGTCCCATTGACTTAACATTGGACCAAACTTTTTGACCTCACAACTTTCTGACTTAAGGTTGGGCTCATTTAATTTAGACTACCAATTTGCCAATCACTGATGATCTTTTAACTTACTAACCACACCATAGCAACCACATACGGCACCCTAGCAACTATCCCATAGACTTCCATTATAAAAAACGCCATTGACTTTACATTGGACATACTAACAACATACAAATTCATACTAGCAATATACTGATCCATACTAGCAACATGCTAATTCATACTAGAACCATGCAAATTTATGTTAGCAACTGCCTAGCAATTACTCAGAACACCTTAGCAATTGCCTAGCAACACCTTAGCAACAACCTAGCAATGCCTTTGCAATCACCTAGCAACACCTTAGCTAACACCCAGAACAGCCTAGCAACACCCTAACAACTGCCTACTAACCTCCCAGAACACCCTAGCAACACCTTAGCAACCACACTACCAAACAACCGCCTAGCAACACCTTAGGAACTACCTAGCAACCACTTAGAACACCTTAGAGACTGCCTAACAACACCTTGAACAACCAGTCAAAACACCCTAGCAACCCCTTAGCAACCACTCAGAACACCCCAGCAACCGCCTAGCAAAACCTTAGCAACCATTCAGAACCCCCTAACAACAGCCTAGCAAGAAACATGCCAATTCATACTAGAAACATGCTAACCTATATGTAGTTATAACTGGTTCAAATTTCTTAAACTACTTCAATTATTTAAAGGTGCTGTATGTAAGTTTTTGATTCTTCTAAAGAATAAAAATACCATAATATGTGTGCAGATATTTAAGAAACATCCTAAGTGAACATACTTGTTTAACTGAAAAACAATGCTGAAGTCAGATGTTCTGCTTTGAAAATGTGTTTTTAGCCAATTATACTTCAGCACTCTGGGTTGCCTTGTTGGAAAACAGCATATTTGATTCATTCATTTAAAAAAGGCTCTGAAAGCATGCGCCGTGAGCGAGATGCGACCTCCGGTGGACAGCATCAGATGGTAAATGAGACAGATTCAGTTCCACATGAGGTTATTAATTAGCAAATGATATAAATATTATGAACGTAAACATTAGGTGAGCAGGTTACATTGTAACCGTGTGTCCTAACAACACGCATCATGACGAGATACTCAGTGATGAGCAATTTGGCTGTTTGCACCAGACGAAACACGACAGAAATTTAAATACAGCCATTCAAAAGCACAGAATATGCACTCACTCACGAAACGGTAAGGTTTATAATCTATTTAATACATGTTAACCCTCTTTAACATCATTAAATGTAGATGCTGAATCACTCATATGTTTAGTTCTAAACTTCAATTTCAAACGGTTTATTGTAATTTCCAGATCTGAGGTGAACTATCTGCTGCTGCTTTCAGTATATGGCAATAAATGTCATGTAAAATGGCATTCAAACTCACATTGTTAGCATTTAGCACTGAATAAAGCACACAAGGTTTACCTGAGGAGATCACTGTCATAGGTTTCACATGTTCAGCTGTGAGAAATAGAAGCCGTTTCTAATATATCAATTCAAGATGTTGGTTAGAACCAAAACTAATTTTAATATGGAAAATATTCCCTCTATCACGTGTCGTTGCTTTTATTTAGAACACAGTTTAAATCACTCGCTCCTGTACTCAATCTGGCAACCCGTGCTTGCGTTTATTTTGATCCAGGAGTGCAATACCTAGTTTAACCACGGGGTGTCTAACTTACATACTGCACCTTTAAACATTTAAACTACTACAAATTTTCAGACGAGGTTTTCTCAAGCCAAGTTTGTCTACGAACTTCACCTTTCTAGTTAATTTTGAAATAGTCCTATCAAACAATCATATATAGGGATGTCCAGATCCTATCATGTTATCGGAAATTGGGCCAGATCATGCGGTTTCAGACTTGATCTGAATCGGACATTACCTCCCAATCAGGACTCGAATATATATGTATGTATATATATATTGAGATTATTTTTTAACATATCTATAGTTATGCGGTGGCACACAGTTAGACCTCTTTCTTGACTTCACACAGAAACAGCAATGCGTGCGGCATGACATCACTTTGTTGCAGAGATGCTATTGGTTAAATGCCGGCAAAGTAGAACCCGGAAATAGCTTGATTTGTCAGAGGGCCAGCGTTTTACTAGACAGTCTCCTTGGGGGCCGGACCCCCAAGAAGAAAATCAAATAAAAATCTCATTTTGGCTTAACATTATGTTTAATGTTTATACTTTTTCAATTTTATTACAAAACTGAAGACATTTGATTCAGGCTCTCATTACCAATACCACAGTCAACCACTAGGAGTGATAGATATTTTGCCTCAACTCAATTAGGCTAAGTCAACAAAGGGAAATGTAACTTTAGCCATTGATTAAGCACTGTGAGTAGCCCGTTTCAACATTGTGATTTGAATTCAAGCCCACTTAACGTTTCATTTGATGTGCGAACATTATTTGTGACCTGTTTTGTTCTGGTACCAGGTTATTTGTTTACCATGCTATTTTAAATTGTGTCAGATTGTTTTTCCTCCTTTTTTAGTCCTGAGGCAGACATCCCAAGTCTCCTGGAAGTTCTGTGAGTCTCCTGCAAATGCACAGAGACTCCCGGATGCCCGCAAACGAATAATAGTCTCACGGAAGTCTCCCTCCCGCTCCTCAAATACGTTGCTCACGCCTCTCCACCTCATCCCTCCTTGCTTTTCATCACACACGTCGCACACACTCTGTCAACACCCCACCCGGTCTTCACTTACGCTTAAACCTGTTTGAAACAATAAATGCTTAATGCCGCATGGTCTGTCTGAGTCTGTCCTCATTTTGAAGTGTAGCCTAAATATAGTCATAAATGGTGGTTATTCGGACATGAGACTCAGTTGTTGTTATTTTAAGTTGCTTTATTAGTGTGGACCACTATTTTTTTTTTGATCCTCACAATTTTAAACGGCTCAGTGAGCCTCAGCTGGGTCAGTTGGCATTTCTGTGTGGAGTTTGCATGTTCTCCCCATGTTGGCGTGGGTTTCCTCCGGGTGCTCCTGTTTCCCCCACAGTCCAAACTAATGCGCTATAGGTGAATTGGGTAAGCTAAATTGTATGTGCGTAGTGTATGAGTGTGAATGAGTGTATATGGGTGTTTGCCAATGATGAGTTGCAGCTGGAAGGCCATCCGCTGTGTAAAACATATGCTGGATAAGTTGGTGGTTCATTCCGCTGTGGTGACCCCTGATTAATAAAGAGACTAAACCAAAAAGAAAATGAATGAATGAATAAATTAATTTTGGCTTTGAAACAATTAATGATAATTGATCACATCCAAAATGACATTGCATTATATATTATAAAAAAACATAAATAAACATTTTCTAAAATACATGGATGCATGTGTGTGTGTGTGTGTATATATATATATATATGCACCCACAGAACTGCCGCTCACTGGATATTTTCTCTTTTTCAGATCATTCTTTGTAAACCCTAGAGATGGTTGTGCATGAAAATCCCAGTAGATCAGCAGTTTCTGAAATACTCAGACCAGACCGTCTGGCACGGTGTCACTAACATGACATGTTTAAAGTGACTTAAATCACCTTTCTTCCCCATTCTGATGCTCGGTTTGAACTGCAGCAGATCGTCTTGACCATGTCTACATGCCTAAATGCATTGAGTTGCTGCCCTGTGATTGGCTGATTTAGAATTTGCCTTAACGAGCAGTTGGGCAGGTGTACCTAATAAAGTGGCCGGTGATTGTACATGTATCTTTTTTTATTACATAATTTTACAAATATTTTTAACCCATTATTGCATGATCAGAACATTTCAATGAATTTTTATTACTTATTAACTTATTACTTATTTTTATCATTACCTTCACACTAAGATAATTCTTTTTTTACGTCTAGATTTAAATGCAAAAGTCATTAATTTTCCTTAAGCTTAGTCTCTTTATTCCGGGGGGTGAGGAAACCCACACCAACATGGAAAGAACATGCAAACTCTATTCAGAAATGCCATCTGGCCAAGCCAGGACTCGAACCAGCGACCTTCTTGCTGTGAGGCGACAGTGCTAACCACTGAGCCAACATGTCACCCCATATACAAAATTATAATTATATATTCTATATAATATATATAAGATTTTAACACGATTTTACAATAATCCACAATGCATTTAAAAAATGTTAACAAATCAAACACCAAATCACATCTAATATCTTTGTGAGTTAATAATTCCTGCATGGAGTATTAGTGATGATGATGTAGCATTGAAAAATAAAAGAGGAATATATGACGTTAGACAGTGGGTCTGCTCAGCCTCAGCACTCAGACGGAATGTGAAGCCTTGATTTGTGTTTGTATCTGGAACATTTTTAAAATGCTTTCAGAAGATCAAAGTGACCTCGCATCGTAACGGCTGTCCCAGACACTGCCTGATCATAATCACATTCTGAGCTCATGAAATCTGCCCTGTTTGCGCATTAACAGAATATTTTCCACAGGAAGTGTTAGGACACAACCGAACGCATCGCCCAAGATCTTGGTTGTTCCAGTCCATAAAGGTCTTCGGTGTTCCCTCAGTATTATATACGGGGATCGGGGGATCTATACACTACTCTGTGATGCTATAATGACTAAAGCATGTGTGCTTAAAGTCTGGCAGTCTTTGTTTAAGCATAACATTCAAACACTGAACTTCTCTCAAACGCTCAGTTTTATTAGCCTGAATAGATAACAAACCATGCCAGTTTCAGTTACACAGGCCAAAGGTCAAGGCTAATTTTTGAGTGGGCTTCTCTTTAATGACCCCTGTGCGAGTGCTAAAATGTCTATTGTATATTTACATGAGAAACAGAATCACTCCAGCGCTGTGATCCATTCTCGTTTTTTATATATCGCCCTGTTTGCACCTCAAATTACAGCAGAGTTTCCTAAATTTGACCACAAAAGTGGACAATAATAAATACAAGGGTAAACAGGTTCAAAACATTTCGAGTTTATCCACGATTAACCAAGAGCGGATTGCTTTTGTAGAGTAAATGAGGGAAGGTAAAACTATGCGAGCTATGGGGAGCTAGAAAAAAATAAAATAAATAAGCAGAGCATTTACTTTGTTACATTTACTTGAGTAAAATTGTTGGGTAACGTGTACTTTTTAAGTACATTTAAAGATGTGTACTTTTACTTTTACTCAAGTAAAAAATATTAAAGAAAAATCATTACTCTTACTTCGATACATTTGGCGGCATTCCTGTGTTACTGTCAAATGATAATTCATATGACTTGTTTGCAATTATTGCAAGGCGCCGTGTTGGAGAGGTTGTGTTGTGAGAAATTGTTATAGAGACGTGTCTCCCATTTTCGGTTAGAGCGTGCGCACCTACACTTTAAACAGTGCAGTGTTCCACACAATTAATTCATGTTGTCCCAAGACAAATCAATTAAGTTAACTTAACACTTTTAACAAATTGATGTCGATTGAACATAAAACAATTAAGTTGTCCCAATGAAATCTCAAGAATTGTGTTGTTTCAGCTCATTTTAATTATGTAGTTTGAACAAGTAAAAAATATATATATTTTGAGTGTTTGTTGGAATATTGGCTGAAGTCGAGTTTGCAACATATACAGTACATGAACTACAGCTCCACCTTAAAAAAACACACAGTGGTGTCAAAATTATCCTTAATTATTAATTATCATCCTTAATT
>CAIGQZ010034990.1:5957903-5995477 GCA_903798205.1 Danio tinwini | reverse complement strand
AAATTTTCTTGCTCTGTTAAACATCATTTAGGAAATACTTAAAAAAAAATCACAGAAGGGTGAATAATTTTGACTTCAACTGTATATATATATATATATATATGATGAAAAGTAACTAGTAACTATTTACTTGAGTAATTTTTTTATCAGATTTTTACTTGAATAAAAATGTCCGCATATACTTGTACTTTTACTTGAGTATAGATTTTAAATACTTTACCCACTTCTGTAAATAAGGCATGGGCTCCTCTGAAAACATTCATTCATTTTCTTTTCGGCTTAGACCCTTTATTAAACTGGGGTCGCCACAGCAGAATGAACCGTCAATTTTTCCATCATATGTTTTATGATGGCAGCGGATGCCCTTCCAGCTGCAACCCATTACTAGGAAACATCCATGCACAATCATTCACACACATACACTACAGACAAGTTAGCTTACCCAATTCACCTATGCCACATGTCTTTGGACTTGTGGATAAAACCGGAGCTCCCAAAGGAAATCCACGCGAACACGGGGAAAACATGCAAACTCCACACAGAATTGCCAACTGACCCAGCTGAGGCTTGAACTAGCAACCGTCTTGCTGTGAGGTGATTGTGCGACCCACTGCGCCATGTGATGCCCCCCTGAAAACAGGATTTGTGAAATTTACTATGAATACTATACAACAATTACATTAAACAACAACTGTGCCTTTAGTTTAATTTCTACACTTTTGAGTCACACAAAATCTGCAGAAATTCACATCTTGTCCCGGCCTCTCCCCTGGAGAAATGTCAGTCTATAGGGATCGCTGATTGGCTCCTGTACTCAAAGGCGGGCTTCATTCGCCATATTGACTGTTACACTTCTCCCCCTTCAAAACTATACAAGTGACATGTCTTGTGTATTCTACAGTCTTTGCTTCTGTGCATAAAACCCATTCAAAAAACAACACAATCTACATCAGCTTTGCGTCACTAAAATTGTTTTAAAACTGAACTTTACCTGTCTAAAAGAAATACTTCAGACATGGAGGCATCCTTCCTTCCAGCGTGCAAAAGTAACTCCAATATTGATTCAGGATTTTAAAAAGTTTTGATTCCGCATTTGTTTTTACTACTGTCACTTATGTCCACGGAGCATGTGCACGTGGCGGATCTGCATAAACAAAGGTGCGCAGTTGTTCAAATCTACATTTCAAGAGTTCACACTTAGCTGATGATTGGTAATAAAGCGTGTTTGGCATGATGTCCTGGGAGAGAGCTGGGCTCAGAATATCCTTGAGCCCGGGGCTCACTCCCGTTTGGAGGGAGAGAGGAGAGTTTGCGCTCAGGTGGGTCTCGAGAACTCCCCTACTGTGAACTGCTGGGATATATCTGACTAAGAGTTGCCTTAGAATGCAATTTTGATTAGTCAATTTACCTATGGTGCCTGTCTGTGACAGTGGGAGGAAACCAGAGAACCCCCACGTGAACGCGGGGAAGACATGCAAACTCCGCACAGAAATGCCAACTGGCCTGAAGAGGAACGGACCAGCGGCGTTCTTGCTGTGAGGCAACAGTGTAACCCACTGGCCGCTGTGCCGCCCTATCGGAGAAGGGGAGGAGTAGGGGTGGAAGGGGGGATTCTTTTAAGAACATGTTTTAGTTGATATCCATGCGAGGCATCTTAATAAGAGCATAAAAAACTGTGAATGGAAGCGCCTTTTGCTAATACATGGTACGATAGCTTCATTGTCGCAGTGTGCGAGGATGGTAGAGATTGGCATTCGTCTCCCCACGGGATGGCAGATGGATGGAGAGCTGAGGATATGGGGTGTGGCTTGTCTGGTGGTTCTGGAAGTACCTCTTGAAGACTGTGTAGGTGAAGTGATAGTGAACTGGAGTTTAAACCCCTTAGAGATATATATTTTTGTTTAAAATGTAATGCATCTAACACTCAACGGATGAAGCATTATTCCATTTGTCAGAATGTCCTCCTCCCATTCACAGCAGTCAAGTGGAAATTTAGTTTCTTTGCCATTTTCACATCCAACTGACATGTCATTATAAAGTTACATGACACTTGTGTATGGACATATGAGTCACTGGGGCAGAGTTATCAACTATAACTCAAGTATATCAACTGCCAACATCAAACTCTCAACTTTAAAAAAGTCACCACTTAGTAGGAACTGTGTGAATAAAATGTTTGTTTGTTATGGGCTTCCTTTAATCCATGATTAAATAACATTACGTTTGGAATGTTATTGGCCCAATTCATTCACAAGTCTTTTACAGCTGAGTTCATTCATAAAATGTCAAGAGAGTGGGCGGAACCATCTTCAGTTTTGGAAGCTCATTGGATGGTGACACTTATCCTTTCAGCTATTGGCTCATTGGAGTGTCAATCAAAGATCCGCGGCCATTTTGTTGACCAAATATTACTAGTGTTTGTGTGAAAGACTCTACTGCACTCCAGCAACTAGTTTGGATGATAACAGCGCAATTAATGGATGTTTAACAATGTATGAATATGTCGTGGACTAATGTTTACGGATTAAATTGCCTGGATCCTAGCAGTCGAATTGCTTTGCAATGTTATGAATCTGTGGACGGGTGGGAGGCTTGAAAAGTGAGTTCTTTGGCCAAATTCCTTCTAGTCACGTGAGTCTTGTCTTTCAAAAGATAGAGGCTGTTTCTCAATTCCAAGAACGCAGAGAACGGACTTGCGTTCTTGTGGAGACCGGTCTTGCCAGGTGTCCTTGGCAGAATGAACTCGGGAGACTGCGAGAACATAGAACGCGTCCTGTGAGAAATTAGATGCTGCGTTCTTCTTGATGGTCACATGACCTTCACGTGTTTTTAATGGAAAATTATTTTAACATTACAGCATTCATACAGCGATTTATTGTTTTCCCCCTTTTCAAAATATATTATATGCATAAAAACATTAGAAATATATGTTGCACAATATAAATAAAACTGATTTTAATACAAATTTTAGCAAACAAACACCCTTAATGTGTTTATTCCTTTATTAAGATGTCCGTAGTGATGTTTATAATCACCTTTTCATTTAGGGAAACTCCTGAGATAAATAACTTATATCTCTGAACTTTAATAATAAATATAAATAAAATGCTGTGCTTCCCACTTCCAGTCGCAAGGACTTCTGGGACTTCGAGAGCGAGTTCGGTGCTCCCAAGTCTGCATCGGTGCGTCCTCGATATCAAAAACACATACAGGAAGTTTCACGTGTCCTCTGTTCTTGCGGTCTTGAGTTTTGGAACTGAACTTTGGCAGCTGATGACGTTACATGAGAACACGAGGACGCAAGACCGCTGAAGAACGCATATTGAGAAACAGCCTTAGTCTTTGTTGGAGAGTAGTTGTTTTTGCGAGGCTTCCCCTTAAAGCGTGCTATATACTTTACCGCGGGTGGACTGCTAGAAGAGCAGTGAGAGTTCAGCTTTATTGCAATGGCTTGGATCGTCGACTTCTTGAGTTTAGTTGGAGTTTGTGGACTGCGTTGTGTGAGGCAGTTTGAAGTAGAAGGTGGAAAAGCTGGTGGTCTGGCTTTTTGCGGGAATTCGGGCTCGATTGCTGGCGAGGCTGAGGCTGAATTCTCAGGGAGAGTGGGGCTCTGGCTGGAGTTGTTGTTGTAGTAGTTTGTTTGCTTGTTCTTCCATATCGATAGGTTGAATGGTGCAATGCTGGAGCGTTTTGTCGCGGGAAGCATTCTTCAAATGTAAATGACTGGAGCAAAAAGCTCTGGTAATTTATTGTGTGTCAGTGTTCATCTGATTGGCGTAATATGGAGAGTTAATACAGTACCAGATGTGTTCAATCATCTCGAAATTAGTTTATAAATAAACCACACTTGTTGACAGTTTGGGCAACTTATCAGAATTATGGGAATTATCGGCCTGACAATATTTAATTTGACGAACATTTTTTAGTCTTATGCCTTACCTAGAATATAAAAATACATATAAATACATTTATATCAATTACTGGAATGTGAAGAGACTTTCAACCAACACAACAAAAAATGTTTCTAGAAAGTACTAGTGGTGGGCAAAGCGAGACTGAAACAGTCGAAGCAA
This sequence comes from Danio tinwini, assembly GCA_903798205.1. Lineage (NCBI taxonomy): Eukaryota > Metazoa > Chordata > Actinopteri > Cypriniformes > Danionidae > Danio > Danio tinwini. The sequence goes on along the minus strand of CAIGQZ010034990.1, from coordinate 5,991,404 downwards.
ATGTGTCGAAGCTTCGAAACGTTTCGAAACTCCACTCTACGGCGACACCTAGTGGTCATTTTTTATGTATTGCACTGGAACAGCATCAGCAAAGAACAGTTGAGCAAATTGAGATATTAAACTCCACTTTGTAAATTCAACTTACAAGTGGTTTAGTGGAGCGGTTAGGGTTCCTGACTACCATCTCGGTATACTGGGTTCAAATCCAGGCTGAGACAGTCTTTTTGAAATGCTTTAATTGCATTTTGAATGGCTCTGTTCTTGTATTGTTTTGTTTCAACATTGGTCTGACATCCGAATAAACACTTTGTGAATAAATATGTCTTGTTTTGGTCAAAAAACAGGGTTGTTGCTAGATCAGACATGGTTGTGGCCAGAAGTTAACAAGAATTATTTATATTATTCATTAAATTTCCCATTTATTGTATTTTATTTATGTCTACCCAAAACCTTAACCCAACCATCACAGTACTGTAAAACATTTATTATTGTTTTACAGTGTTACAAAAACGATGCTGTATTGATGGCGTATCAGCAGCTGTATCCTATTTAGACTACACCATAAAACAGTAACATGATTAAAATACATAAAATCGTGATTTCGGAGTATTTGTACAAGTAGGGATTCGAACCCATAAGTAATTTGAAGCTCAGTTACAACATGCACATGCACGGTCCACTAGGCCATAACAGACAGAAGAATTCTCAGACCCTGTTAGTCAAATGCGTATTCGCCAGGTCTCGAAACGCTTCTGAACTCATCGATGCTTTGAATCGCTTTAGTCACATGACCTGGGTGTTTCGGGTCATGCTTCGGTGCAGTGTTTCGAAACACTTGTGCTTCGGGATCTCGACACTGTGTCGAAACATCAGTTTCACGTCAGCCATCCCTAGAAAGTACTGCTGTTACTAGATTTGTTTGTCTTGTTTCTAGTCCAAATATCAAAAAATTATTATATTATTTAATTTTGGCATATTATTTCTGAAAGCAAGACAACATGTTTTGCTTGCCTAAAAAATTCTTCTTGATTTAAGAATTTTTAGATATTTGGACTTGAAACAAGACAAAAAATCTAAGTAAGAAAATATATATTTTTTGCTGTGTGGGGATTGGCTAGAAGAAAAGAAATAGGAGTACTAGTAATAGAGTGAGGGAACTATGTTGTCAATTTGTATGCAAAAACCCGGAAGTGAGTTAGCATTTTAGCAGTTCTGGTTCCCTCGTCCCAAAGTCAATGGTTTTTTTTCAATGGAATTTCAGTTAAATCGCTTAAATAAGGTTTGCGGCAAACACAAACTCAAGATACATTCACATTTTATTCTACGACATAAAACACATCAGTTACATCACACTCTTGATTTCTTTAAATTGGTTTTGCTTCTTTAATAAGACGGTTGCTATCAAGTTGCTAATTGGAACTACAGGCACTGTCGGAGACATTATACGTCATCCAGCCGAACTGGTCTGGAGCGCAGCTTGCTTGTGTTGGGCATTTGAATTTGTCTGTGATTAAAGTATTTTCATGAATAGTATTTTATAGTTTGTAGTATTTTTATAATTGGGAATTTATATTGTGTGTAGATAATGCCTTCACTTGTAAAGACTGTCAAGACAGATTCATTTGTTGATCATTTATTTTAATTAAACGATATTATGAAGATACTGCTTACCAGTGCAGCCTGTCTCTCTCCTGCTCTCAGTAATCCAAACGTGTAAATAAATGTGTAAGAAAAACGTCATTTTAACGTGATCAATAGATTTCTCTTCCTTTTTTTCTTTATCGGAACACCTTTAACTCTGTCATAACTGCAATATTTACACTCCTCCTTAAAATTCATAGCATATGTGACTGTATGGGCTGCTTTTTGCTGTACTCGGTGACAAAAAAGCATATTGAATGTTGTTCTGTGTCCATGATGGAACTTGCAGGCATATAACATTAGACTTGTCTCTCACGCCTCATCTCCTCATTTCTGTCGTCTGTTACTAAGGTAAGCGGGCTGTGTGCACGTGAGCGATACACTTATTTAAACATGTCTTATAATAATACTATATTGGCACATTTATACATACAGTTTTAAAACTTTTACAACAACCGTAAAGCAAAACAAAATGTATTTCCCACGTAAAAAAAAAAAAATAAAAAATCCAAAAGGTACATAGGTCTAAGTGCATTTGCGTATTTATTTGTTTATAATATTATAGCGTGGATTATAAACCGAGAGAGTAAATCTTTGTCAGGGATCATATTTCTAAAAATAAGCTTAAAGAGTTGTCTGTAGCAGGGTGGTGCTGACGTCACAGGCGAGCGCCCCAAAGGCTATGTAGTCCATTTATAGCCTAATGTTAGCTTTTCAGTTCTTGCGTTTGAATTTATGATCCAAAAGTGCTAAAAGTTGTATTTCCATGTGAGGATTATCCGGCTGGACAAAACATGTAAGTGTATTGAACAGTGTTTGAACACAGAGCTTATTATTTGCAATCTTCTATTAGAAAATCCTATAGAGATTTTATAGAGGGAACCAGTTTTATGCTAGCAGCCAATTAGCCTACAAGGTGACGTCATAGTTCCTCCACTCTATAGAATAATCATGTGATTGCCATCCAATAAAATCGCACATAGAAAATTATACAAAACAACATCAAAACACAAAATTTTTACAAGCAATAACCGAGAGACTAGACTTCATGTCACTGATGAGAAGATGGCGGATGTCTACTGTCTGACGATTGAAATCACCAAATGATCTTAATCAGTCACTAAATTCACTAAAGAATGTTACGTTTACACACACACATGCACAAATTGACACATCAACCATTCACAGCGTAATACTCACTACTCACTTCTCTTGAGTACTTTTAAAAAGGCTACTTTTTACTCATATGTTGAGTCATATTTACAACAGGTACTTTTTACTTTACTTGCACTACATTCTTGGGTAAGTAATGGTACTTTTGCTTGAGTATGATTTTTCAGTACTCTTTACATCACTGGTTGCTGGTAATGGGCAATATGGTGGCTCAGTGGTTAGCACTGTCACACAACAAGAAGGTTGCTGGTTCGAGCCCTGGCTTGGCCTGTATTTACAGGCTATATGAAAACACTGTTGCATATTAAGTGTTTTTTCTTCAGTGCTCTGAATGTAATTAAACTGTTGCATGGATACTATGATGGAAAGTGTAACAGCAGCCCTATTCAAACAGGACTTGTTGTGCAAGTCTGTGCTGCATCGACACAGTTTCTTTATGATTTCAATCCCACTTAAGTCTAAACAATTTTCCCCTTGCACAACCTCTGTAAAAATTGCAGAATAAATTACCCACCATTATTACCCGCTAAAACGGACGTCCTCTGAGAACTACACTCTGACCTTTGTCAAACACCATAACTAAAGGTGATTTTCACATGGTGTGTAAATCCTCTGACTGCCCAGTGAACCTTTTGCATCGAGACCTTTCCGTAAATGTTTCAGACACTTGCAGGATCCAAATCCCATCCCAATCAGTAGAAGAAACAACCATTTAAATGTAGTTAGGAAATTAATCCTGTCCGAATCATGCTAAAGGCCTAAACTGTTTTTCTTGGTCAATGAAATTTCTCTCCCACTCCTGAAGATATGCCATAAGCAGTTGCTAGGGAGTTCTGGATGATTAATAATCTGCTGCTATGTGGTTACTAGGGTGTTTAATGTAGTTTATAGCTAGTTGTTAGGGAGTTCTGGGTGGTTTATAGACATTGCTTTTTATCATAAAATACATCCCCATTCGCTGTTATTTCTTTCCTACTGAGGGTAATGAACCCTTATTACATTTATACAAATAAATCTATTCAAAACGTTTTGTTCTTCAAGCTTTCACTTCTAGTTTTAGCCTACTAGCATCATTAGCTAAGCTACCGGCTTCTTTCATTTACTGTTTCACTACTGTCTTCACCCTGTATAATGTCACTTGTGTGTCTATCCTGCAGGGAAAGCATCGGTGAAGGCGCTGGAGCTGGAGGCTGTGGAAGCACAGAACCGTGACCTCGAGATGAAATGAGCACAGCTCTGGGAACAACAGGCCTTGCTTGGTGTCTTCCGGGCTTATCTGAGGTAAGTGTGTGTTCTATTATTCATCACGTCCATGCTGCTTTCACTAAAGGTAACAATGTATGCACTCGCTGCTTTCCCAATGCTCATGTTATGGATGTTTCTGCTAAGGTACCCTCTATCCTGAGCATTGGCGAGAGCATCGGAGCTGTCGTCATGCTTTGGGTCATTCTCCATCTGCACTGTGAAGCATCATTTAATGAATTCTGAAATATTTGGCTGAAAATTTGCAGAAAATATTGCCTGAAACACTTCAGAATTCATCCCGCTGCTTTTGTCAGCAGTCACATCATTAATAAATACAAGAGAACTGGACAGCCATACATGCCCACACCATGTCACTACTACCACCATGCTTCACTGCTTAGGATCATGAGCAGTTCCTTTCCTTCTCTATACTCTTCTCTTCCCATCACTCTGGTATAAGTTGATCTTAATTTTATCTGTCCATAGAATGTTGTTCCAGCAATGTTAAGGCTTTCTTAGAACTTGGCCAAGAATTTTGCCTTGCTGTTTTTGAGGCTCACCAATGGTTTACATCTTGTCGTGAACCTTTTGTATTCACTTTGGTGTAGTCTTCTCTTGATAGTTGATTGTTTGACACACATACACCTACCTCCTGGAAAGTGTTCTTGATCTGGCCAACCGTTGTGAAGGGTGTTTTCTTCACCAGCGAAATAATTTTTCAGTCGTCCACCACAGTTGTTTTTCTTGGTCTTTTAGGTATTTTGGTGTTGCTGAGCTTACTGATGCTTTCTTTCTTTTTAAGAATGTTCCAAACAGTTGTTTTGGCCACACCTAATGTTTTTGCTATCTCTCTAATGGGAATGTTTTGTTTTTTCAGCTTAATGACGGCTTGCTTGACTAATAGTTCTCTTGTGAGCTCTATGGATCTTATCTTGAGAGTTGACAGTAACAGATTCCAAATGCAAATAGCACACTTAAAATGAACTCTGGACTTTTGATCAGCTCATTGTAATTGGGATAATGAGGGAAAAACACACACCTGGCCATGGAACAGCTTAGAAACCAATTTTCCAATTGCTTTTGGACCCTTAACAAGTGGGAGGCACATATGCAAACCGTTGTAATTCCTACAGCGTTCACCTGATTTGGATGTAAATACCCTCAAATCAAGGCTGACAGTCCATCCAAATCCACGGTGTTGGTATATAGAGCCAAAAATGTTAGAAATGTGTCGATGTCCCAATATTTATGGATCTAACTGTATGTTTTTTTTTTTTTTCCTGCTTAAATGGTCATCCTCTGAAATTGACCTTTGTCAAAACCATAACTAAAGGTGATTTTCGCATTGTGTAAATCATATGACTAGGTGAACCTTTTGCATCCAGAACTTTTTGTAAACTTCCCAAACACTTGTGTGATCCCAATCCTATCCCAATCAGTAGAAGAAACAACCATTTAAAAGTAGTTAGGAAATTAATTATGTCCAAACTGTGCTAAACACTTAAACAGTTTTTCTTGTTCAGTGAAATCTCACTGGACAACCAAAATACATCGGATCAGTGAGAGTCAAATATACATATCTGAAAACGTCAAAATGAACCCAAATCCCTAATCCACTCGATGGAAAAAAAATGAAAGTCAGATACGTATTAGCTTTCGAATGTCTGACCCAAGTATGAATGATTCAGCGTTATGAGGAAGGCACTTTTCCTGCCATTAATCAATGGAGTTTTCTCCATCAGCCCGGGTCTGCAGCTTGTCTCCAAAGTCAACAGAGCTCCAGGGATCATTAATCTCTCTGCAGGCCTGGTCTGAGCACTGCTACTGAGTTTTTGTGGACTTCGGGTCTTGATAACTGGCTGCCGTCCTCCGTCCAATGCTGTAAAGTACACTTAATTGCGGTTTGAGAGATTTTCTACTTTTGAGCTCAACCCAGCCTTGATTTATGACTATCTGCTGAGAGAGACACACCAATGCTGCGTGGGTTGAGTTCCAACACATTAACATCTCGCATGCATCTTCGGTCTGGCAATGTGAAACCAATTTGTGCTGTTAAACTTGATTAAATGCATTCTCATCAGCGGTTTTGCTGTCGAGTTTTGATGAAATAATTAAGCCCGGAGTATATAATTGTAGACCATTTCAAATGTTTTTATAAAAAAAAAAAAAAAAAAGTGCATCAACGATCAGTGAACGCGGTTACAAATGTTGTGGATGTTGCACTTTCTGCAACGTAGGCTTATTCTGAAAATGTAACCCTGTTATGTAGGATGAAGTATGCATGGCTGCATCTCGACTTTAAAACAAATTCTAAGGGGCGATATGATGCTGTTCCTTTTATATCCATGTGGACAGCTTACATCCATGTGAACAGCTTTCCCGCTGTTACCAGTTTGTCCAGTAGCTTACCATGTACGGGGTTCGAGTCAGGCGAAGACAAAAACAAAAGCCAACAAATAAAATAAACCATTGGGTGATAGGGTCAATCGGTGCTTTTGAAAACACTATTGATTGGGTTTATAGGAGGAGGGTGGGTCAGTTGATCGGTCAGTCAGTCAACATCAGCCTCTAGTGGATTTACATGAAAACAGCAGGCGTTAATGGCGCTCGCGAGAGAAATTTGAGATCTCAAAAAGCATACACAGCAGCCTCTAGTGGATGAAAACAAAAACTGCAAAAAAAAACTACCTCCTGGGACGTATTAGGCGCTCTTCAGAAATGTATAAAGGACGTTTACAGAATGAGCCTGGGTTGTTTTTACAGTTTGTGTACTTGTTAGGAAGCAGACAAAAGTGTCAGTGAAGCACCTGAGCTAATATGAGATGTGATATGTGAGGAGATCAGAGTAAAATAAAATATTAAACAAGACCTTCACACAGACTGATTTTACTGAATTGGAAATGAAAAGATCCTCCCCGCTGCTCCACATTGATAAATGTCATCAGAATCAGAAAGAGCTTTATTGCCAGGTTTGTTCACACATACAAGGAATTTGTTATCATGACAGAGCTTCTACAGTGCAATAGAATTACAGAGACAGGACTAAAAAACAGATAATATATTTAAAAAAAGAATATGAGCAAATATACAAATTGACAAGTGTATGTATATTACTATACAGCATTATATGAGCAGCTGTTATGTGCAATTTGGCATGTAAAGTGTGTTGTTAAATAAGTGTATGTGTGTATAAAAGTGTATAGCAGGTAGTGATGTTTGTTTCACAGTTATTATCATCAAGTGTTCATGAGATGAATTGCCTGAGGGAAGAAACCGTTTCTGTGTCGTGCTGTTCTAGTGCGCAGTGCTCTGTAGTGTCGACCAGAAGGTAACAGTTTAAAGAGGCAGTGTGCTGGGTGTGAGGGGTCCAGAGTGATTTTGGCAGCCCTTCTGCTCGCTCTGGATAAGTACAGTTCTTGAAGAGTAGGTAGGGTTATATCAGTGATTCGCTTAGCAATCCAAACTATTCTATGTAGTCTTCGGAGGAAGCTGAGCTAAACAAGACAATTATTGAAGTGCAGAGAACTGATTCAATGATGGAGGTGTAGAACTGTTTCAGTAGCTCCTTTGGAAGGTTGAACTTCCTCAGCTTTTTTGACAATGGAGTAAATGTGAGTGTCCCACTTGACAAGTCCTGTCATGTCCTGCCTACAACTTGAGAAGCTCAGATTTTCCTCAAAAATAAAACAAAACATTTTCCTGTAATATGGACTCCTTTTATTGAGTATTTTAACAAGAGAGCAGTGATAGAACTCTAGTAGAAACACCTCAAATCCCCCTTCATTTTTTTCTTTTTCCTCTTACCCCCTCTGTCCTCTGTATTTTTTTGTTCTCTTTTACGTATAATGTTAACATGGTTACAACTTTTTTTTTTTTTAAATAAAAAAATGTTTAGTAAAAGTTATATTTTGTATTGATGTAAAAAAAGTAATATAGAGACTCTTAAAAAAATTCACTGCATAAAACATATGCTGGATAAGTTGCCGGTTCATTCCACTGTGACGACCCCAGAATAATAAAGGAACTAAAGGCCGAAAAGAAAATGAATAAATGCTAAAAAAAAGCATCACCTTTTCCAATCAAACTGTAATTTCTTAATTAAACAAAAGACAGTATTAATACTTAAAGCTGCAGTTTCGTATTGTATGTGTGTGTGTTTGTAGATGTGTGTTGTAGTGTGTGTCAGTAGTTTATTGGTGTGTACAAATGGTTTCATAGATGGCAGGTCAAAATTGACCTGAAAGACAACCATTGTACCATAAATGTGTACAGCCAGGGATGGGCAAAATACATTGAAATGTATTTTAAAATAAAATACCAAATACCTCAAAATACAGCAGCGACAAATGTATCAAAATACTGTATTTCTGTATTTAAAAAATACTCCAAAATACTTTTACAAGTAAGCATAAACCTTCTTTGCAAACCTTTGATGAATTCAATTCAATTCACCTTTATTTCTATAGCAATTTTACAATGTAGATTGTGTCAAAGCAGCTTCACATAGAAGATTATAGTAAATTGAAACAGTGTCAGTTCAGTTTTCAGAGTTTAAGTTCAGTTCAGTTTAGCTCAGGTCAGTGTGGGTTAATAATCACTACTGAGGGTCCAAACACTGAAGAGCAAATCCATTGATGCGCAGCTCTACAGATCCCGAACCATGCAAGCCAGTGGCGACAGCGGCGAGGAAAAAGCTTCACCAATTGACCAAAGTGAAGAATTAAAAAACATCGAGAGAAACCAGGCTCAGTTGGGGACGACCATTTCTCCTATGGCCAAACGTCTTGTGCAGAGCTGCAGTCTAAGCGCCTGAGGCTGGGGATGAGCCTATTTGATCAACCTATTACTGTTAAACGCGAAGTAAACTATATTTGATAGCAACAACTTTTCTCTGAGCAAGTTTTAGCAGATTCTCTGCCACCTCATTCACCTCTACTCTTACTGTTCATGAGTAAATATACTTTTTTTTTTTACTTGTTTTTTTTTTTATTAATTTAGTATTTTTTGTATGAATTTCATACAGAAGGCCCTGTTCTGTGCAAATAATGATTTAGAATATAGGACTATATACTCTGAGAAATAAAGGTACAAGAGCTGTCACTGGGGCAGTACCTTTTCAAAAGGTACATATTTGCACTTAAAGGGTCCATAATGGTACCTCAAAGGTATTTCTTAGGTACATTTGGGAACTAATATGCAACCTTTAGGTACCACTGTGGACTATTTAGGTACAAATATGTATCTTTTAAAAAAGGAACTGCCCCAGTGACAGCTCATGTACCTTTATTTCTGAGAGTGTATCTTTTGATTATTGACACACCCATTGTGTGGCCAGTAAAATTGATATAATCTCTGTATAATGATTATTCAACCTCTTAACATTCTTATATATAAAAAAGTGTGATATGTGAAGTTTAATTTTAAAAAGATTTTTTTTTTCACAGAATTTTTCATAAATCTTGTTTTGCATTTGAACTCTTCAGTAGGCCTATTCAATGTATATGGTTTCTGAAAACTAAAAACAAAAAATCCAGTTATAGTCATTTTAATATGTGATTTTCACATAATTTCATCAATGCACAACATAAAAACATGCAAATAAACTCTTCATATATATCCTGCTGATGCCAGGATATATGGCAGCTGAGTCAGGTGTTTGTGACTACTCTCTACAGACTGAATTGCTATATTATTAAATATGCAGTTGAAGTCAAAATTAGTAGCCCCCTGTTTATTTTATTCCCCAATTTCTGTTTAACTGAGATATTTTTTTAAACACATTTCTAAACATTTTATAGTTATAGTTTTAATAACTCATTTCTGATAACATATTTATTTTATCTTTGCCATGATGACAGTAAATAATATTTGACTAGATATTTAAATAGACATTTAGATAGACATTTAAAGGCTTAACTAGGATAATTAGTTTAACTAGGCAGGTTAGGGTAATTAGGCAAGTTATTGTATAATGATGGTTTGTTCTGTAGACAGTCGAAAAAAATATTACTTAAAGGGGCTAATAATTTTGACCTTAAAATTGTTTTAAAAAAATTTAAAACTGCTTTTATTTAAGCCGGAATAAAACAAATAAGACTTTCTCCACAAGAAAACATGTTATCAGACATACTGTAAAAAGCACGTTTTTAGAAAAAAAATCAAAACAAGTGACACTACAACCATTATATGCAGTCGCACAAATGCTCCCAAATATATTATGAGGTCGCATAGATTAAATTTCGGGAGCATATGCGACCAAAATGGTCGCAATTTCGAGCCCTGTATTTAGAAACTTTCTGTGTGGAGTTTGCATGTTCTCCCCGCGTTCGTGTGGGTTTTATCCGGGTGCTCTGGTTTCCCCCACAAGTCCAAAGACATGCAGTACAGGTGAAAAGCTAAATTGTCCATAGTGTATTTGTGTGAATGGCTGTGTATGGTTGTTTGGCAGTGTTGGGTTGCACCTGGAAGGGCATCCACTGTGTAAAACATATGCTGGATAAGTTAGCGGTTCATTCTGCTGTGGCGACCACAGATTAATAAAGAGACTAAGCTGAAAAGAAAATGAATGAATGAAAAAATACAAGACTCTAAAGTATTTTGATACAAAATATTAAGCCACTTTCATCACCCCTATCAAATACAAATGACAAAATACTATTTTATATTTAAAATATTTATTTGAAATGCATGTATCATAAATACTTTCCCTTTCTGTGTACAGTTTTCACGAAAATATGACAATAGAAAATAATGTTTGGGTATTTAAAAAAAAAAGTCACCAAACATTCATTTATTTTCTTTTCGGCTTAGTCCATTTACTAATCTGGGGTTGCCACAGCGGAATGAACCGCCAGCTTATTCAGCACACATTCTACACAGTGGATGCCTTTCCAGCTGCAACCCATCACTGGGAAACTTTCATACCCACTCATCACTCACATACACTATACAATTTAGCTTACCCAATTCACCTACACCTCATGTCTTTGGAATGTGGGGGAAACCTGAGCACCCAAAGAAAACCCCCACGAACACGGGAACATGCAAACTCTGCACAGAAATGCCAAGTGACCTAACCGAGGCTCGAACCAGCGACCTTCTTGCTATGAGGCAAACGTACCCACTGGGCCACCGTGCAGCCCCAGTCACCAACCAAGATATAAAACATTGTTCAGTGTTTTTCTGCTGTTATAATGGTACACGGATCACTTTATTTATTTGTAAGTCAACAGAAGGTTTCAACTAAACTTTGGTGTACACCTTTTTATTCATAAAATGTTTAAAAGGTCCTAATGAAGCATAATTTGTGATGTAATAGAAAATGAGGAAAAGAACTGCAAACAGCACCGTCGCCTCGCATCAAAAAGGGTCGCTGGTTCAAGTCCCAGCTGGGCCAGTTGACATTTCTGTGTGGAGTTTGCATGTTCTCCCCATGTTGGCGTGGGTTTTCTCTGGGTGCTCCGCTTTCCTTTACAGTCCAAACATATGCGCTATAGGTGAATTGGATGAACTAAATTGGTCGTAGTGTATGTGTGTGAGAGTGTGTGTTTGTTTCCCAGTAATGGAAGGGCATCCGCTGTGTAACTGAGGTTTTAAGTGAAGTTTATTTATAAACTAATTTCGAGAGGATCACGTGATTATGATTGAACACGGCTGGTCATGCATTAACCATGTATGACCAACCAATCAGACGATTTCTAACCCACTATAAAGAGCCAGAGTTTCTTACTACAGTCATCTTCGTTTGAAGAATCCCCCCTTCCACCCCTACTCCTACTACTAGTTGATTTTTAAAAGCAAAACTCAGATGCAGGATAATTCTGCTGTCTTCTCAATAAAGTAATGCGAGTTAGAATCCATTTTTATCCATATATGAATATTAGTAAGGGGACAGAGTGGCTCAATGGTTAGCACTGTCACCTCACAGCAAGAAGGTTGCTGGTTCGAGCCTCCGCTGGGTCAGTTGGCATTTCTGTGTGGAGTTTGCATTTTCCCCCCATGTTGGTGTGGGTTTCCTCTGGGTCCTCCGGTTTCCCCCACAGTCCAAACACATGTGCTATAGGGGAATTAATGTACCTAATTGGCCGAAGTGTATGGGTGATTCCCAGTACTGGGTTGGTGGTTCGTTCCGCTGTGGTGTAGTCCCTGATGAATAAAGGGACTAAGCTGTAGGAAAATAAGTGAAGTTTATTTATAAACTAATTTCGAGAGGATCACGTGATTATGATTGAACATGGCTGGTGATGCATTAACCATGTATGACCAACCAATCAGACGATTTCTAACCCACTATAAAGAGCCATGGTTTCTTACTACAGTCATCTTCGTTTGAAGAATCCCCCTTCCACCCCTACTCCTCCTCTTTTCCTTTCATAGGGCGGCACGGTGGCCCAGTGACTAGCACTGCGGCCTCACAGCAAGAACGTCACCGGTTCAAGTCCTTTAACAGACTGGCTGTTGTTTCTGTGTGAAGTTAGCATGTTCTTCCCATGCTTGCGTGGGTTTCCCCCGGGTTCTCCGGTTTCCTCCCACGTTCCAAAAACATGCACTACAAGTAAATTGAACAATCTAAATTTAGCACTAGTCAAACTTTTATCCATCAGCATATCTCTCCGTAGCAACTATTTTTGTCATCAACTCTTACAAAAGGGGGGAGTTCTCGAGATCTACCTGAGCTCAAAGCTCCCCTCTCGCCCTGCAAACGGGAGGGAGCCCAGGGCTCAAGGACCTTTTGGGCTCAGGGCTCTCTCCCGGGACAGCATGCCAAACTTGCTTATAATCAATCATCAGCTAAGTGTGACCTCTTGAATTGTAACTGATTCGGGTTAATCTGAATCCCTGCAGACAGTCGGTCAGAACTGTGTACTGTCATCTATTCACAGAATTCACTCAGACTCCATGTCTCATTCGAACATTTACTAACAAGTTGTGTTTTTTTCTCTGCTCGCACAACTATATACATCATTGGTTGTATTATTCTGCATGTAAACAGATGACCGATAAGCAGATACTTTCACTTCTTAGCGATTTCAGATTGTTTCTTGGTCTGCTTAGCACACCTGCCTCACTTCCTTCTCCAAGTCCCGCCTATTAAAGTGACGCTGCAAATACTTATTGGTCAGCAGCAGAATGTTCCAGAAGCCTTTTGAACACGCTGCGTAAAACATATGGTGGAATAGTTGGCGGTTCATTCCGCTGTGGCAACCCCTGAAGTAAACTAAGCTGAAGGGAAGATGATTGAATATACTGCAAACATAAATTGAGAGTGTGAAAGGTGTTTTAATTAAGTCTCAAAATCCATCAAGTTGCGCCGAGGTTGAAGGAAGAAGCACTTAATTTGTTTCATTACAAGATGAACTAAAGAACAAAGAAAGTCAAGAATTACAGGGCAAAAATAACTTCAGTGCTGAAAGCTAAAAAACAACACGCATCCAACTCGTAAAGATTGTTTTACGACTGTCCTATGAGAAACCCCCTATCCCACAGTACACCTGCACGCAGCTGTGTCTGCTCTGCGCATCAGCAAATCCAGCCGATTGAAGTCAAAACATGAACATAAATGCAGGATAATGACACTTCATAGAGTCTTGTGTAATCGCTGAGGAATGGAGAGAGAATTACTCAGCATTACAGCATTACTATAAAATTAATTTATAGTAAAAATCAGGCAGGTGTTTTGGTGGGCACATGCGTCCAATTATAGACCCAGTGAAATTATTTCCATGACCCCATTTATTTCTGACAAAATTTATTTTGCATACTGCAAAAAAAGTGTCTTTCTTAGAGCTTTTATTTTGTTTCTTGTGCGAATATCTGAAACTTCATAAATCAATTCATTAATTTCTTGATTTTCCTTCAGCTTAGTCCCTTATTTATCAGGGTCACCACAGTGGAATGAACCCTCAACTCTTCTAGCATATGTTTTACACAGCGGATGCCCTTCCAGCTGCTACCCAGTACTGAGAAACACCCATACACACTCATTCACACACACACACACACACACACACTCATACACTACGGTCAATTTAGTTTATTCAATTTATCTAGAGTATAGTGCATGTGTTGGGACTGTGGGGGAAACCCAGCATTTCCTTAAACTAAGCTAAATAATATGCCAATGGGGTAAAAATACTGTATTTCCATTTACAGCACCATTTATCTTGCTGTATATGTATTTACAGTATTGTAAATCTTTACTGTTAAAAATACTGTATTTTTCACTATGCAACTTTAAAATGCAGTCAATTTCTTTTCAGTTAGTTATAATTTTCTGAAGAGTTAGACAATGTTTGGGTTTTGTTCTTTTCTTTTCTTTAGAGCCGCCCATGTAGCTCTCTTGTTTTCCCTGTCTTTGTGTTTGTCCCATCCATACTGTATACAATCACCGGCCACTTTATTAGGTACACCTGTCCAGCTGCTTGTTAACACTAAATTCTAACCAGCCAATCACATGGCAGCAACTTAATGCATTTAGGCATGTAGACATGGTCAAGACGATCTGCTGCAGTTCAAACGGAGCATCAGAATTGGGGTGAAAGGTGATTTAAGTGACTTTGAACGTGGCATGGTTGTTAGTGTCAGACGGGCTGGTCTGAGTATTTCAGAAACTGCTGACCTACTGGGATTTTCACACACAACAATCTCTAGGGTTTACAGAGAATGATCTGAAAAAGAGAAAATATCCAGTGAGTGGCAGTTCTGTGGGTGCAAATGCCTTGTTGATGCCAGAGGTCAGAGGAGAATGGCCAGACTGGTTCCAGCAGATAAAAAAGCAACAGTACCTCAAATAACCACTCGTTACAACCGAGGTATGCAAAGAGCATCTTTGAACACTCAACACGTCCAACCTTGAGGGGGATGAGCTACAGCAGCAGAAGACCACACCGGGTGCCACTCCTTTTAGCTAAGAACAGGAAACTGAGGCTACAATTCACACAGACTCACCAAAATTGGACAATAGAAGATTGGAAAAACGACGCCTGGTCTGATGAGTCTCGATTTCTGCTGCGACATTCGGATGGTAGGGTCAGAATTTGGCGTCAACAACATGAAAGCATGGATCCATCCTGCCTTGTATCAGCAGTTCAGGCTGGTAGTGGTGGTGTAATGGTAAGGGGGATATTTTCTTGGCACACTTTGAGCCCATTAGTACCAATTAAGCATCATATCAATGCCCCAGTATTGTTGCTGACCATGTCCATCTCTTTATGACCACAGTGGACGCATCTTTCAATTTCATAATGCGCGAATCATCTCAGACTGGTTTCTTGAACATGACAATGAGTTCACTGTACTCAAATGGCCTCCACAGTTACCAGATCTCAATCAAATAGAGCACCTTTGGGATGTGGTGGAACAGGAGTCGCACAATGGATGTGCAGCTGACAAATCTGCAGCAACTGCGTGACGCTATCATGTCAATATGGAGCAAAATCTCTGAGGATTTTTTTCCAGTAGCTTGTCGAATCTATGCCACAAAGGATTAAGGCAGTTCTGAAGGCAAAAGGGGTCCAACTCGGTACCAGTAAGGTGTACCTAATAAAGTGGCCGGTGAGTGTATATTGTAATTTTTTTTTTCTTAGTTTTGATTATTTCATCGTTGTTGTTCACTTTGGAAATTTAAATAAAATTGAAAGATTTGGGTACATTTGCTTTTGGTTGTCTTTGCACTTCATTCGCTGTAGATATAAATTAATTTTAATTGTACTCTAAATGTCAAACCGTATTTCCTCTAGATCAACATAAGTGGTTTGTAACATACTGCATAACTGTCCTTCAGTTGAATACAGTACATATTACAGGTAAATACTTTGTAATTTACACACATTGTTAACAGTGAAGATTATTTTATGTACCCCCACTGGCAGATCATTAAGCTTGTTTTAAGGAAAAACTCTCTTAATTTTGCTTATCTAGAAAATGCTTCTTGATTTTAGAATTTGTAGATATTTGGATAAGAAACAAGACAAAAACCTTATGTAAGAAAAGCCTTTTTTTTTGTCTTTGGTGATAATCATGGAAAGTCTATTATGCTGTAGATCACTTGTTAAATGCTGTTTGGTTTGGCGCCGGTCAGATCTGTGTGATTATGATGGGCAAACACTCCGCGCCTCACATCAGATTAAAGTGCTGTAGCCCACATCAAAAGCTTACTAATTAAGAATAGCAAATAAGTTAAAGGAGAGTTCACCCTGATATGACATTATGCTTAAAAATGACTCGAGTTATCTAAGATGTAGATGAGTTTGTTTGGGGAAATGAAGCAGTACATCACTGGCTCACCAGTAAATCTTGTCAGAATAAAGACCCTGAACAAATAGAGAGCTCAAAGATAGTTAAAAAATATTTAGGCAGCAATATACAGTAAAAAAAAAATGTAAAAAAGTTGAAGGGATTGTTCATCCAAAAGCGTTAAGTTCTGTTTAAATTCTGTATTTTCCACTTTTCTGTTTAAGTTACTTTCTTCTGTTCGTAGTGTCTCAATATTTACATTTTTAAAAATCAGATCAGATTAATTTACAGATAGATTCATTGAAACACTTAATTTCCGTTTGCTTTTTTGTAGCTGAGGAGTAAAACAAACAAACAAACAAAAAATGTTATGTTGTATTATAAATGTCATCTCTGTTAAAGGTGCTGTATGTAAGTTTTTGACTCTTCTAAAGCATAAAAATACCATAATATGTGTGCAGATATTTAAGAAACATCCCAAATGAACATACTTGTTTACCTGAAAAACAATGGTAGAGTCAGTTTTTTCCATGCCTGAACGCTGTCGTGGTTTGGGTAAATTTAACCTGCACAATGCAACAACTTGTTGGAAAACAGCATATTTCATTCATTCATTCAGAAAGACTCTGAAAGCATGCGTCCGTGACCGAAAATGCGACCTCCGGTGGACATAGCAGACGTTCATAACAGTTCCACATGAGGTTATTAATTAGCAAATGATATAAATTTTATGAACGTAAACATTAGCTGAGCAGGTTACATTGTAACCACGTGTCCTAACGACACGCTTTGTGACAAGATACGCAGTGATGAGCAATTTGGCTGTTTGCACCTTACGAAACACCACAGAAATTTACAGTCATTCAGAAGCACAGAATATGCACTCACTCACGAAACGGTAAGGTTTATAATGTGTTTAATACATGTTAACCCTCTTTAACATCATTAAATGTAGATGCTGAATCACTCATATGTTTAGTTTTAAAGTTCAATTTCAAACAGTTTATTGTATTTTCCAGATATGAGGTGAACTATCTGCTGCTGCTTTCAGTATATGGCAATAAATGTCATGTAAAATGGCATTCAAACTCACATTGTTAGCATTTAGCACTGAATAAAGCACATAAGGTTTACCTGAGGTGATCTCTGTCATAGGTTTCACATGTTCAGCTGTGAGAAATAGAAAAAAAAATTCTAAGACCAAGATGGCGGCGCGTACACATCGCGAGGCTCGGCGTCTCTCCAGTTTCTGCAATTTTGCAGTATTTTTCCTGCTCATTTCGGGTCTGTTCGTGCAGAACAGTAATGCCTTTACATCGTACACCCGACAGGAGATCTTGGATATTGGTTTGTGCATTTCGGACAGTTTTATCAGCAATCTACGACTCATCCCAGAGATCACCCGGAAGCGGCGGGCTAAGAGCTAAGCTAAAGCTAACACCACACCGGCTCTCTTTACCCAGCATCTTCCTCGCCAATGTACGGTCCCTGGTGAACAAAATGGATGAGATTAGACTGCGCATCAACCACAGCAAAAGATTATGGAACTGTAATGTCATGATTTTCACAGAAACATGGCTAAACAGCGGGATACCAGACAACGCTGTATCTTTAACTGAGCATCAGACATTCCGAGCAGACAGAGCGGCGGATGACTCCGGTAAGACCCGAGGCGGAGGATTATGCATTTATATTAACAAAGCGTGGTGCACAAACTCTGTCATCGTTGGGAGACATTGCTCTGTTAACCTGGAATTTCTGATGGTCAAATGCAGACCGTTTTATCTGCCACGGGAGTTCACCTCCACCTTTATAATCGCTGCTTATATTCCACCCGATGCTGATGCAAAGCTTGCTATGAATGAACTTCATGCAGCCATCAGCAAACAACAGACTGCTCACCCGGAGGCTGCTTTTATTGTTGCGGGGGATTTTAATCACTCAAACTTAAAGACAGTGCTCCCCAAATTCCATCAAAACATTTTCTGTCACACACGGGGAAACAAGACTTTGGACCAGGTATACACAAACATGGCTGAAGCCTATGCTGTTACCCCCCTCCCCCACCTGGGTCAATCAGATCACCTTTCTTTGTTCCTCACCCCCCGATACTCACCCCTCATCAACCGTGTGAAGCCATCAGTGAGGACCATCAAAGTGTGGCCAGCGGGGGTAGACTCCACACTCCAGGACAGGTTTCAACACACAGACTGGAGTATGTTTGCTTCCCAGGCCACATGTGGCTCTCACACAGACATTAACAGCTACACTTCCTCTGTTCTGGAATACATCAACACCACCATTGACAGTGTTACAACCCAGAAACAGATCACCACATACCCAAATCAAAAGCCATGGATGAACAAGGAGGTGCGCCTCCTGCTGAAGGCACGCAACACTGCCTTCAGATCAGGGGATGCACAGGCCTACAGCACTTCCAGGGCTAATCTGAAGAGGGGCATCAAAAAGGCCAAGCACTGCTACAAGCTAAAGCTAGAGGAGCACTTTTCCAACTCTGATCCTCGGCGCATGTGGCAGGGCATACAGGCCATCAGCAACTACAAACCCAGCCATTCCACACCCACAGCCACAAATGTCTCCTTCCTGAACGAGCTTAATGACTTTTATGCCCGCTTTGAAAGAGACAATAATGAACCCTACATCAGGATCACTTCCTCAACCGACCACTCACCCATTACACTCACCTCCTCAGAAGTCTACACCGCACTGAGTCGGATCAATGTGCGTAAGGCTGCTGGACCAGACGGTATTCCTGGGCGTGTCCTCAAAGCATGTGCAGAACAGCTCGCTGGGGTATTCACAGACATTTTCAACCTGTCCCTTAACCTAGCAGCTGTGCCAACATGCTTTAAAACCACCTCTATTGTGCCAGTGCCGAAACACTCCAGCCCAACATGCCTGAATGACTACCGCCCGGTAGCACTCACACCCATCATCATGAAGTGCTTCGAGCGGTTGGTCCTGGCACATCTGAAAGACTCTCTGCCATCCACACTGGACCCACATCAGTTTGCCTACCGTGGCAACAGGAGCACAGAAGATGCAGTCTCCATAGCACTGCACTCTGTACTCACACACCTGGACAATAAAAACACTTATGCACGAATGCTGTTTGTTGACTTCAGCTCAGCATTCAACACTGTCATACCCTCTAAGTTAATGATCAAACTTAGAGACCTGGATATAGACACGTCTTTCTGTAACTGGGTTATGGACTTTCTGACTAACAGACCTCAGAATGTTAGATCAGACCACATTTGCTCCACCACCGTCACACTCAACACTGGTGTACCACAGGGCTGTGTGCTGAGCCCTTTCCTCTACTCCCTTTTCACCATCGACTGTAGGCCTGTGAACAGATCCAACATCATCATCAAATTTGCAGATGACACCACAGTGATTGGTCTAATCAGCAACAATGATGAGACTGCCTACAGGGAGGAGATACAGCATCTGGCCACGTGGTGCACCAACAATAATCTGCTCCTTAACACCGACAAGACCAAGGAGCTCATTGTGGACTTCAGGAAGGGACGAACAGGCTCACATGATCCCATCTACATCAATGAGATGGCCGTCGAGCCTGTATCATCCTTCAAGTTCCTGGGGACCCACATCTCCAAGGACCTTTCCTGGACCACCAACACCTCCAGCCTGGTCAAGAAGGCTCACCAGCGCCTATTTTTCTTAAGGCAACTTAAGAAGAACCAGCTGTCATCAGCCGTCTTGGTGAACTTCTACCGCTGCACAATAGAAAAGCATCCTGACGAACTGTGTCACAGTCTGGTATGGAAGCTGCTCTGTTGCGGAGCGTAAGGCACTGCAGCGGGTGGTGAAAACTGCCCAACGCATCACAGGGACCACACTGCCAGCCATAGAGGACATCCAGAGGAAACACTGTCTGCGCCGAGCACGCAGTATTCTTAAAGATTCCTCTCACCCTGCTCACAGACTGTTTTCTCTCCTGCCTTCTGGCAGGCGCTTCAGGCTCCCCCGGACAAAAACCAGCAGACTAAAGAACAGCTTCTTCCCCAGAGCTGTCTCCCTCTTGAACTCTGCTCCCCACTGACTTTTTGCCCCCCTAATACACCCCACTCTCCTCTCCTCATAACTCAGACTCATCATAATCACTGCACTACTTAACATTTGCACATTTAAAAATTGCACATATTCATTGCACTGATTCATTTATTTGAACTGTACACACCTACTGCACATGTACATTTGTAAATTATGTACACACCCACTGTACATATACATTTGTAATTATGTTTATCTATCTGCACACTTCTGATTATTAATAGCAACCTGTACATTTATCCATCTATTGTAAATCTCTGTTCATAGCTAACACAACCTGTATATAATGTTCATAGTACATCCATTTGTAAATATCACCAGAATTTTTCTATAACTGCACTTTATAACTTATACCTGTATCCTGCACTTGCTGCTATTGCACTCCTGGTTAGACCTAAACTGCATTTCGTTTCCTTGTACTTGTACATGTGTGATGACAATAAAGTTGAATCTAATCTAATCTAAAAAAATAGAAGCCGTTTCTAATATATCAATTCAAGGTGTTGGGTAGAACAAAAACTTTTAAGATGGAAAATTTTCCCTTTTTCTTGTGTTGTTGCTTTTATTTAGAACACAGTTTAAATCACTCGCTCCTGTACTCAATCTGGCAACCGGCGCTTGCGTTTATTTTGATCCAGGAGTGCAATACCTAGTTCAACCACTGGGTGTCAAACTTACATACTGCACCTTTAAGGGCATTTGCCCTAATCCTCCCCATCACTTTCTTTTCTGATGGTAGGCCAAATCAGAGGTTACCATGGGCCAACTTTGGCCCGGGGCCCTAATTTGGGCAATCTCTGCACTATGTTGTAATAAACATAGACAACCATTTTGCTTCAGAAGACTTCAATGTATGATTAGGAGCTATTTGGGTATTATTTTTTCGTTGCCTGTATACACTACCTGACTAATATCTTGTCATCAATCTCAGTTGTAAGAGCAACAAAATAATAACTTGATTTCTAGTTGATCGTTTGGAAAAGTGGCAGAAGGTCAACTTTTCTGATCAATTATCTGTTGAACTGCATCCCAATCATCACAAGTACTGCAGAAGACCTATTGGAACCCGCATGGACTCTCTCAGAAATCAGTCAAGTTTGGTGAAGGAAAAATCAGGATTTGGGGTTACATTCAGTATGGGGGCATGCTAGAGATCTGCAGAGTGGATAGCAACATCAACAGCCTAATGTATCAAGACATTTGTGCTGCCCATTACATTACAAACCACAGGAGAGGGCAAATTCTTCAGCAGGATAGCGCTCCTTATACTTCAGCCTCCACATCAAAGTTACTGAAAGCAAAGAAGGTCAAGGTGCTCCAGGATTGGCCAGCCCAGTCACCAGACATGAACATTATTTAGCATGTGTGGGGTAAGATGAAGGAGGAGGCGTTGAAGATGAATCCAATGAATCTTGATGAACTCTGGGAGTCCTGCAAGAACGCTTTCTTTGCCATTCCAGATGACTTTATTAATAAGTTATTTGAGTCATTGCAGAGATGTATGGATGCCGTCCTCCAAGAGCATGGGCACCATGAGCACCAGGCATGCACCATGAATTTATATTCTATACTGGACATTATTTCTGTCAAGTGACAAGACTTTTGTCTCAGCAAAGTCAGACCTTACTGTCCTGGGGGGGGGGTGATCGGATGGTGAGCAGAGCGACCTGAAGGGGTGCCTGGTCAGTCGACGATCCGGAGGTGTTACGTTCCATTTAAAAAAAAAAGCACTGCATTGTGGATCTGTCGGCGCTGCTTCAGTGGCTTTGATCGCTGCAGAAGTTGGGACTTTCTCAACTTTTCGAGTGCGGACGTCGACGGAAACGCCAGCCAATCAGATCGTTGTATGGAAATATACCAGTTCAGACAGTAGCCGATTGCTGACTAATTTCATTGGCTGACGCTGCTATGACGATCGCGTCAGCCCCAACTTCAGACAAGCCCTCTGTCAAGTGTTGACGCTGAAGCCCCGTGTGAATGGGGTGTTAAGATTGTACCAATCACTTGAGGACTGGGAGAAGGGGTTGAAATTCCGGAAGTTTTCCGGGAGAAATGACAAACCGGGAGGTGGGTCTGAAATACGGGAGACTCCCGGGAAAAACGGGAGTGTTGACAGGTATGACTAGAAGTCAAGTTATTCATAAAACTTGGACAGGCGACAGGACTTTTGTCAGATAGTGTGTATTTCTATATTTTTACTTTAATGATTTAATGAACAAAAAAAGACATTTAGGATGTTCTGAGAGTGGGTAAACTGAGTGAACTATCCATCAACATTTTTATATCTCCAGGAGTGCATGAAAGTCACCAATGCAAAACAGACTCATAACACTTTTCACATTTTGAGGCTGATGTTCTGGTTCTTTTACAACCGGAGTCAAGCAGAACGAAGAAATGCCATTGAAAGAGTCAAACTGCAAAACATCAAGCGTACACTACAGTATATCTCCTCATAACGAGAGTAAACAAATGCATAAAACGTTACGCCCTGACATTTAGTGAAGTTGTCACGCAATTGAAACCATTTGGTGTGCCTTTTACTTTCAAGACCTTGTTTGCCAGTTTCATATCAAATCAGACAGACACATGGGCTAAATTATGAGTCATTTGATCGGCATTCAGTTATTTATTCACATCTCACACCAATCATATTTCACAGTAAATGCATGGACCCGATGTAAAAGGATTTTACGGTTTGATTAGGGGTTTTAAAAATCTTTGGTTCTGGTTCAAATGAATAAAAAGTCAATTATGTGTCTTAAAGGGATAGTTCCCCTAAAAATGAAAAATTAATTCACTCACTGGTCATCCAAAATGTAGGCTTTTATCTTCAGAATATTAAAGAAGATTTTTTGTTGAATCTGTGGTATTTGATCATTCATAAAATGCCAGTGAATGATGACAGGTTTTTTAGATAAAGAATGAACACATGCATAAGAAATGAGCATGTTGTCCGGTTACCAAATTTTATTTTGTACTGATGTCATTTATCTCCCATGCGTGATGTCATAGTTGAATACTATGGCGAGGGTAAATAAAGCGCTCCTACTACTAGATAATTATGCACAGTTCAACTGCTTGTAAGTTTGCTGGAAAGTCTTTCATTGACACTGACGAAGGCAGAGCACACAAGCCGCTATTTCACTAAGAGGGAGAAATGCTGTAAAACTCCACCTCTGCCCCGAGACACGAGCATGCCTGAGGTGCAAGTTTTCTCTACCATGTCTATTATGGATTACCTGTGATAACTGCGTATTATGCGCATATAGACTATAATCGCGGCTGTTTATCCCGCGTCACTCATCGGTGAACAGCGATTTCATTTCTAAAGCCAATCGCAGCCCTTTCTGTTGAGCGGGTGAAGACCTCGTTTGACATCACTCAAAAAGCAAGCAGGATAATATTTACATTAGTTTATTTTCTATAAATGCTCATGCTGTCTTCTGTGCATGTGTTGGAGTTTTGTTTAATACATTCAAAAAGAATGTTTTCTTTGAGGAGGTCAAATTAAAGGTACAGTTCATATATCTTACTGTACTTGTATTAAAGGACAAAATTGTATTACAAATAGTAAATAAATATTATTATATTTATATATTTTATTAAAAAATCTAATTATGTATGGAAAGCATCGTCAATGCACCGTGATGCACCGAGATATCGAATTGAACCGAATCGATGGCATGATAATCGTAACCGAACTGAACCATGAGACCAGTGTAGGTTCACATCCTAACATCAATGTTGACATTCTGTGCCTGCTGGGAGTTTGATGATAGATATTGGCAATATATTTCATCATCAGAGCAAACAGAATACAATAAGACTACATTTATATGCGTGGATGCGATGCAAAAGGACTATGGATCTTAAAGGGATAGTTCACCTAAAAATGTTACATTTATTTACTCACCCACAGGTCATCCAAAATGTAGGCTTTTTCTTCATGTTAAACAAGATTTTTAGCTGAATCTGTGGTACTTGGTGATTAATAAAATTGCAGTGAATGGTGACAGGTTTTTTACATTACAAATAAACACACATAAGAAATGCAAATGTAGTCCGGTTGCTGAATATTGACCAAAATTTTATATTTAGCTAGCATTTAGGGACAACGATATTTTGATGTCCAATAGCAACATCAAATAACATTGATATTTAGTTGATTTTAGGTTGTTTTAGAATGTGTCCAAAATCCAATGTCAAGCCAACATCTTAAACCAACGTCATATTGACGTAAAATACTGACATTTATTCATCAGGTATGGCAACCAAAATCCAACGTCTGATAGACGTCATAATGGTAACGTTCACACAATGTCAAGCTGTAACATCAAGCATTGATATTTGGTTGATTTTAGGTTGGACATTGATGTTTACCTGGCATTGGGTTCTGATGTCAACTCAGTTTTCATTTCCAAACAAATTGCAACGTCCCTAAGACATTGGGGTACAACGTCAATCAAACGTCAATGTCAATGTTAAATTTGTGTGCCTGCTGGGAGTTTGTTGATAGATATTGCTGATATATTTCTTCATTAAAGCAAACAGACTACAATCTGACTACATTAATATTTCACAATAAATGTGTGGATGCAATGCAAAAGAATTTTATAGACATCAAAGTGGTAACATCTATGCAACGTCAAGCTGTAGCAGCGTTAGACATTGGTATTTGGTTGATTTTATGCTGGGACGTGGACATTGACGTCTACCTGGCATTGAGATGTGACGTCAACCCGATTTTCATTTCCAAACAAAATGCAACTTCCCACAATGTTGGTGTACAACGTCAATCAAACGTCAACGTCAATCAAATGTCAACATCAATGTTGACGTCCTGTGCCTGCTAGTAGTTTGTTGATACATATTGGTAATATATTTTGTCATCAAAGCAAATAGACTACAATCAGACTGCATTCATATTTCACAGTAAATGCATAAATGCGATTCAAAAGTATTTTATAGTTTGAAGAAAAATGTTGATTATGAGTCTTAAAAGGATAGTACACCTAAAAATTAAAAATTAATTCACTCACCCACAGGTCATCCAAAATGTAGGTGACCTTTTTCTTTAGAACATTAGAGAAGATTTCGAGCTGAATCTGTGGTACTTGGTGACTCAAAAAATGGCAGTGAATGGTGAAAGTTTTTACATTACAAATAAACACATACGTAAGAAATGCAAATGTAGTCTAGAAACCGAATTTTGACCAAAATTCAATGTCTTGCTAGCATCTAAGGACAACGTTATCTTGACATCCAATAAAAACATCCAATAACGTTGATATTTAGTTGATTTTAGTTTGATTTTAGGTTGTGTTATAAAGTGATCAAAATCCAACATCGAGTCAACGTCTTAAACCAACGTCATGTTGATGTCAAATACTGACATTTATTCGTCAGATATGGCAACCCAAATCCAATGTCTGATAGATGTCATAGTGGTAACGTCCACACAACGTCAAGCTGTAACATCATTAGATGTTGATTTTAGGTTGGACATTGGACATTGACGTCTGCCTGGTGTTGGGTTCTGATGTCAACCCGATTTTTATTTCCAGACAATATGCAATGTCCCCATGACGTTGAGGTACAATGTCATTTAAGCGTCAATGTCAGTGTTGACATCCTGTGCCTGCTGGATGTTTGTTGATATTGGTGATATATTTAGTCATGTATTTTGTCATGTCAAGTGACAATCTGCCTACATTTATATTTCACAATAAATGCGTGGACACATTGCAAAAGGATTTTATAGTTTGATTGACTAAAAAAAAGTCGGTTATGGATCTTAAAGAGACCAGAATCCAATTTCTGATAGATGGTTACGTCCACTCAACGTCAAGCTGTAACATCATTTGATGTTGATTTGATGTTTCACTGCCATTATATGTATCATTACATATATCACCACAGATTCAGCTCAAAATCTTCTTTTGTGGGTGAACTATCCCTAGTTAAACAAGTTTAATAGGTTAAAAAGATGCACTTTAGGCAGATTTTAATGACTCAAAAGGAATTCAGGCCATCATTAGTTGCAGAATTTTAGAGAAAGCTTGACTGTCAGTATAACTGAAACCCTGCAGCGGTTAAAATATATTAAAACTAAACTAATGTTGGCTAATTCAATAAACACCTCAGCAAATGATGCCACTAATTACATTAAATAACTTAATGTTTAGGTTTAATGTGAGTTGTCTGTGCAGAAATATGTTGGCAACTTCTTTCTCAGTATTTTTGTTGTGTCAGTACAAATATATAAAACATAATTGAGTTACAATGAACTTACTTGAGAAGTAAAATAGCATGTGCTATTTTCTGGAAAATGTCTCAAAGTGAAGTATGTTTTTACTTAAAACAAGAAAGAACATTAGCCAGCGGGGTCAGAGAAATAATCTTATTGTTTGACAGACATTTTTTAGCGTCCCAAGTGAATGCGTTTAGATTTAGGAAGAACTTTTAAGCATTTGTACCAGCTAGTGGAACAAATTAAGATATCACTTGAACATTTTCATTTTTCTGGATATATAATAAATTTTATAGTTATGTGTTTGACAGTGTTGGGGGTAATGCATGAGTTACATAATAATATTACTTTTCATTTCAATTTGACAGCCCAAATAGAAAGACAAAAATCGTCACCTTGGAATTATAAGGTTCTACCTGCGTTCTGAATGATTTTGAGATATTGAGCTTCAAAGTTTTTGCATTCCATAGCAAACAGTATGTGTGTAACATTTGTTTTTACTGTAAATAAAAAGTCTTAAATTGCAAAAAACTTATAAAAAAAACATCCCATAATGTAAATAAGTTGTCATTTAATAAAAATGTCAATAACTCAATTTTGACAAAATTGTCAGATTGAACCTTATAATTCTAAGGTGACAAAATGGCATTGGCAATAGGCTACAATGGCAAGCAATGGTGCAGTGATTCACACTGTGTTCTGTATTTTGTATTTTGTTGTCCATTGTGATTGATTCAAAGAGCTCATATACTTGTTTGCAAGTTGTGTTGTTTGAAGGTAAAATGAGCTTTTGTTGCATATTTTAAAGGTTTTGACACGGTATGTGCATTTTGCAAGCAAAATGTGTCATGTTTAGGCCTGTGTGTTAACTGTTTTGAAAATGTGTAGTTTCAGCTGACGGCTGCATCAAAGCAATCGAGAAAAACTGTAAAAGAAATCAGTTATTAGAAATGAGTACTATTGGATACAGTTTTTCTCAGTCGCTTTGGTGCATTTCTCACACTATTTACATTTGCACAACAGTTCACGCATTTCTCAAAACAATTAGTCATTTGTGCACATCATAGTAGCAGTTTCTCATTCCTTCCAACAAATTGCGAATGCTTTTGGACATGCATCAATTGCTTTCATACAACTCTCTGCTCTTTGTAACATTATCATTTGCTTATGTCATGTCAGTCAAAATTAACTAAACTTGTGGATGCTGAATAGTCATTCCATATAAAACTAATAGTCCTCATTTCATTACTTTAGTCATTACATACAAAAATGTTGAACTAGTTGTCAAAATCTGTCAAGCAATATTTTAATCTTTTTTTTTTCCTGAAAATGTCTTCTAAATTGAACAATTTCATGAATGATTTACAGAGCTGTGTATGTTGTAGGTTCAGTTCCAATATGAATTTTTTCTTTTGCACAATGCTGTGAATAAATTAGAATTGTAAAGAGCAAATGCAGTAAACATGTGAAACATACATATTCAGTGTCTTGTACTCAGATACCTCACTAAATGCAGTGATGTCTAACATTACTGTAGTTTTCAAATGGCTGTGCAAATAGTATACAGTGCTGTCTTGAGCATTTTCAAAAAGTGTCACCAAAATTTGACTTTTTTGCATTGGAAAAAATGTACAGAGTAAAGTGTCATAATGAAAACATGACAAAGCCATTTGACTGTCTTGTTCATAAACAATGGTGTCAGGACTTTGCATTTTGATGACACTGACACTTTCATTGACATCAATAATTGCTTTTGAGGAATGAGCTCTCTATTTTGAGCAAGCGACACGCTTTTGCAGGTTATCAACTAGGTTTTGCAGTTTGTAATAATTGTTTTGAGAAATGCATAAACTGTTGTGCAAATGTAAATAGTGTTGTGAGAAATGCACCAAAGCCACTGAGAAAAACTGTAAATTAGAACTGTAAAGAGCATCTGCAGTAAAAATGTAAAACATACATACTCAGTGTCTTGTACTCCGATACCTCACTAAATGCAGTGATGTCTAACTTTACTGTAGTTTTCAAATGGCTGTGCAAATAGTATATAGTGCTGTCTTGAGCCTTTTCAGGAAGTGTCACTAAAATCTAACTTTTTTTTGCATTGGAAAAACTGTACAGAGTAAACTGATAATGAAAACATGACAAAGCCATTTGACTATCTTGTTCATAAACAATGGTGGCAGGACTTTTCATCTTGATGGCACTGACACTTTCATTGACATGAATACTTGCTTTTGAGAAATGAGCTCTCCATTTTGAGCAAGTGACACGCTTTTGCAGGTTATCCACTAGGTTTTACAGTTTGTACTAATTGTTTTGAGAAATGCATTACTGTTGTGCAAATGTAAATAGTGTTGTGAGAAATGCACCAAAGCCACTGAGAAAAACTGTAAACTGTATTGAAAAAAAATATCTTCGTTAAACAACAAACACTTGGGAAATATTTGCTGAAGAATATAAATTTCACATGAGAGCTAATAATTTTCACCTGTATATGACATGTTTTAGAGCAAAACATTTTTTACATTTTAAATTTCAACCCATATCTACTAAATCTATAGAATATCTATATTGTTTGCCTCATTTTAAGATGTTTAAATCCCTCTGATGTGCGTGTCAACACACATGTGACTCGGCTGAGGTCAGACGACACCAAAAATCATTTTATTGAAGCTAATTTATCATCTTCCATATGCTTGCATATTTTGCAAATGGCTTTGACGCGTCCCAGATGTTCAGACACATGGCAGAGAAGATCTTCGGCAGGTCTACTACAGTAAATGAAGATAGAAATCCAGAACAGGAAATGAAGCGGGAGGGTTTTCAGACCACCCTGATCCACCTTCAGCTGCTCACAAAACCCACAATCAACTCCCATCAAACCCCCATCAGGCCTTCTGCACACTGTGTGTCATTACTGTACGTCACAGCACAGTTTATTATGCATTTGAAATCATAAATTCATTCTTTTTTTTTCTACATATTTATCATGGGTCGCCACAGCGTAATGAACCGCCAACTATTTCAGCAAATGTTTTACGCAGCGGATATCCTTCCAGCCACATTTCAGTACTGAGAAACACCCATAATATCTTGCATTCACACACACTCATTCACTACGGTCATGTTTATTCAATTCACCATTACCACGTGTTTGGACTGGAAACCACCCAGAGGGAACCCACGCCAACACAGGGAGAACATGCAAACTCCTCACAGTAATGCCAACTGGCCCAGCCAAGACTCAAACCAGCAACCGTCTTGCTGTGAAGAAACCGTGCTACCCACTGAGCCACCGTGCCGCCATAAACTACATTGTGTTAATAAAATAGTGTATCAACCTGTATAAACGTTGGGGTTATCCATATTTGACCCAAGTCTAGTATGATTTCACAATGTAGGACGATATACTGTATATGTTAATACTGGAACAACACTCCAATCAGCCAATCGATTTTGGGGGATAGGTTTACAGTTTACTGTACTGTATGTCGAGTTTAGGATTACAGTTAGGGTTTTAGTTAAGAACGTCAAAAATAAATAAATAAATAAATCATACACCTGGCGCAATGTCCAACATAACATTTAAGCATTCTCTTTAAATAACATATAAAAACCCTGCACTATAGACTTTAGAGCAGATTAATCTGGATTTGGGTTTGAAATCATGCTGATTTTAATGTTGATTCAGTCTTGATGAATATAAGAGACTAAACTAGAAAACATTGTACACTGTGCCAGCCTTGGTAGTACATTAAAACGATTGTGACTCAATATTTTCTTTTCATTTTACTTTTATATTGAAATGCAATGCTTATCCTGCAGTGTCAACGTCAAGTTAAGCCTTCTTTTACACGTATAATGTTCAATACTGACCTCAATGTGACTTACTCATTCAATTCAGTCCTTCATTACTCTCTCTCAGAAATAATTCAAAATGATGATTTGATCATAATACATTGAACAGATGTTCTGCTTTGTTTATTTGTTTATTTAGATTTTATTATTAAGATAAAAAAGAACAGAATGCATTGGAAATAAAAACATCATAAATGTCTTTGCTGTCACTGCAGATCATACTTGCTCAATAAAAGTATTAATATCTTGGAAAAACATACCAAAATAACCTAGTTTAATTCTGACTTTCAGAAATTGCTCAAATGTCAGATTTTCCATCACGAATCCACCAAACTATTTAGTGATTTAATAATCACACTCTTTAAAATAAATATTATAATATTTCAGTTACAGTTTTATGGCTCACAGTTTGTGGTCATCAATATTATACTTATACACTACCTGACAAAAGTCTAGTCTATACAAGTTTTAGGAACAACAAATAATAACGACTTGTAGTTGATCATTTGGTATCAAAAGTGGCTTATATTAAAGGCAAAGGCCTCTAGATTACGCTTATTGTACTGATTTTAATGATTTCATTAGGACAGTAAGGTCTGACTTTGCTTAGACAAAAGTCTTGTCACTTAACAGAAACAATGTCCAGTATAGAATATAAAGTCATGCTGCAAAAAAAAATCTCTGCAATGACTCAAATAACTTCTAAATAAAGTCATCTGGAATGACAAAGAAAGTGTTCATGCAGGATTCTTAGGATTCATCTTTAATGCCTCCTCCATCTTCCACCGGACATGCTCAATAATGTTCATGTCTGGTGACTGGGCTGGCTATTGCTGGAGCACCTTGACCTTCTTTGCTTTCAGGAACTTTAATGTGGAGGCTGAAGTATGAGGAGCGCAATCCTGCCGAATAATTTGCCCTCTCCTGTGGTTTGTAATTTAATGGGCAGCACAAATGTCTTGATACCTCAGGCTGTTGATGTTGACATCCACTCTGCAGATCTCTCGCACGCCCCCATACTGAATGTATCCCCAAAACCATGATTTTTCCTTCACCAAACTTGACTGATTTCTGTGAGAATCTTGTGTCCATGCAGGCTTCAGTAGGTCTTCTGCAGTATTTATGATGATTGGGATGCAGTTCAACAGATGAAAAATCTATCTTCTGCCACTTTTCCAAATGATCAACCACAGTAGGTCAAGTTATTATTGTTGCTCCTACATACATATATATATTAGGGCTGTCAATTGATTAAAAAAATTAACTACTTAATCACACTTTTTTGTGTGATTAATCATGATTAATCATGAATAAAAAAAAAATCCAAAACACAGGCATTACAAATATAGAAATTCAAAATTATAATAATAAAGTATTGAATACAAACAATTGTATTCATTGTAAAGTTGTATTGCGAATTGAGAACATTAATTATAAAGTAGAAACAATTTAGCTTTGTCCTCCTTAACATTTCGTCACCTTGGAACAAAGGTTCTGTCTGCGTTCTGAGAGAGAGAGGGAGAGAGAGAGAGAGAGAACAGCGCACTCCCTTCAGATCATCAACACGCACGATTGAATCAAATTTGTTTAAATTAAGCGTTCTAAAGTATGGCTTTATTTCTCAATCAAGGATTCTGACACATCAACGTGAAGCAGACGCTTTACAAAAGTTGCGTGTAGTGTGAAAACATGTCAAACTTAATGATATATTTGAGGGCGCTTGGAATCAACTTAGAGAGGAATGGGCTGTCTTTGACAGCTTGCGACATCATCTGGCGCTTTCACTGAGTACATTTAGACTACATGGATCCCTATTCTCCTTTATCTATATTTCTTTCCACATTAAACACACACAGGGCCGGAGCAAGCTGAACTGGCGCTGTAGGCAAACAGTGATCATGCCGCCCTCAACCCGAAAGTGAAATACAAACGTACCGGTTTGCGGATAAAAGTGAGGACCGTGAGGGAGGGGGTGAGTGTCGCGGATGAAAGTGAGGAGGTCGCCTCTATGGGCGCGCCGGCCCTGAACACGTCGACCACAACAGGAAAAAAAAAAACTGCAACTGCGATAAATGCGTTAATTTTTTTTAACGCGTTAAATATTTTCAATTAATCACGTGTGTTAACGCGCTAATATTGACAGCCCTGTTATATATATATATATATATATATATTATATTATATATATATATATAATTGAACACAAGCTATCATACTAAATATCTGACAAAATGATGGATGGAGTTATTTACAAGTTGGTGAATAATTGGGAAGACAAACATTTATATTTTTAGCTACAAGCACTGATAAATCACTCACAATTCAAGATCTGAGATGTGTATGTAGAAAGTAAACATGCTCTGTTTTGATTTTGTAATTGACTTTAAATGCTTCATGATTCATCTAAATGCTGAAACTCTCCATCTGCCAGTATCATTCATATTCCTGCTACAGTTCCTACAGCGTTTTAAAGCCGTTTCTCCAGCGTTTGTGTTTATTTTTGTCTTACAGTATGTTAAATGTGAACTCAACCTTCCGCTACTGAAGTAAATGTTTGTTTCGGAGGAAATATTTAGTCAATTTCATAATGTCTGCGCAATATTTAAATGCTCGTGCCATGTAGAAACAGCACAGAGTCTGTGTAAACACATTTAATGAGATCAGCGTTTGTTTTACATTTCTGTGCTTTTTTAATGCAGATGTGGATTTTATAACATATTGTATGATTATAGTTGTAATTACCTCTAGCTCGTTTCACAAAGGGTAACCTCTACTCTACAAAAATAAAAAAGAGTGTATGTTATTGTAAAGGAACAGTAAACGTTACTATAAAAAAAGCTTGTATTTCTTTATGTATTTATAAAAATGTAATACTTGTGCCAAAATCACAGCTTGACAATAAGGTTATTTTTAGAGAAATCTTAATATATTATTATTATTATTATTATTATTATTATTATTATTATTATTATTATTATTATTATTATTATTATTATTAT
>CAIGQZ010034990.1:5938626-5950289 GCA_903798205.1 Danio tinwini | reverse complement strand
TATGTATATATATATATCTTTAATTATATACAGCTACTCAGCAAACAAAACAAAAAAAACACTGTCATGTTTCCTAGTTCCTTTGTAAGCCCGCCCTCAATAGAAATGTGTTGAGAAAAAAAAAAAAATGTCTCTCCATTAAGCATAAATTGGGGGAAAATATTCAGGAGGCCTAATAATTCTGACTGGATGTGGGTATATGCATATCTAGATACTAATTTCTGCAGACAAACACACTCTGCATCTAATTGGAGTGTTTTGTGCAGAAAATTCAGCCAGAATCCTCCTGCTTTCTTTTCCATGAACTCATGTTTGGCCGTGGCTTCAATATGAGTTTGAGTTCTGCGAAAAGGGTCTGAAAATTATAGAGTTTTTTGTTTTTTTTCTTGACTTTACCCCTCTGGGTTTTGGAAACGGTCATATGTGAGTGTTGACAAGCTCCCAGCAAGAGATTTGAGTCTCTCTCTCTCTCTCTCTCTCTCTCTCTCTCTCTCTCTCTCTCTCTAGATGTGTGATGATCCAAGGTTTAAGTGAATAACATGCTCACTTTAAACTCTTAAATTTGTCTTAAATCTGAGGTCACCGATCGCCGGCTTTTTCCCTAAAGGGAGGCTTTTATTATGTATTCATCAGTTGTGCCACTGGCGGTTTTGTTTTCTCAAAAATGACAGTTCTTTGATCATTCATTTATGAACCCGACAACGTGTATTTTTCGACATGCATCATTGGATTTTTTAAAACCCAATGATTCAGTCAAGCTGCATAAAAAGCCAAGACTTTTGATTAATTTACATGCACTGTATATATATATTTATTTATATTTATATTCTTGCTGCTGTTGTAAAAAAATATGATTGAAAGAGAAGAGAACCCAGTCCAGGAGACTCGAAACAAGCAGAATTCCTTTATTAAGAAGTGGTTGTTAATCTGCAGTTATATAGCGTCTTGCAGTCATCAGCGGAGGTGCTGATTCTCATCCCAGCCATGTCCCACTCGGCAGCAAACCGCCCCAGTGCATGCTGAAGGTCCATGTTCGATGAAGCCAACAGAACAATATTATCTGCAAATAGCAGATATGAAATCCTGCGGTCCCCAAACCGAACCCCCTCCAGCCCAAGGTTGCGCTTTGAAATTCTGTCCATAAAAACTATGAACAGAATTGGTGACAAAGGGCAGCCCTGCTGGAGCCCAACATGCACTGGAAACAGGTCTGACTTCTTGCCGGCAATGAGAACCAGACTCCTACTCTTTTCATACAAGGACAAGACAGCCCTTAACAGAGCGCCTCTGACCCCATACTCCAAGAGCACCCTCCACAGAATGCCATGAGCGACACGGTCGAATGCCTTCTCTAAGTCCACAAAACACATGTGAACTGATGGGCATATCCCCATGAACCCTCAAGCACCCTGGTGAGGGTATAGAACTGGTCCAGTGTACCACGGCCTGGACGAAAACCGCAGTGTTCCTCCTCGATCCTAGGTTCAACTATCGGCCAGATCCTCCTCTCCAGTACCCTGGCATTGACTTTCCCAGGGAGGCTGAGGAGTGTAATCCCCCTGTAGTTAGAACACACCCTCTGGTCCCTCTTCTTAAAAATGGTAACCACCACCCCAGTTGCCCAGTCCAGAGATACTGTCCCCGACCTCCATGCAATTTTGTAGAGAGGCAGGCCTACAATATCCAGAGACCTAAGAGACCTTTATATGTTTTATTTGTATTTTTCCCTTGTTTTACTTTGTTTCGTGCTTTATCTATTGTTGTTACTAGGGTTTGTATCTTTGTTTTATACCTTTGTGTTCTTGATCATAATTCAAATAGAAAATATAATAATAAAATAATAAATAAATCAATAAATAAAATTAAATAGATAAAATAAAAAATAAAATAAACCCATAAAAATTTTACTAATAAATAAATTCAATTAAATAAATAAATAAAAATATGTAAACAAATAAATTAATTAATAAAATTAAATAAATACATAAATAAATACATACATGAATGAATATATACATTTAAATAAATAAAAATACATACATAAACAAATAAATAAATAAAATTAAATACAAATAAATACATACATAAACAAACAAGGGTGGTGCGATGGCACAGTGGGTAGTACTGTCGCCTCACAGCAAGAAGGTCAGTTGGCGTTTTTTGGGTGGAGTTTGCATGTTCTCCCCGTGTTGGCGTGGGTTTCCTTCGGTTTGCCCCACAAGTACAAATACATGTGGTACAGGGTAATTGGGTAAGATAAATTGTCTGTATGTGTGTGAATGGGAGTGTTTCCCAGTGATGGGTTGCAGTTAAAAGGGCATCCGCTGTGTAAAACATGCTGGATAAGTTGGCAGTTCATTCCCATGTGGCGACCCCTGAGGGACTAAGCCAAAAAGAAAATGAATGAACAAAGAAACAAATTAATAGATAAATTCAAATAATAAAACAATAAATACATGTATAAACAAACATATAAATTATAAATACATTTAATTAAATAAATTAAATAAATACTTAAATAAACAAACAAATAAATGAATAAATAAATAAAATTAAATAAATAATACATACATAAACAAACAAACAAATAAATAAATAAATGACAAAATAAATAAAATAAATAAATAAAAATACACACATAAATGAATGAATAAATAAAATAAAATAATAAATAAATATATAACAATACATAAATACATAAATAAACAAATGAATGAATAAATAAATGAATGAATAAATACATTTAATTAAATAAATAAAAATACATACATGAATGAATAAATAAATAAAATTAAATAAAAATAAATAAATAAAATACATACATAAACAAACAAATATATAAATAAATAAATGAATGAGTAAATGATTGAATAAATAAATAAATAAATAAAATTAAATACATACATAAAGAAATAAATACAAAAATTAAATAAATAAAATAAATACATAAACATATGAATGAATAAATAAAATAAATAAATTCATAAATAAATGAATAAATGCAATTAATAAATAAGATTAAGAATAAATACAATTAAATACATACCTAAACATACAAACAAATAAATGAATTAATGAATAAATTGCATCAAGACTTAGGGCCAGACGGAATCTGCGAACGTTTTTTGCTATTTCTGCTGAGAATTTTGGTAAAAATCTGCGGATTTCTGCAGAATGATTTTGGGAGTATCATAACTAAAGCCTTAATGTGTGAAATAAAAAAATAATACCTTTTTAACTTTTATTTAATGTTTACATTGCAAATCCAATTAGATCCAATTTATTTGGTAAACAAAGCAAGTCTCTCATATAATATCTCTACTAAAAGACAGAACTGCATTCACAAACTGCATTGTACATAAATCAGATGTTTTCATATTAGTCAATAATATTACTGTAATTAATTTAAAAACTGAATACATTTAGATTTACACACATTTACTCAAGTAAATAAACAGAATTAATGATGGGCTAAAAATCTGCGGAAAATCTGCAGAATTCTACTTACACTTAAACTACTTATAGGTCTCATCAGGGTTAACAGGTTTTCAGAGCAAAATGTCCTCTCAAAAATTGCCCAGAACTATCCCAATAATATCAAAACTAAAGATGTCACACAGTATGAACATACATCCTTTGATTGTAGAAGGATTTGACTGAAAAGTAGACCTTCTCCAAAAAGATGTTCTGCACATGTTTTATTATAAATGAAGTAAAACTGAAGATCAAACAGTTGCACTGAGGTCAGTATATTGCAAAGAACAGCCTGTTCATAAATCTGCCCTCATTTGCATATTGTCATATGAAGTCACTCTATTGTGTTCATGTGCAACATTTCAAGGGATTTAATTTTAAAGCGACAAAAAATGGGTGAACATTTACTCACTATTACTCTCCTGCAAACGCCTCCAAACCTCTATGAAGGAACACTATAGAAGATATTATGAAGAATCATTGACTTCCATAATATGTTTTTCCTACTATGGGTGTCAATACACTCTCAGAAATAAAGGTATGAGAGCTGTCTCTGGGGCAGTACCTTTTCAAAAGGTACATATTTGTACTTAAAGAGTCCTTAGTAGTGCCTCAAAGGTACATATCAGTACCCAATTGCACCTAAAATGTATCTTTGCGGTACCTGGACTCTTCAGGTATAAATAAGTACCTTTTGAAAAGGTACTGTCCTAGTGACAGCTCTTGTACCTTTATTTCTAAGAGTGTAGTTACAGGTTTTTAGCTTATTCAGAAAGTAAATGTGGAGTAAAAGCTGACAATTTATTTCAGTTTTGGGTGAACTACCCATTTAATGCTCCAATTAGCATAAGAACAGCATGGATTTGTTCATATTTGACCAATGTTACCACAACCCAGCATTTGTTTTCAACTGTACACTTAAAAAAAGGCAGAGTTGTAACGCAGGCAAATATGGCAAACATAATAGGTTGAGTTAATTATTTTCAATTAAACCCAGGGGTGCCATTAAGAGGGGAAAAGTTAGGACGGTTCTAAGGGCCCACGCTGTTTTGGGGCCTCCAGAGATATTCCAGAGAAGGGCCCACTTTTAACACCACCGCCCCCACCAACCTCCCTCCGTTCTTCACTTACACCTGCGACAGCCACACCACCTCCCACACCTACCGCAAAAACCACCACCCTCTCTTCACTTTTGCATTTGTCTGCGATTCCCTGGTCCGTACCAGCCAGCGTCGCCCCTGATTAAACCTCTTATCTTAATGAATTGGTTTGTCTGTATTAGACCCAACATTGGCTCACAGATATAGACAGTATTGTCTGTCTACGTGATGGCTATATTCAACTATGAGTGTTTACATTTTGAAAGTGATAATATTGTCCTACCATGTCAGATTGTCTAACAATATTTATTCATTTTCTTTTGGGCTTAGTCACTTTATTAATCAGGGGTCACCACAGTGGAATGAACTGCCAACTTATCCAGCATATGTTTTAGGCAGCGGATGCTCTTTCAGCCTTAACACACTTACACACACACACACACACACACACACACACACACACACACACACACTATGGTCAATTTAGCTTATACAATTCAACCTATACTGTGGGGAAAACCAGAGCACCCGGAGGAAACCCACGCCAACACGGGGAGAACATGCAAACTCCAGACAGAAATGCCAACTGACCCAGCTGGGACTCAAACTAGTGACCTTCTTGCTGTGAGGCGACGGTGCTAACCACTAAGCCACCGTGTTGCTCTGTCCAACAATATTGCAAGACAATGTCAAAACATTAGAAACAATCAGTTCTGTTAAAAAACATCGGTTACTTTGCAGAAGATTCTTATTAAACACTGTTATATTTACATTGCTGAGTACATCATTCATATAAGCAAGCAGGATCATTTTACAGCGTATCATAACTAATCAGATTGTCCTGCCATTCTCAAATAAACAACCCCTTACATTAGAAAAGCCATGTCTTGTTGTCGGTCCCAGTTGTAAGAGCAACAAATA
Source organism: Danio tinwini (assembly GCA_903798205.1). Classification (NCBI taxonomy): domain Eukaryota; kingdom Metazoa; phylum Chordata; class Actinopteri; order Cypriniformes; family Danionidae; genus Danio; species Danio tinwini. The sequence continues at coordinate 5,944,794 of CAIGQZ010034990.1, read as the reverse complement.
ATAACTTGATTTCTAGTTGATCATTTGGAAAAGTGTCAGAAGGTCGATTTTACCCATAAATCATCTGTTGAGCTGCATCACAAATACTGCACAAGACCTACTGGAACCCGCACGGACCCAAGATTCTCACAAAAACCAGTCAAGTTTGGTAAAGGAAAAATCATGGTTTGAGGTTACATTCAGTTTGGGGACATGCGAGAGATCTGCAGAGTGGATGTCAACATCAACAGCCTGAGGTATCAAGACATTTGTCCTGCCCATTACATTACAAACCACAGGAGAGGGCAAATTCTTCAGCAGGATAGCGCTCCTTCTCATATTTCAGCCTTCACATCAAAGTTCCTGAAAGCAAGAAGGTCAAGGTGCTCCAGGATTGGCCAGCCCAGTTATCAGAGATGAACATTATTGAGAATGTGTGGGGTAAGATGAAGGAGGAGGCATTGCAGATAAATCCAAAGAATCTTGATGAACTCTGGGAGTCCTGCAAGAACGCTTTCTTTGCCATTCCAGATGACTTATTAGTAAGTTATTTGAGTCATTGCAGAGATTTATATTCAATATTAATTGTTTTTCCACTGCAGCATGACTTTATATTCTATACTGGACATTATTACTGTTCAGTGACAAGACTTTTGTCTCAGCAAAGTCAGATCTTACTGTCCTAATTAAATCATTAAAAAATCAAGGCATGATCATAATTTATTTTGGTAAAATAAGCGTAATCTAGACGCCTTTACCTTTCATTTAAGCCCCTTCTGATACCAAATGATCAACCAGAAGTCAAGTTATTATTTGTTGTTCCTAAAACTTAGATGGGCAACAAGACTTTTGTCAGGTAGGGTACAGTAGCACAATACTGATGTGCAGAAAACCTGACAGGTAGGAGACAGTAAATCTATCCATTGTGGTTTTTTTTTCTCTAGAAGTGGATGAAAGTGGACAAGTTTGAAACGTTTCAGTTAAAACAGTGTCGTCTACATGATATTGAATTGACCAAAAAAAAAAAAACAATTCATAAAACCATTTATAATATGACTTTTTTTATAGAGAAAAAAAACTGAGTTTTTAAATTTGCTGAAAAAGACAAGACAAAAGACATTACAGAAGCTCTAATGGTTTTGCAATGGTTTTAATAGTTGTAATGAAAATTGCACTGGTTTTAAGAGAAACTGCATTGGTCTCGTGGTTCTCTAATAATTGTTTGGCATGTTAAAATCCATCAATCCTAATGCAATATGTCTCAAAACACTGTAGAAACCATTAAACTGTGCTAGTTTTAATATTATTTGTAGTGGAAACCATATTCTGTGATCATTTTTTCAGCAGGGAAAGTTACAGATGTCTGCTCTTATGTTCAAAATAAACCAGACTGAAAGTGTATTTTTACACATCAAATGCCCAAATGCAATGACATTCATGCAACATTTATCACAGTAAGTACCTCTAATGGCTCGTTTCCACTGACTGGTACCGGTCGGTACGCTTTTATGGCTGTTTCCACTTTCAAAAGGCGTACCGAACCGATCCGCATCGTACCACTTTTTCGGCCCCCTTTCAAAGGGTACCAAACACGAGAAAGGGTACCAAAAGGGTCCCAAAGGCAGAGCTAGACGCGCAGCTGAACGCTATTGGTTTACAGAGATACGTCACGAGCTCACGCAACAAGCCAGAATGAAAACAAAGAAGCTGCCATGTTTTCATACACAGCCGAGAGACTATATAAATATATATAATAACATATAATAACGAGCCCTGTTCGATCTGGGCTCAAACAAACCTTGTTTTCGTTTTGATGAACAGCCACAAAACCAAAAAGGAAGAGCAGATTTTACCCTGTGCCCCGTAGTTTTTTACGAGCCAGTCTGAAGTGCGAGCGATTTCGCTTTCTTGCTTGTGCGTCTATATTTAAAATAACAAACTTCTTGAGCTGATGATAATAACGTGCGCTTGATTATTGGCGTGCTTTTGAAACCTGATCTTGCAGAAACTGACAAACACGAGAGTGACGAGCAAAAAAACAAAAGGAGAAGCCACAAAAAAAGGAGCACATGATGTTTTCAGCAAACGTGAACAAACTGCCATGTTTAACTATTATCATCACCTTTTGGACTATTATGAACTCACAATGATGGAATTCTACACGTGCTGCTGAAGATTAAAGACCGCTCTGACTGTGGGCTCTATTTCCTGCTGTTTTGAACCTAAATAAGGACTAAATGTATGCTGTGTGTAGTTTTTCCGTAATTGGTAACATATCGGAGACTGTAAGGGTCTGTATGTGTTTATATATGTTGCATTTATTTATTTATTTAATTAAATGCAGACGTTACACTAGGCTATTCCGCACTGTCATTGATCTGCAGTTATAATCAACTCATGTTCATAGTAAAGTTAGTAATAAACATTTATACAGAAGTATTTGTGTGTAAAGCATCTGTTTTGTGAGAAGAGCTTCTCATATGATATGTGAGCGACCCGGACAGCTTTACTTTAGACATTTTCTCGAGCGAAAATGACGCCGACTGCAACTTTCTGTCGTACACCACGCCCACCAAAAGAGTACCATTGGTACCCTTTTAGCAGTGGAAACGCAAGCCTGATAAAGGTGACCTGTCCTGACCCGTACCGTACTGTACCAGTCAGTGGAAACGAGTCACATGATCCACTGTACACTGTAAAATAAAATAAAATACCCATAAATGAGCAGTTTTCCATATTTTTGTGTTACGTGTTTTTATTTTTCCCTGTTTATTTCTGCTTTTGAGTTGCATTATGGGAACTTGATCTTTCTTCCAACAACGTTTAACCTTAAAAAGTTCAATATAAGTGAACATTTGTAATACTTTAAAGTAATATGTTGTCTGGGTAGGTGTTGTATATTACGCTACAAAAACCTTGAATTATCCTGCCAGTACATTTTCTGTTATTTTACACACTTATTTATCTCTATATGCAGTAATTAATTTTCTTTTTGTGGTCACTAGGGCTGTGCAAAAATATCGATACATCTAACTATCGCGATGATTTCTTTTACGACAGTGTATCGATAGATCAACCTCAAGTATCGATTCAAGTTGTGCCAAACGACCTCCTCGGCTCTTGTAGATGTCGCTAACTCGCGATCAACAAAACGCCAAGTAGTACGGTATCAGAAGTAAGCAAGAGTGAGCATGGCGGAAAATATAAAGGTGCCTCCAGCTTTTAGAGCTGACGTGTGGCTGCACTTTGGTTTAATGCTATACCAGGAAGTACTGAATTAGACAAAATAAAACGCCATTTGTAAGCTTTGCAATATATTTAGTTCTCTGTTCAATCACACTTTGCAGTTTTAATGAATTGGAATGGATGGAAAATAAATTGGAATTGGAATTTTTAATTTGTCTGCCGACTTAATCAAGTTGTCAATATAATGTGACACACATACTAATACAAACTATTTCAATATATCACAATATTTATTGTATCGTGATATATTGTATCGTGACTCATGTATCGTGATATGTATTATATCGTGAGGCTCTTGTCAATACACAGCCCTAGTGGTCACCAGTATAAATGACACTTCATTTGCCTTATTTGTTGAAAAATGGACAAGATTTTATTCTAGATTTTTTTATAGTGAAATACTTAATAAAACAATAAGATCAATATTAACTCAAGATAAATTTCCAATACAAGCTAGTAGAAATATTGTGGCTTTTCTTTGTTCCAAGAGCTCTATTATCGAATTAAGAACTATGTTTCTTTCCTTCCCCATACCTCCCAATGCTAAAGTAGACTAAAATATTCAGTGATATTTACCCATCTTCAGAGTTCTTAGACATTAGCTATGTTTCCATCCATCTATTTTTATGCGAATTTTAGATATGCGCATAAACAAAATGGTTGATGGAAACGCCATAATGCACATACATTTTGGAAATGGGCATAAAAAATATGCGCATAACTGAGTAGGATAAACTTTTTATTCAATAAGAAAAGATGCGCATAAACTCTGATGGAAACACTTTTACTGCATAAATTCCAGTGTGCGCATTAAAAAAGGTCTTGTGATTTTGTTATAAGAGATCATGTGATGATAAAAATATGTGTGAATGGACAAACCAGCAGGCTGAGCACACTGTAAAACATCTGAAATGTTGTTTTAGTCATTCTAAAATGTCTTACCGTTTAAGTATTAGTGTTAGTATATTATTAATGACCTCCAGAATCAAGAGCGTCTGTGCTCCGCGTCTGACACCTTCAAACGCCACCGCGCGTTCACTGTGTGTCAGGATTGCCTTCTGATGCTCAAGTCAATTATTAGAAGAAGAAAAGTTTGACGCAGCCTCTCCTATTGCAGTAAATTCAGTTTTTACTGTTAATATTTGGCGCCAGTTAATCAGGAAGTGACGATTATGTTTGCTTTGACTCGTTGGATGGAAACGCAGCTTCATTTGCACATCTTTTATGCGATAATTCAGTTTTGCGCATGAAGTTCATTCGCATTTTTGGATGGAAACATAGCTACTGATTTAATTTTGATCACAATAATTGTACATTCTGTGAGGTTGACATTGAAACGACTTCAACAGAACCTCCTGGTCTGATTCATTTGAGTGGTTAAAAGTTTCTCTTAAGTTGTCCTTCATATTTTGTAAAAATGGTTTATATGGGGAAGATGTTATTTCAATTTGTATTGAACAATATTCCAATTTTGGTGAAATTTTATAATCTTAAATGCAAGTGCCTTAAAAACCCCACAATCCTTAAAAGAGTTTTGGTAATGCTGTAAATCTTTAAAGTTGGTAAAATCAAAATTAGAAAGAAGACTGTTTAGTTTAGAAAAAAAATAATAATTATAAAGAAAACCCTGTAGTGTAATAAAAAAAATAAAAAAATTGTGTGTCTATGTTTAAAATGTTGTATTTATTTTTATTATTATCTTCTTGATTTGATAATTATTTGTGCTCTGTTCTGTAAATGTAGATGAAAGCTGTTAATCGAATTTTGCTTTATTGTATGTGTTAAAAAAAGCATAATGCAATTCACAACCTTAAATAAACAGAAAATACTGTTAATATTTTTTTTATAGTAGTTTTTGTTTCGCTCTACTAAATGCATGCATGTTTGAGGTCATTTGATTTCCAAGCCCTGACTCTCAGTGACCATGTGTTTTATATTTTGACAGCATCGGAGGTCACGATGCATTCTTCTCAATGGCATGTCTGGATGGACTTCAAACGCGTTTAAAAGAGCGTTACACTTCTGTATACCGTCAGATCCATCATACCTTTCCAATTAAATTCCAGACCGGCGCGGCTGGAAACTGTTCAGTTATGTGATGCTTCTCTAAATCAGTGAAGCTCTCTGGATGGCGGACACATTCATGTGTCTGAACAACATTAAATGTGGGCTATTATGCAACATTTTTTGGCTGTAAATCAATTGAGCTTCTAATGGAAGCTTCCAGTCCATCTTGAAGTGGTTCCTCATGACAGAAAGAGCCTTTTGGACACATATGCGTTTCATTTTTTATTTTTTTGTGTAACGTGAAATTTGGTTCCAGGATTACAATGACAGCAAAATCTAATCTGCAGCCCTGCAATGTGACGCTGATGAGTTCGTAATTTGATCAGAATACTTGAGTGCAACAATGCAAATGTGGCATTAGAAGAAAATGCGCTGCATTGGTCTGAAGATATAATGGGATTATTTGTTACAGTGCTTTCGAGGGAGAAACTGATGACGTTTTCTATTTTTTCATGCGACAGATTTTTGTGATTATTCAGTCTGATTATTTCAGATTGATTCAAACTTACCATTAGCAGACGGAGGAGGGGTTTGGAAGCTTTTAAATCAATTATTTTTTTAATTGTGTTTGCAAACTGCATTGGTCTAAAGATATAATTAAATTAATTATTACAGTACTTTCAAGGCATCAACTGTTGACATTATTTTTTTCCCACGGCGACAGATTTTTGTGATTATTCAGTCTGATTATTCCTGATTGATTCAAACTTACCATCAGCAGATGGAGGTCCCAGCTAACAAGGAACATTCTTGTACCGTTCTCTAAAGGTTCTCTCAAAGTTATAACAAAAAAATTGCATAATGTTTGTAGAACGTTTCCTTAGCGTTATTTGTAATTTAAAAACATTCTATCATTGTGTTGTTGGGGGAATGTTT